>OZ038482.1:3226079-3651079 GCA_964036315.1 Acanthosepion esculentum
TTATTATTATTATTATTATTATTATTATTATTATTATTATTATTATTATTATTATTATTATTATTATTATTATTATTATTATTATTATTATTATTATTATTATTATTATTATTATTATTATTATTATTATTATTATTATTATTATTATTATTATTATTATTATTATTATTATTATTATTATTATTATTATTATTATTATTATTATTATTATTATTATTATTATTATTATTATTATTATTATTATTATTATTATTATTATTATTATTATTATTATTATTATTATTATTATTATTATTATTATTATTATTATTATTATTATTATTATTATTATTATTATTATTATTATTATTATTATTATTATTATTTCCTTTGGTTTCTGTTGTATACTCATTTCCTTCCGGGTCCCAACCAAAGACCTAAGATCAGAAATGGCTTCATGACATTTTCCACTAAGCATTTAAAAAACAAAAACAAAAAAACTCTAAGATCACATACATTTTAGATAAATCCCTTCGTAATGTGTGAGCTGTACTTGTGAGTACAGTGTATTTCTTTAAGGCTTGGGCTACCAGGAATCCCTTCAATAAGTCTATCGGAAGCTTTTCCAATCAAACCGAAGAATCCAACTACAGTTGGAATTGTTGATTTCCTCACGTGCCACTTTTTTGAGATTTCGATTTCTGATAGTTTTTTGAAGATCGTTTGGCGATACATTACACAGTTTTCAGTGACTTCCATGTTAATAAGGAGGCATATTCTGTTTTTGTGGTCTTTGAATCAAAGACTTTGATCACGATGTCTGGGCGATTAGCTTTAATTGTTCTGTCTCTGTGTATTGTGAAGTCCCATGAAATTGTTACAGCCCCTGTATCTGTAATTGGGTCAGGGTGGTGTACATTATTTTCTTCTTCTTCTTCTTCTTCTTCTTCTTCTTCTTCTTCTTCTTCTTCTTCTTCTTCTTCTTCTTCTTGTAGTAGTAAATGATAGCTACTGCAGAGGCTGGAACTAGACATACTATATTCGATCAAAACGAACAACAGAAATGCTAAAAGACCAATAACCATGTTGCATCGTTTATGTGTTTTTAAGCAGCAACGAGAAAAATATATATAAAAAGAAACATGACTGTAACAGACAAGGCAATCTCGTCACTTCAAAAACGAAACAAATTTTATAAAAAGGTACAGTTTTGATAAACTTCTGAAATAATAAAAAATGTCTTCGTGCAAAGAGATTAAGGATAAATGACTGTTCTTTGAACTTTAGGTTCCATCCAAAGTAAAGTTTTCTTTTTTTTCCCTAACTATAGCTTTCGTTGAAAAGTTCTATGTGTATACATCTGTGTGTGAAAGTTTTTTGTAGAACAAACCTTGAGGCCATTTATAATAGTAAGCACTGACGCTTTATCGCTATTCTGAATTTGGTTGGAGATCTTCCAGAACTCCCGAGATCCAAGTTGTTTGCTTTCGACCCTGGCCTGGACTGCTTGTACATAGCTACATTTTGCATTTTCTAGAACTCTCTTGAAATGATTGCGGGCAGTTCTGAGTGCAGCAAGTGTCCTACTACATCGTCCCCTGTGATAGATTTTGTAGTAGTGGTTACAGTGAGCTATGGCTACAGCAGATTCAGGTGTGAACCAGGGCTGACTGTTCGGTTTTTGTTGGAATTTTTCCTCGGGTATAAAACTCTCCATTCCAGAAAGGATACATTCGGATATGAGGACAGCAATTTGCATGTAGATAGGAAACAAGTAAACGCACGAAAATAGGAAGAGGTGTGCGACAAGAATGCGTTCATTCCTCGGATCTATTTAACGTGTACAGCAAAATGATCCTAAGAGGAATAGAAGACCTACTAGTATTGATTACTGATGAACGTAACTATAACAACACGTGCAACGCAGACGATACTGTGTTAATAGCGGATTCAGAAGGAAAACTAAAATATTTTTGAAGTAGGAAGGGAAAACAAACCATTAACTGTAATAAGACAAAATAGTGAGAGTCAGCAAAAGGGGACAATCCAAGGTCTGTATTACGTATTGTGAGCGTAAAAATCAGGCAGATGCAGTAATTTAACGACACTTTTACAGTTGAAACGGTTAGATATAACCGCAATTTCTATAATAACAGTCACTTCTATCGCATTTCTCGCTTGTGGAACTCTGTTCCGGATTCTTGCTTCTCAGTCAATAACTCTGTTCCGGATTCTTGCTTCTCAGTCAATCAACTTTGATCGCCAAAAATTTAAATGCAATGTCAATCGTTATCTACTGTCTCTCTACTTAATTGTGTTTTTGTTTGTTTTTTCATATTCTCTAACACTAAGTAACCCATTACTTCTTAGTGGCTTTATTGCTTTGTTTGGAATTAAATTATTTTAAAAAAAAAGGATACTATAAATGTAATTACCCCGTTATACAGATGAAGAAAAAACTTGCAGCAACAAAATCCTGTTTCTAACGATCAATATTAAATGCAAGATACCGCCACTTCTTCTCTATGTGCCGTGTCCCTTTATGACGTTAGCGATCATGGCTCTCTACAATTTCCCTTCTTCTGTAGTTCTTAATAAATTTGTCTTTTTGTTATCTCTCCTAAACCTTCATCCGCCATCCATTTGCTCAAACTCGTAAGGTGGGTTATGTGTTGTTTTCTTCTGTCCCTCTTACCTACAATCTGTACTGTATCAAATTTTCCAAGCCCTCTTTCCTCATTATATACACTAAAAATTGCCACTGTCTCTTTCTGATAAGTTTCCTTTTTGTTTCCATTTTCTCTTCGTCGTTGCTCGCATGTTCCGTCCATGGTATCCTTAACATACTGTAGAACCACATTTCTGTTGTTTCAAGTCTCTTCATCTTTAAAGAGATTGTCCAACATTCACTACCGTATAGGAGGACTGATATTATTACACTTGAGTTCACTTTTCTTTGTTTCTAACGAATTTTATTTTGTTTCTTAATACTCTACTTCGCTTTTGAAATATATCTTTCGCTATCCCAATGTGCTTTCAGATTTCAGAGTCACACTTTCGGTCTTCTATTAAAACACTTCTCAGATATTTAAATTGTTGTACTTGTTTGATTTTGTTATCTCCAATGTGTAATTTGCATGTTGGGCTGACCCTTTTGCTAACAACCATGCATTCCGTCTTCTTGTTTAATCGATTCTTCTCCCTTTCTTTCAAAGCCTTCGGTAGGAGTTCTTGTAGTTTCCTTTCCGTATCTGTTATCAACACTGTGTCATCTGCATATCTTATGTTGTTAAGGTTGTGTCCGCCAACAATGAATCGTGGTTAAACCGCTAATTCTCTCAGAATCGCCTCACTGTATAGCGTGAATAAGTCCGGTGAAAAGATACATCTTTGTCTTACGGTAATATCTATTGTTGTATATTTACTTGTATATTTACATTTTCAGGCGATTTGCTGTCAGTATCGGTTCTGGATTATTCTAATATCCTTACCAAATGTCATTGTTACCTAATAGTTCCACCAGTTCTTTGTGACATACTTTATTAAATGCTTTTACATAATCGATAAAACATGGGTACATGTCCTTCCGACTTTGTACTGCTCTTTCTGATATTCTGAGCATAAATATCCTGATCCTTGTTTCAGTGTCTTTAATGAACTCGCATTGTTCTTGTACTATTTCCTCTCTAATTCTACTGCGCGCCCTATTCATCAGAATTCGGATGATAAGTTTTGGTATATGGCTCATTAGGCTGATTGTCCGGTGGAGTTTACATTTGTTTGCGCCTCTCTTCTTAGGCAGTGCTATAAAAATAGATCTAATTAGGTCCGCCGCTATATCGCCACTGGTATAGATTTCTTTTACTATTTCTGTAATTTTTTCAATACCGAAATTATCTAAGCCTGTCAGCGTCCCTGAGCAGAAGTCCTGCTATTTTGTTTCTCTTCAATTTGGCCGGTGTTGATTCCACTTCAAATATTAATATTTCTGGTCGTTCGATATTTTTGTGCATTGTTGGTTGTCCTCTTTCATCGATGAAGTCTTCTCCAGTGTATTTATTCCATTTCTGAAGCATTTACTTTGTAGAGTATCAAAATGTCCCATCCTTAAATTGTATGCATCCTGTTTTAGCCTTATAAAAATTATTAGTAAGTATTATAAAATAATTCAAAATAAAAATTAATGAAAAAAGGGGAGATAAATAAATATATTCGTCTAGGTTTCTATTTTATTTACACTTACTTTTCGGGAAAGCGTATTTTTAAAAAACTAGATAGTTAAATTATGATGTGATACTTTTTTTTAAAACATTTGTCTGTTAACGTTTCTAAATATAGAATTGGTTCATCATAACCAGTCAGAAATAATTCAAGGCAGACTGTTTGTGATTTATGTTTTAAATTTGAAAAATATATACTTTGTATATATTGTCCAGTCAAAAGGGTGACTTCTCCCCAAGTGAATTTAAAAGTTAAGATCCATTTGGAGCATTTTAGAAGATACGTTTATAAGACGGGTCAATGGATAATGTTAAAAGGTGAAATAATTTTCAACCGGAAGGTAATGGAAATTTCAAAGTCAGAAGACAAGGAGGAATGAAAATTTTGACCTGAAGGTATAAAAATAAAGTTCAGGGGGGGGGACTATTTTGGCTGTCACCAGTGGATGAGTTGGGGGTGTTTGTCACAAAAGAAACAAACGGCAAAAAGAAGTGAAACTTGTGAACAGAACCTTGCTTTAAAAAAGAAAAAAAATTGTTAAAAGTCTTAATTCCGCCAGTGAATTTGCCAAAGCCACCTTCTGTTTTTCGTCTTTCTGTTAGGTGGGCGCACCTTTTATAAAGAGTAATTTCAACGGTGGAGTAATGGATAGCAGCTCGGATTGTGGAATCAGAGAGCCGAATTTGAATTCCAGTGAAATCCATTACGTTCACTTACGTGCTAATAACCTTGGAAAAGGTATGAATCCTCTTCTTCTCTACCCAGCTATGGGTAAATAGCAGGAAGACCGGTTTATATAGCCTTGGGTGGCAACTGGTTTACTTCAGAAAGAAATAGCAACCTACTGCGGGAAAAAAAGCGTGGCACACAACTGACTGAATTTCAACCTTATTTGAAATTTTTGTATTACTTTTTTTGTTGCGGACCCGATAGCGTTGCAGTGCTGGCGTACGAAAAGATGGCCTTGTGCCAGACCCTGCACGCGACTACCGAATCCGCAACAAAATTGGTGACCCCGACGTGATAGAACGTCCATAAAAAATTTTTTTAGTAGCAGGAATGACGTCTGGTCCGTCAGGAGAGTCGTCGAGCATGGCCGCCGCCGTTGCTCCCTTTCCCCCCTTTTACGAAGGGAATATTAAGAACTGGTTCCTTCAAATGGAAGCCATTTTCGTCGTGAGAAGAATCTCGGATCAGAAAACGAAATTTGGACACGTGGTAGCGGCTTTACCACCCACCATTGTGGATGAAGTGTCCGACTTCTTAGAAGCCGTTCCCGAGGTGGAACCATACAACCAACTTAAGGAGGCCATATTAAGGAGAATGGGCCGTTCTGAAGAAGCTCTCATCCGCGAGTTATTTAGTGACTTAACTCGTGACGGTAGAACCCATTCGCAACTTTTGCGTTTCATGAAGAGTCGTCTGGGTAAGAACACTATGGCTGAACCCATTTTAAGAAGCCTGTGGCTGGATCGCCTCCCCACCACCATTACCCAAATTTTGGCGCCCATGTCTGAGAACACCCCACTCGACCAGTTAGCGGACGCCGCTGATCGTATTTTCTCCCAACTGGATCAGCAAATGACACCAGTACACAGTGCTGAAGCATCCAGTGACCACAGGTCCTTGGAGAAAGCTGTGGAAGACCTACAACAGCAAGTTAGAGACCTGACATTTGCTCTGAAAGACCGCGGTCGAAACCGGTTTCCTTCCCGCCGTCGTTTTAGGAGTCGACCACGTTCGTCTAGCCGAGACGGTGGTACCCCTTCTTCTTTATTATCACCGTAGATTTGGTTCTTTAGCACATCACTGCACTAAGCCGTGCAATTATGCTGTGGTCGCGGGAAACGAGACCGCCAGCAAGTTAGAGCAACTAATCATGCTGGCAAGGCTCCTTCACCGAAACTTAGTCGCCTTTTCTACGTGATGGACACACGTAATAATTTACGTTTTTTGGTTGACACCGGCGCTGCTATCAGTGTGTTACCAGCTAATAATGAAGCAGGTTTAAAGCCTTATCAGCTTCGCTTGCAAGCAGCGAATGGCTCCGGCATAAACACCTACGGTACTAAGTCCCTTACCTTAAATATAGGAATGCGCCGAGATTTTACCTGGAATTTCACTATTGCTGATATTTAGGTGCCGATTTCTTGGCACACTTTGATCTTGCCGTTCGAATGAACAACCATTCTTTAACGGATAACCTTGTGGAATCTTCCACGATAGCCAGTCTACCCTCCGCTGGAAATGCACTCTTCTTACATCCATTGGTCGATCACCGTAAATCCGGCTTGCTGATTGGTCAGTTTCGACCAATCAGATCGCTCCCACGCGCACGATTATTCTTCGCGCCATTCTTCCTGGAGCCTCTTTGACTGCATATAAACCGAAGAAACACGTGTCACCTTGAGCATTCCACACCGACAACCAATTTCGACCGCTCAACACAATTACCAAAATGTAACCTTCAAGGAACTCCCGTCTTTGATTAACGCAGTCAGACGTTAAAGAACTTTCGAACATAAAACAACTTTGCTTACCCAAAGTGAACAGAACATTCACTACTCAATAAGAAAAGAACTTTATGACACTTACGCAAGTACAATCTACAATCTACTTCTAATATGAGCTTAGATACAAATATACCAAGTTAAGGGTACGCAACTTTTCTTGACTTAAACCAATACAACACTACTTCTAACATTGAACATCCGGCAACATAAGAAAACACTATTGTAAATACCTTTCAGTTGTATATAAATGTTTGTATTATTTCAATTTATTCTTGCTTTGTTTGTTCTATATTTTTTTAACTTTAATATTGTTTTAATATTGTTGAGGATGAATGTAAAGAACACATGGATCTAACAACCTAAACCTTCTGATATAACACTACCCATACAGCCAACATAATGATGACACCGACATCCAACCTCCGCATAATAATCAATAATCCTGCACATCCTCTACAACCTAACTAATCTTTGTGTTGTTGGAACCTACTCCAAACATACCACTACTGGCATTATGGTGAGGGGGGGTAGGTTAGAGTTCTCGTTGTTAATTGTTGCTTGTATCAGAAGGTAGATAAATAGTAGCAGTCCTTCGGGACAGCCGCTAGTTTGGCCTAAAGGTTCAACAAGCGATCAAATTGAGGTCACCATAACATAAACAAAATAACATACGAAAGAGAAGGGTATATCAAAAACACTTTGTATTTAAATGCAACATCAATGAATAGTACAATGTTTCTTGATTTACACGCACAAAGTCCGTTACAAAATGTTCATTCATAGAAGAGAAATCCGATTATTAAAAGAATATAAGTGTCTTTTGTTAATACTTAAGTTCATGACGTGCTGGTCACAGGAGATGAAAGGTGAGGTCAATGGGTTGGTAGGAGTCCTTTGATATCTCCGTTGGTGAAGGAAGGCTGAAGGCATCGGGTTTGATGGGTGAGAAAAGCGTAGCGACATTCACTGACGGTACTTCAAAGCTTTCTGTCTTAGAAGTGAATTTATCGCTCTATTTATGTGTGCCCTTCGGATCAGAGTCAGTCTGCTGAAACAAACTGTTGGGTATGGCGCGGAGCTGTTTAATTGGTGGAAAATTGTTTATCATTCTTTTTATTTCTTTTTAGTTTTCCACCGGAAATTCTGCGTGGAGCCGGGTGCGCAGAGACCAGTATTGGTCATTTGCTGTCTAAACCTCTGAGGGTTAATATCCGGTCCTTCGCTTGCTCCGTGCCACCACATAACTTTCGCCCCAGTAAACGGAGTTGTTGTTGTTGGTTTTTTTTTTTTTTTTTTAGTAATAAAAATATGTGTTTTCTTTCTTCCATTTAACCGTTCTACCGGACTTCGTTCTAGTTTCTGGTTTGTTATCATTAGTTTCTTCGGAACAAGATAGGGAGTTATCCAAATCCGGTCTTGATCCAATGGAATCTTTTGATTTTATATTTTCAGAAATATATGCAGGTTTTAGTCTATCTATTGAAACATTACTATGTACGTCATCCGATCTTTTAATAGTAAAATATTTTTCATGACGACTTAATACTTGGAATGGACCTGTGTATGGAGCTTCCAATGGCTTTCTTACTCTGTCTGTTCTTAGCCAGATACTTTTACATGTTTGTAAATCTTTTGGAATGTAAGAATTAGGTATTGTATGCAGGTGTCCCCTGGATAATTTGTCCATGTCAAATTTTTGCATCTCGTCGGCTAGAATTTTAACGTGCGAGTTTGTCATTTCACTATTCTCGTTCTTGATAGAGTCAATTAACAATCGGGGGACTTGTGCATGACTCCCTGTTACTGCAGTAAATGAAGAATAGTTTGATTCGTTAGGTGTTATCCTCATTCCCAAAAGGACGATAGGAAGAGCTGACAACCACGATTCTTTCCTGGCTATAATAGCCGTTTTTAAAGTTCTGTGTGCTCGCTCAACTAATCCATTCGTTTGCGGATGGTACGCCGTTGTTCGTAATCTGTGGAAGCCTATTATTTTTGATAGTTCTGAGAATAATTCGGATTCAAATTGGCTTCCTCTGTCCGTAACGACATGAAGAGGAACCCCGAATCGGGAGATCCACAGATTGACAAAAGCCGTTGATATTGATTTTGCCGTAATTTCTGTTATTGGGCATGCTTCTATCCATCTCGTATTTCTATCAATGCATGTTAATAAATATCGATATGGTGAAAAATAAGGGTCAGTTTGGTTCTTTACTGGTGGTAAGGGACCGACAATATCCACATGCACCGTTTCAAAACGACTGGAAGGTAATTCAAATGGATTTACTTTGCTCTTTGTGTGTTTTATTATTTTTGCTTGTTGGCAGTGCTGGCATTCTGTGCACCAGGTTTTTATTGACTTGTCCATCTTCGGCCAATAGTATCTGGATTTTATTATTTTTCTTGAAGATGTTATTCCTGGATGTGATAGATTATGCAGACTGTCAAATACCGATTTTCTGAGCTTTTCAGTCACAAAAGGTCGTGGAAAAGGTAATGTCGTGTCACATAATATGGTTTCATTTTGATTTATTGTGTATGGTTTCAGTTGATCTTTGAATGCCTGAATTTCATTGTCAGTAGCTTGATGCTTCATTATTTCTTGTAAGTCACATATATCAATAGTGATCGCGTTGACAGGTCGTGATAAACAATCAGCTACTATATTTTGTGAACCTCTTATATGTGAAATGTCATTTACATATTCGCTGATAAAACAGAGGTGACGCTGTTGTCTATCTGATTTTAAGGAAGACTGGCTTTTAAAAGCACTGCAAAGTGGTTTGTGATCCGTCAGTAACATTACATTTCTGCCTTCTATTAAATGTTTAAAATGGAGTACTGCTAGATAGGCAGCTAGTAGTTCTCTGTCAAAAGTAGAATATTTTTGTTGGGTTTGGGATAATTTCTTTGAAAAGAAACCTATGGGGATGGGTTGATTATCAATCATTTGATGAAGTGCTGCACCCACCGCATAATTCGAACTGTCTGTTACAAGTTGATAGTTGTTAGCTTTCGAGCTGGGGACAGCCAAAACAGTTACATTTGATAAAGACTTTTTCATATTTTCGAAAGATTCAATTTCTTCCTTTGTTAGGGTTAATGACTTGGAATTTTGGTTTAAACGTATTTTTTCCGTGAGAGGTAGTATGATATCGCTGAAATTTGGCACAAGTTTTCTGTAAAAATTTGCCATTCCGATGAATCGGCGTAGTGATTTGGAATCGTTTGGTTGAGGAAATTCACTTAATTCATTCAACTTTTTAGCACTGGGTTTGAGACCACTAGCAGAAATATGAAATCCTAAAAAGTCTAATTCATTAGCACTAAATATGCATTTGGAGAGACAAATTTTAAAATCGTACTCACTCAGTTTTTGTAGTACTAGGTCGATATGCTTGGAATGAGTTTCTTCATCTTCTGAGAATATAAGGATATCGTCGATATATACAAAGGTATAATCAGTATCACGAAAGATATTGTCCATCATTCTCTGAAAAGTACATGATGCGTTCCGTAGTCCGAAAGGCATATAGTTATATTCAAATAACCCAAAAGGGGTAGAGATGGCTGTCTTGCAAACATCCTCCGGATGTACAGGTATCTGATGATAAGCAGACGACAGGTCTATCTTTGAAAAGAACTTCTTATTATGAAGCTTCGAAGACAAGGAATTTATATTTGGGACTTGATATCGATCGGCTTTTGTTATGGTATTTAAATGTCTGTAATCGCCAACAGGTCTATATGTGCCGTCTGACTTCGGTACCATATGTAAGGCTGAACTCCATTCAGAGTTTGAAGGGGAAATTATTCCTGCCTTTAGGAGTTTTTTGAATTCCTCTTTTGCAATTTCACATCTCTGAGCTGATAATTGTCTGGCTCTGGAGAAAGTAGGAGGGTTGCTACCAGTTTCTATTCTATGGAATATCTTTGGTTTTGTTGCATTCGTGTCGCGATGAGGAGAAATTAAGTTTGGGTATTTCTCCAGAATTGCTCGTACCATTTTGTTAGCATCTTTATTCGGTACTAAATCTATATTCATGATAATAGACGATGGATGTGCATCGGATTGTCTATTAGTCATTTTATCAATCAGCTTATTGTTTGTGCAGTCCACCATTAGCCCGAAATGGTTTAGGAAATCGTATCCTAGGAGTGGCTGAGCAGTTTCGGCTATTATAAATGTCCAGGTAAATTCTCGTCTGAGGTTCCGTAGTGTTAGATTCAGTACTGCTTGTCCTGAGCATTCAATCTTTTGACCGTTGGCAGACACTAAAGAGATATTGGTTGGGTATGTTACAGCTCCGCTTAAATATCTCTTCGGAAGTATAGATACGGCAGCTCCTGTATCCACAATAAAATTTAAACTTTGAGCTCCTAACCGTGCGGCTACAATGAGAAGCGGCGAGGAAATGGAAGCTAACACCTCTCGCCTAGTTAGTTTTCCGAAATCTCACGAGGAACTGGTGAATTTGGGCGAGAGTTGGGTTGCATTTGAACATTCCGTTTATTTGGCCATCTGCACCACGGCTTACAAAATTTTGCACGTTCCGCAAAGTATAAATGCGCTCGGCAAATTAGAGGTTTTTGGTCCTTGTTAAAAGGGCGAACACTGGTAGGGAATTTATTTTCACTGTGGGAACAGCCATGTATCCTTTTAGTTTCATTTTTATTTTGCTGTTCATCCCTTTGCTTCCCCGAAATCTGTCGAATATGTGCGGTGTCTTGTTTGTTAAAATATAATAGTAAGTCATCCGCCATTCTTCCAAGGCGATCTGTGTCTAAATCGACTTGTGCCGCTACCACTGGTTTAATGGAGTGAGGTAGGGCTTGAATAAATTTGTGACGTACGATATCGTCCCCTACGCCAATTCGGCTTGCTAATGACATAAGTTCATTCAGGTATACTGAGGGACGACCTGTTACAGTCGATGACGACATTAATTTGTCCAGCATCTCTGGTTTTGTTTTCTCGTAAGCGCCCGTCACTGCTTCTCTTAGTGCGTCGTAATCTTTTGATTGCAGTATAGTTGGCTGTATATTTCCTACTACGTCCACAGGGAGAGCTGCCAAAGTGTTAAAAAATTTTTGACTGGTCTGTCTTATATTTGCAATATTAAATTGCGCCTCCATTATCGCAAACCAAGCTATTACGTTTGATTCAATGAAGTTTGGTGGTTTTATCGCAACAGCTTGGATTGGTTGGTTTTGATTAATTGTAGTTTCTTCAGCGTCATCTGCCATGTTTTTGGTTTGTGTTGAATAAAAATTCTAATTTTGTGACAGTTCAATTTTTTTTTTTTGTGCGTGCGTGTATATATATGTGTTAAAATCACGTCTTGGTCACCACTTATGGTGAGGGGGGGTAGGTTAGAGTTCTCGTTGTTAATTGTTGCTTGTATCAGAAGGTAGATAAATAGTAGCAGTCCTTCGGGACAGCCGCTAGTTTGGCCTAAAGGTTCAACAAGCGATCAAATTGAGGTCACCATAACATAAACAAAATAACATACGAAAGAGAAGGGTATATCAAAAACACTTTGTATTTAAATGCAACATCAATGAATAGTACAATGTTTCTTGATTTACACGCACAAAGTCCGTTACAAAATGTTCATTCATAGAAGAGAAATCCGATTATTAAAAGAATATAAGTGTCTTTTGTTAATACTTAAGTTCATGACGTGCTGGTCACAGGAGATGAAAGGTGAGGTCAATGGGTTGGTAGGAGTCCTTTGATATCTCCGTTGGTGAAGGAAGGCTGAAGGCATCGAGTTTGATGGGTGAGAAAAGCGTAGCGACATTCACTGACGGTACTTCAAAGCTTTCTGTCTTAGAAGTGAATTTATCGCTCTATTTATGTGTGCCCTTCGGATCAGAGTCAGTCTGCTGAAACAAACTGTTGGGTATGGCGCGGAGCTGTTTAATTGGTGGAAAATTGTTTATCATTCTTTTTATTTCTTTTTAGTTTTCCACCGGAAGTTCTGCGTGGAGCCGGGTGCGCAGAGACCAGTATTGGTCATTTGCTGTCTAAACCTCTGAGGGTTAATATCCGGTCCTTCGCTTGCTCCGTGCCACCACAGCATCACTGTGGCCACTTGCCATAATAAGGAGTATTTGGACATTCTGAATCAGGACCTCCTACGTCCTTCTGAGTCTATTGATTCAACCAGACACCAGACACAACATTTTATTAAGACCACTGGTCAACCTGCCTTTTCCCGTCCTCGTCGTCTAGCACCTCGTAGATTGAAATTTGCTAAGAAAGCTTTCGACGACTTGTTACGAGATGGTGTTATTCGTCCATCCGACAGCAACTACGCCTCTCCCCTGCACTTAGTACCTAAGCCAGGAAAGGATGACTTCAGAATTTGTGTGGATTACAGGAAGTTGAATTCCGTCACCATCCGGGATCGCTATCCGATTCCCCATTTCCACGATTTCGCTTCCGGTTTACAACGTGCGAAGATTTTTTAGTAAGATAGATCTCGCAAAAGCATGCTATCAGGTACCGGTAGCTGCTGCTGATATCCCAAAGACGGCTGTCACTACGCCCTTTGGTTTGTTTGAATTTTTGAAAATGCCTTTCGGCCTATGCAACGCGGCACAGATGGACGAAGTCCTGCGTGGACTCCCTTTCGTTTTTTTCGACTACATTGACGATATTTTGATAGCTAGTGAGGACGCTGCCTCTCATAAGCGTCACTTAAACGAAGTTTTTCAACGTTTGTCTCACTATGGTTTCTGTCTGAACCTTGACAAATGTGTATTTGGAGCGAACCACATGGAGTTTTTAGGCCATCATATTGATGCTAACGGAATCTCTCCTGTTTCCAATAAAATTAAAGCTATTGCTGACTTTCCCATCCCTGTGTCCATTAAGCAGTTGAGACGTTTCATCGGAATGATTAACTTCTACCGCAGATTCATTCCAAATTGTTCTGACTCCACTTACTAACCTTCTACAAAAAAGAACGAACATCCTGTTCGAAACTGCGTACGTCCATGACCTGAGATCTGTGAAACTTTCAACCTGAAGAACAAGAATTTTCATATTCTTCGAACTTTGTACTTTTAGAACCAGTTACCTTAAAAAAATAACATTACACTCACAATTACAAAATCTCGCAGTGAGTATTTTTTCTTTGCTGTGTATGTTTATTATTCATTAATAATTGACTGTTCTGAACATTTTCCCGCCTTTAGCCATTTTGAATTTCATTTTGGCGCGGAACTGGATCTACCTTTTTGTGACTACTTGTCACTGCCTTTTTATCAACTACAACATTTCCACTTTTCCAGTAACTTTACTGAAGGTCTCCACTGAAGACAATTTACTTGTTAAACACAAATAAAATTTTATATTTGTTCTCTTGACCAGGCTTATCTTCGTCATTCCTCCTGTCTATTTATTTTTACTTTGTTTGTGGATTCGGTAGTCGTGTGTAGTGTCTGGCACAAGACCATCTTTTCGTAAGCCAGTTCTGCAACGCTATCGGGTCCGCAACACTTTCACAAGGTTTTCCCATTATTTGAAAATTGTATTGTATTTTCATGAGCCTATGTTAATTATTTTATATCTTGACTTGTTAATAAGGCACACAAAAATAAATTTTTGTGCAAGCCTACTTTTTTCAGCACTATTTTATGACCATCCGCCATTTTTTAAAAAATGATTTTTAAACTGACGTTACATTGTCAGTCATCGTGTATTTGCATGGTACTGTGCGTACTACGATGAAATTGGAGCCCGAAAAGGACTAGTTTCAGCAACGTTTTTTGATTTTTTTTTAAATTTTTATTTTTGTACATTTTACTTTTTTCTACTTAAGTTGTATTGTCAATCATCAACTATAATAATCCACAGGGCCGGTGTTTATTACCCCGAACCTCTTGCCCCGCCAATGCCTACTGGGAGGCGGGTAGAATTGTTAATTTCAGTATAAAACGCTTATTTTTTAAATTGTAATTTTCTTTCTGAACAGTTCTTTTAAATCAATTTAAGAGGGTAGGTCAGTAAAATCATTTTTTACATTTCTAAAAAGATAAAACCAAGAAAATGATTGCTTAAAAAATAAAAATGTTTAAAAATTTCAATACATGAAAAATTTTCCAGAAAATTGATATACTGCTTTCAAAACAAATTTTAAAGACAATCCCGTTTCTGCTGTGTTGGAATCTTTGTAAAACTTTTTTTTTTTTTTCGGCGGAGATGCGTTGACGATTAATCTTTATGGAAATGTAAAAATATGCAACTTAAACATTTTTTTCGAGTAAAATTTAGTCATGAAAATATTGGTGGTTATTACAAAAAGAATAACATTTTCTCAGATTTATTTTTAAATAAAAGAACCTACTCATTATAAAATTAAATAATTAATGAATGAATATGTACTGAAATTTTCATTTAAATTGGATGATTCCCTGATTTTTAAAAGCGCTGCTTCCCCCACCCCAATTTTCTTTCGAAGGTTTGTGGGCTCCCAGGTTGGAAACTTTGAAAACGACATGTAGTAGAGAGAAGGTCTTCGTATGAAAGTTTCAGGGGCGGGGAGACCCGAGCGCCGGCCCTGAGTAGCCCTTCTCGTTGTAACTGGATAGTTGCATAAATGTAATGAATGTTACAATGTACTTTTATTTCCAACACCATATCAGACACTGTCATTTGTTCGAATCCAAGTCAAAGGTCATAATTTCAAATAAAAACTGAAACTCACGCAGCATGATCTTCCAACACTTTGGGGGGGGGGGGGCTTTGTGCGGTGCTTAAACTTCTTTATTAACAATAACATTATCAATAGCTTCTTGGACTTTTTAAATATGAGTTGTTTCCCTTTTGCCACGATTTTTCAGAAGCGTGTAATTTTTATGTCTTTATTTGGTGGGGATTTTTTTCTTTACTTTTACTTTTGCAATGACACGTGTTGAAGTGATTTTTGTTTTTCTCTGTTAATAATCATTTTCTGTTATTTTGGTTTGTTGAAACGCTAAATAATCCCAAAGCAAATATACTTTGCTACTGCCGTTTATTTTATAAGTACAACACCGCCAGAACACCGACTAATTTTGCCCCCACTTCAATAAACTCCAATCAAAAGTAACACGTGCTTCTTTCAATAATTAAAGAACATAAAACAGAAGAAAGTACATCACGACATCCCTTCGATTGAGGCTTCAGCTGATCCACGTAAAAGATATACAACATAAAAGTTAACTGGTAATTGTTTTTATTTAATTACATCATTTATTTATTTTTTATTTTACTTCCTCCTTTGCGGTCTTTTCTTTCGTACGAATGCAAAGTAACAATACAGTTTTTCTACATTTTAAAACGGTATAAAAATATTTCTTTGTCATTACGCTAAAAAAAAAAAAAACTAGCAATAAGTTTCGTTTCACTTATTTTCGTTTAATGGACTAAGTAAAACAAAGTAACTAATTTTTAAAACTTTTCAAAACTAATCTTTCCGAAAGTACCCCCCCCCCTACTCAAATGAAATAATACAAAGCTGGGTTTGAAAAGTGGGAGTCCGAAACCCACATCAGACTAGGGACAAAGATTTCTCTGTTCCCACGACATTTCCATTTGGGATGCCTCGGGCACCAGAAACTAAAAATCCTAGCCCTCCTACTTTTTATAAACGCCACCCCTACACCTCTGGAGCTGAGTAGTATATTAGGTGAATGTTGGTGGTGTGACAGTAGGGGTAGGGCGCTACTGCTAATAATCCATAAGTTTTTTTTTATTTTTGCCTTATAATAGATAGCAGTCTGGCAAAATGTCATCTGATATGAAAGAGTATACAAAGCAGAGATGTGTCATTGAGCTTCTCCATGTGGAAAACCTTCCACCCATTAGCATTCATCAATACCTTCCAAATGTTTACACTTTACAGAGACCAAACAATGGATATGAACACAAGTGAATGATGTGTAATGCATTTCAATAGTAGTGAATATTCAGAACCAATAGTGGTGACTCTTTGGAAAAAAAATGATGTTAACATGTGAAAGCTTGCTCTATCCAATGGTGTCAATGTGTTCCCCCTTATCCACTACAGTTTCTGTAACAATAAATTACTTACAGACCATTCCTTGTATGTTACTCTGTGTCTTACATTTTCTTAGACTTTTGCAAGAGATACAACTCCTTAGTATAAGGGTTACTCTTATTTTTGACCAGGTGTAAAGGAGTACTTCTATTATATACCATGCCTCTTCAGGGTGCAGGTGATCATGGCTCTGAACAATTTCCTATACTTTGTGGCTTGTAGCATTGTTTGCATGTCTGTTTTTCTGCAATATTTTAAACTAAAATTAAGTAATATTTGTTTTAATTCAGATTAATTAAACTTTAAACATTTAATATTCCTCAAATAAAGTTTTGGAAATGTATATATTTTCATGTTGAAAGATTTTTTAATAAAGAGAATTATGTTGAGTTGACAAATTTATCACAATGGCTGATTTTAGCAATTTAAAAAGAAAACTCATTCCAATCAATTTAAATTTGGTTTCAAATACAGCAAAGTATTTTGCTTATTGGAAATAATAAATTTAATCCATCAACTTGAAATTAAATCTAAAATAAAAGCTTTAAGAAAGATTTTTCCTTTTTAAAATGCATTTTAAACCTTAGATATTTTTATGTACCTACATAATTTGCATTAGATTAATGCAAATAAGAAAAATTTTATTCTCAATAAATTTTATAAAAATTACAGAATAAAGTATTCTTTTATGTGAATGAAATAGTTTCATTGTAATTCTGAAAAATGTTTATTTTCAAAATAATAAAAACTAAAAAGAGCAACTTATGTTTAATTACTGAAATAAGTATCGATTATTCTTGTATACAAGAATCTGTTAAATGCAGAAAAACAGACCTGCAAAAAACAAATACCCATATTGATGGATTGGAAAACCGAGTTCTAAAGACACAAAAACTGAATCAGTGATATGAATTTAAATTAGATTAATTCATAATACTCTTCTGATATTGAATTGTGTCCTTTTTGTACATCCATACCAAAAATAATCTAACAGTTAAAAAAGATAAAACAAAATTAAATTCTTTTAAAAAAGGTTCTCACTCAAAAATAGCATTAAACTTTACATTTTTTTAATCTTCAAACATGTTTTTAATAAAAAAAAACTCTTGTGATGAACAGCAACAAGATGAATTTCAAGATTGCACTGGAAAATTACAAGTCATTTTTGTTTAAAATAAATATTGTGTAGTTTTTTTTTAAATTATGCAAGCACCAGTTTTCAAAAATAAATTGTTTTTTGAGTTTTATTTAATTATTTTTGTTAACATACAAGATGAATTTCCATATCTTTACACTTGATATTGCACTAATGTTTTACTGAAATAATATCTTCAGGAATTTTTCTTTATATAAAATTGGATGAACACTCCACCAAATTAAAAAAGTACACATAAGATATCGTAAAGGGAGCAGGGGAAACATACCTCCCACCCAATATTTCCTCAATGTTTTTTAATAACCTATTCAGTAAAAATGAATTCATTAATGAATAAGTACTGAAAATTTCATTTGAAACTGATACTTCTCTAATTTTTGACAGATATTTGAAAATGGGGTAGCGTTTTTTTTTTTTTTTTTTTTATTTCTGAAAAAAGCATCCATTTTGGTGGTACCTAAATTATACTTAGCACATTTTTGGAATGCTAAAAGTATATATCACATGAAAATTAATTTTTAAATTTTTGTTTATTTTTAATTGAAAATTATTCAATGACTAAGATGATAACATTCTTTATTTAACGACTAAGATGATAACATTCTTTTTAAATACTTTGGGGGCTAATATTCAATGAATAGTATTTTGTTTCACAAATCAAAAAAATATAAATTCTCTCAAAGTATTTTTAATAGGATATTAAAATTATTTTTTCATCATGTAACTGTTACACATTTAGCATCTACAGAAGATATAATCTCAAATCATCACCCTTCGATGATTTATTACAGTAAATTTATTCACTACTTTTAATTTCCAATAGTTACTCAAATGAAAACAAAAAAATCCTAAATTAACACTTGATTCTTGATAAGGTAACATACCTGGAAAGAAAAGGAAAAAAGTTTATTTTAAAATTTGTCATTGTTCTTCCATATTTTCATGGGCTTAGGTGGGAAATAATTGACAAATGCATCACAGTTATTTGCAAGAATGGAAAGGGTTAATACATTAAGCACTTGATGTTTAACCCGAGTTCATGAAAAAAGTCAAGATCTGTTTCAACAGAATTTGATTAATAAAATATTAAATTAACTTGTCTTGTAAAAAATTAGATTTTAAAGAGGCGTAAATTATTTTTAACTTAATCTTTTCATTGACAAACGCATCCATCATGTGGAAAGCCAAACCACAAACAATAAAATTAGGTAGCTCCAAAACTTTTCTGAAAAAAGAGCCTACAATGATGAAAAAATGCCCCAAACTTGATAAAAACAAAGTTTTATCATGAAAATGTTATTAAGAGGAAAGACCAAAGTATTTTTGTTATTATTTTATTAAATTTTTTAATCCTTTCTAGCACGTTCAAAAGTTTGGTTAAAAATCCTCTTTTTCTTGCATCAGCAGGTAGGTCAAAATTAGTATAGCAAATTTTAACATTATTTTTTGGTGTCAAAAACACATTGTTTTAGAAATTCTTGTAAAAATCAAATAATTGTTGGATTTTAATGAAATTTTCAGGGCTCATTCAAAAATGAATAAAATTAATTTTGAAATTTTTTTTTTTAGAAAATCTCGGTAAAAATATTTTTTTCTTTTTTTACCCATCTGTTACCCACCACACACACACACACACACACACACACACACACACACACTTAATTTTATGAAATGTCAAGAAATTAAAATTTCACCCTCTTCATATTTATATTAGTTAAATTCAGAACTCCTAGAAGAATTTAAATCATCAATTTGTTTTTGTCAAACACCATTTACTGAAAATCTGCTCTGAATTGTAAAATAAAAATACAATCAAACTATGACATTATTTAATTAGAAAAGCTTTTAATTGTTTTTATAAATAAAATATATTAAGGACACTATTGTCTTAATGTAGCATCTTTCGTCGTCGTTGCCTACACCCAGTAGTGTAACCATGTTTAATGGTCCAGTTCTCAAGGCCTTAGGACGATGCTTTAATCACATGATAACTCTGCACTGGTCCAAGCTGGTTGTTGGTCACTGGCTGCTTCAATCCATACTGTGTCTGCTCATGTTGTGTTCTTGATTCCAGAGCAATGGAAGATCAAAGCTCAGTCTCATAGTACCAGTCAAGCCATGGTGGGTGCTATATTACAGAGAGAAAATATCTTCACAACAAAAAATAAAATGAGAGATTGGTGGAGTTAATCTTCAATTGGTTTATATAGGTCTTGATACAACAAAGATTAACCCTTCCTACATCACTCTCTCTAGTGACACTGGGTTTTGTCTAAACTTCTGGAGGGCTGAGTTCAAAGTCTTGGAATCAGGAATTTTGGTTAGCAGCTGATGTGGATTTCAGAGGCATTCAATGAAGGATCTCAGCCCAAAGTCTATGAGCTCCCAAAGCCGTCTGCTTATATGCACTTTAGCCCAAAACTGGCGTTGGGCCAAAGAAATCTTAGGATTCATTGATTCTTTAATTTTCACATTAATTCTAATAAGTGTTTTCTTTGCTTTCTTAATTTCCCAAACATGGAAAATTCTTCTTTGGCTAAACTCTGCCCTTTCTTCCTTCCTTCTCAGTATTCTAACTCTGCCCACTTCTCAGGGCATATAACTGTCTTTGTGACAAATCTAATTTTTAAAATGTGTAGGAGAAAAGCCATGGTTTATTGTCATCATTAATTTCAATTCTCTTACTCTTTTCGCACAAACCGGAACAACTTGTTGGCATGACATGATTAATCTTTATAACCTCAACCCTAAGAAAAAGAGTTTGTTCCTTGTTTTCATTTTCACCAATGAAAATAGAATCCTTATCTGCTTCTCTTTCCATTCATAATGTGTTTTTCCTAATTTCTCCAGAAAGAGATAAATTTATTTTCCAATCTGTTTTCATAAATGAGAATATATTTGTTTACCTAATTTCTCAACAAAAAGACTCTGTTTTCCATCCCTAGGCCAGTCGCCATCTCAGCCAAGACACAGACCAGATCACATGCCTCTTATGATGGATCTTAACTTGTGGGTTCATTCTGTTTCCATTTCTCGATTCGTTTTTGCTAATAAAAATATAATTCTCATTTGCTTTTCTGTTCACCAGTGACATGTATTTTCCTAATTCCCCAAGAAAGAGATAAAATTGTTCCCCAAGTTTTTCCCCCTTCATATACCAGATTCTCGATAGATAAGAAAAATAAATTTTAGGAGAGAGAAGAAACCCACACAGTTCCATTCTCACCAACAAAAATTCTCTCTCTCTCTCTCTCTCTCTCTCACTCACTCACTCAATGTTTAACTACCTCACCTCCTCAGTGTCACATTAAGAAGAAAAAGTTCCTCCCCCTAATGAATTTTCCCAAGAATTTTTTTTTTTTAATTAGAAAGCTTTAAGTTTGAAATCCCTATAATTCCAACCTTTTAGATGATATCATTATTATTAAGTGAAAACTATATTTACTAATAATAAATGGAAAAGCTTAATACAAATCGTCAAGCACCAATATTTTAAAATAAATTAAAACTTTTTTTTTTTTTTTTGTAAGTATGGGTGACCATACACAACAGAAAAGAAGAGCAATAACTATAGTAAATTTAAAGCCAACATTTTTAAAATTCAATAAAACATTAAATTACAGAGAATATTTTCTTAAATTTTTCAGATTACTGAGTACTTAAAAATTATATAAAAAAGGTGCTAACATCATTTTCCTTAATTATGTTTAAAGATAAAGTCTCTCTAGAACAAGATTAGAACTGTTATCAGGCTGTCGGCACAGCTACTGTTGGGTTAAAAAGTACATTTCTGAAAGATTTTAAATTTAAAGTAAATTATATTTTTTTAAAATTAGATTAATTATACTTTAAATCAGCTAATATTCTTCAAATAAAGTTTCAGAAAAGTATGTTTTATTTTTGAAAGATTTTTTTAAGACATCTAAGAAAGGGTGTCAATCAAATATTTTAGCAAAAAAAAAACTCCTTCCAGTCAATTTAAATTAGTTTTTAAAATACAGCAAAGTATTTTCTTTATTGGGAATATAAATTTAATCTATTAGCTCAGAATTAAAACTAAAATAAAAGCTTCAAGAAAGATTTTTCATTTTTACAAATTCATTTTAAACCTTAGATATTATGGTTTTTGTGGAGGTCCCTAAATAAGTAAAAAATAAAATAAACAAGAACATGTGGCAAAAGTGGATTATCTCCCTTAGACGTATAGGGTCATGTGGTATTAGTATAAAAAGGGGCGAGCTTTCAAAAATCTTCCTCTTTTCTGATTTTTCTGTTCCCTGGACAACTGCTGCTCAGCATGTAAGTAATTTTGCCACAACCATCAAACGCTTCAACATACAGCCACACATACACTCACACACTGTTTCCAAATATTGTAATTTTTGTGAAAATATATTGTTTTCTTTTTAAACAGGAAGAATGTTTGTTTATTTGTTCATCATTATATTTAAAATTTTTAGTTGCCATTCTTTTTAGTTAGCTAGAAGTAGTACCCGCAACAGTCCTTGTGTAAATGAAGCTTTTAGTGACAGAAAAGTAAACAAAATGTAAAATAAATTTAAAAACAGATTTAAAGACTTGAAAGCAGTTTTCTTTTCTATGATTCACTAGCCGAATTACCCACAGCTTGCTGCGTGTCAAACATATTTTTGTAAGAAAATGAATGATTTTAAATCATTGTTATAAATTGTGGAGAAAAATGATGCATTTCACTATTACTCAATGATTTTGCCTTTCTCCTCCTATATTTTGGATAGTAGTCATTCTCTTGTTCAAATTTAAATCAAAGGGAAAAAGTGTTTCAGTCAGGCTTTGTGCAAAAACAGTTTCATCTGACCCCTTTGATATGTATTATATATATATATATATATATATATATATATATATATTTGATAGTTGTATATTTAGGCAGCAATCCTTCTTTTATGCAAGTTTCATTAAAAACGACAGACAACGTACTACGGTTAAGTTTTTTATTTAATTTTTCTTGTGTACGAACAAGAGCTTTCTTTGCTGGACAAAGGGTGTGTAAGAACTGTCCAAATGTTTTATTTTTCCGAGCGCTTTCGGCTATACCTTTAGCCATTATCAAGCATGATTTGATTTTTCAGCTTAATTGAGTGTATGCATTATGTGTATGTTTTAGTGTGTAGTAGGGGTGTTTTAATTTCCAAATACGGTTAGCAGGTTGTGGCTTTGTTCGTAGACCAACAAATAAGACTATTTCTCCCTAAAGTAAGTAATAATGAAAGTGAACACACAGTCAAAAATCACATACACATTTATTACAAAAACCAAATGCATAAGAATTACCAACAAGACAAATCCTCACTAAGACATATAAAGAAATACACCACCCCAATCGACCCGAATAAAAAAATCAAATTAATTATCTATTATAAAAAATTTAAGACAGCTAACCTCATCCTCAAAAATAACAACACGCCTGCTAAGTCAGAATTACAAAGAACGAACATTATCTATGAGTTCAAATGCCCCTTAAGGAACTGCGTTCGTAACGAAACTGGACTCATAAATAATTACATCGGTTACACAACTACATGCTTATCCAGACGCCTTACGTTACACCTATCTGATCACAGCTCCATTAGAACCCATTTAAACACACACAAAAATTTACCAGACTCCATTAGAAATATACTAGTAGAAAACACAAATATATTAATTGCTTCCACCTGTAAAAAAAGGTTAAAAATAATGGAGGCTTTAATAATAAAAAAGAAAAAGCCTACCCTTAACAATATTAACTACGAAATTAAGCTGAAAAATCAAATCATCCTTGATAATGGCTAAAGGTATAGCCGAAAGCGCTCGGAAAAATAAAACATTTGGACAGTTCTTACACACCCTTTGTCCAGCAAAGAAAACTCTTGTTCGTACACAAGAAAAATTAAATAAAAAACTTAACCGTAGTACCTTGTCTGTCATTTTTAATGAAACTTGCATATATATATATATATATATATATATATATGTGTGTGTGTGTGTGTACTAGCCAAATTACCCACGCCTTGCTTCGTGTCACATATTTTTGTAAGAAAATAATGATTGATTTTAAATCATTGTTATAATTTGTGGAGAAAAATGATGCATTTCAATATTACTCAATGATCTTGCCCATGTGACCGTCATCTTCTGCTTTTCTCCTATATTTTGGATAGGAGTCATTCCCTTATTTAAATTTAATTTAAATCCAAGGGGAAAAAGTTTCAGTGGTGGTGACCCCCTTTGATCAAAATGAAATATACTTATCCAAGTACCCTGGGTAATGCAGTTTCAGAATATATATTGTTATGGGGGTCTATCTCCAAAACCCGAGGAGGAATTTGATAACAGACAGAGGCTATAACTTTATATATAGAGATTTGATGTTAGTTTCTTATTTAAGAAAAAATTAATATGTCAAACAATATATTTGTTTTGCAAAGTGTTTCAAAATTGCTTTCAGGTGTGCATAACTATAGCTAGATTAAATAAAACAGGTTGAAATATTTTCGGTAATGACTTGATTTTCTTCTTCCAATTTAGTTTATACTGCATTTCATGAAGATGACCTTTTACTTCTTTATTTTTGAGAAAAATGAAATTTTAAAATGAAGACAGGCAACGTGGCTCTTAAGTAGTAGTTTGATTTACAATTTATAATGCTAAACTGGACCCTGGCTACGAGTATGATGTTATGACATTGAATATTCAATTTACAATGAAAACATTGCTAAACTGAATCCTGAGTTTGTTACTGCCTGTCTGTTTGGAATAAACAAGTTTGACGATTTGCTGACATAAGAAAATATAAATCAGAGCAGAAAAGTAATAACTCACTTCATAGATTGGATAGTGCATTATGAGAAACCACTGAATGTTGGTTTCAAGCAAGAGCTTTTCAGTTATCTTTCAGAAATAGTGTTGCCAGTGGTATATTTGTCTGCAGATAGATGTTGAATGACACAAGACAACAAACAAAATGAAGACTTGAGTAAAAAAAAATATATTTCCAAGTTTATTTTTGTTAAAGAAAATACATTAACAAAAATAATGTTACAGTGCACTAAGCAAAAATATCTCTGCAGGCTCATGTGGAGGGGGTGAGAATAGTTTGTGCTGAGAAGGACAGTCTTGGTAGTTACTGGAGAACATTGTCCTGAGAAGGACATTTTTGTGGTCACTCGAGAGTGTTGTCCTGAAAAAGACAGTTTATTGCAGAGGATGGCTGGAGTGGGAAGCCTGTGGATGCAACAAAAGATAAGTTATTTAATGTGAGGAACCTGAGTGCATACACTCAGGCCACTGGTAAAAATTTACTCAGGATCAGGAACAAAGCTTGTCTTAGCTCGTTATGGCCATAGAATGGGCATGGGTATTTACCCATGGCACCCCTACTGAAGCAGGATGCAACACAAGGTCAGTTATTTAACATGGGGAATCCAAGCACGTACACTTAGTTCATTGGTCAATTTTTACCCAGCCCCCACAAAGGCGCAAACATTGTCTTAGCTGGTCATGGCCACAGAATAGATACTACAATATGATCTCTATTTACCAGAGGCTCCCACCACTGAACTGTGATACAAGGTCGGTTTTTAATGTGGAGAACCCAAGTGCATACACTCAGGCCACTGGTTCAAATTTATCCAGACCCCACTTAAACATGATTGGGCACAAAACTTGTCTTAGCAGGACATAGCTGGTCAAAGCCATGGAACAGATACTACAATATGATGATATTCGCTAACCACCTCCGCAGTTGGATGTGGGACAAGGCCGAGTTTATTGTGGAGTATCTGAGCCTGTAGGCTTGGACAAAGATTCCCCATAAAGATTTTACACTGGTCCACAGAGTGCTTTGTTGTTTTTGAGGCTTCTTTATATCATGAACCAGTCTTACAACAATGCTGGTTAAGCTTTTTCTTTCAGCTGTTTTTAAAAAATGTGGGAATACCGAAAGCAAAGAAATTGACTTGAATCTATGGGACTAATAATGAATTTTGTGCATACCAAATAAATGAATTTCCTATGTAAAAATGTGGTTCTTCCAATTAAATTTTGTACTGTTTTAAGAAATTCCATAAGCAATATCGCTAATTTAATTTAAAAAAATTATTATAATAATTATAATAACATAGCTAAAAACTTCATCTTTTCATAAAGACTGCCGACAACACAAACACAAAATCATGATTCAGGTTAGCAGTACCTGTCCAACATAAAGTGAATATTTAATATCATGTAAGACACAAAGCACTGTCAAGTGTTCCAACATCACCATGAAATTCCTAGTTTTGAGCTCTTTATACTGGTCTTCCAGTTTGAAACTAGTACCCTCCCTGCCTAAACATTGGTCTACTTGTAAATAAATTAAGCATTCTCTACTAAAACAACTGCTATTTTGTTTCTCTATTTTGGGCCATGATTTGATTAAATTGCTTCATAGATAACATTTTCTGATAACAGGCACATGTCTTAGTGGATTTATCACATTACTTGGAGTGAAACAGTTTAAAGAAAATGAAGATCCAAATCTCTAGATTTCAAGATTTTTAGAATGAGAGGTCAGTCAATTCAAATGTGATAATAACATGACAATACAATTATTACTGTCTGAGTAGTAGTTATGGGAGACTGGTTTATCAAAATTCCTACTCATCCACTTTTTGTCAGTCATTAGGATATTTTACAATGGGTGCAAAGATATGAATTCATGTTTTTCTCAAGAATATTATTAAGTGAAAACAAGTATCCACAAGTAGGGTTTGAACTCACTTTTACAATCCTCTTTTTTTGTGTGCCAATAACTATCAAGTCATTACACAGCTTCTCTGTTTTTGTTTTTCTCAGAATCAGAAAGATGAAACTGTATTTTTGTGGCAGTATACGTGCTGGACGGCAAGATGCTGAAATTTACCGAACTATTATAAAGCATTTAAAAGAATATGGCCATGTTTTTACTGAAGACACAGTTGGTGCCAAGGGAAATGAAATAGCAGGTAATTCACTTGATTTCCTTAGTTCCATCATTTCTTTCAAACAAAATAACTTCACTGATGACACTGTTATTTATATATATATATATATAATATATATATATATATATATATTTAAAGACATTTATATTATGTTTAACGTTCTTTTTATAGATACAAGTATTTAAGCAAATGCTCTGTTTTTATAATAAACAGTATTAAATAACATTTACCGGCCTGAATGTCCGAGAAATTTTCATAGAAAATTTTCGCTCTCCGACAGGAATCGAACCTGTATCCTATATGGAACCATCATTTCGCGTGATGTGCCTTAACCTTTCGGAGAGCGAAAATTTTCTATGAAAATTTCTCGGACATTCAGGCCGGTAAATGTTATTTAATACTGTTTATTATAAAAACAGAGCATTTGCTTAAATACTTGTATCTATAAAAAGAACGTTAAACATAATATAAATGTCTTTAAATAAATTGTCGGACAATGTCCAATTCTAAAATATATATATATATATATATATATATATATATATATATCAATAAAAAGACAAGAAAAACTGTTCTTAGCCAACATGTTTCATCATCTGATGGACTTTACCAAGGTAAATGTAAGGGTTTATTTTGTTGCACATGTTTATATATATGAGCAAGGATGTCATTGGTTTAACAAGGCTTTTAAATTTGAGAACCTTCATAAATATTAGTCAGGTGGTTGAAAGGTCAGTCAAAACATGTGAAGGACACTGTGCCATAATTTAAAATCTAGCAAGCAAGTAATATTCAAGACATATATATTTATATTATATGAAAAAAGATTACTTAAATTTAACTGTCATTTTTTTTTGTTGTTTTCCCTGGTTTCAAAGTTTCCTGGTAAACCATTTTTCATGGGGTTCTATTTTTTAATGATATTTCCAATTTTTTTCAATTTATTCCACGTCTTTTTCAATCCTTTTGTACATGTGCGCATTCATGAATTTAACATTCTTTTATATAAACACATACACAAATTTTTGCTTTTGTTTACGTCTTCGAGTGTAAGTGTCATGATTTTTTCATTTGTAAATCTTAAAACTTATATAATAGGGGTTTTGGTTTTAAACAAAATTTAAACACTGTTTAGAACCACAACCTATGAAGACTGGAAATTTTACCAAGAAACATCAATGTTAGGACAAAATTAATATTTAAAAGTAAAGTAATCTTTTCATGTAATATATATATATATATATATATATATAATCAGTTACCTAAAGAGCCAGAGCCTATCTACCCAGGTTTCACCTAGGTAGATAGGCTCTGGCTCTTTAGGCATTTTAATTTTGCTCTACTTAGTGTATTGAGCACTTTTACATTCAACTTAGGTACTTTGTCAGTGTTTTTTCTTTTGGCTAGACATTGTGGTACTGATTGATTTTTTTTTTTTTTTTTTTTCCAAGTAGAACGGATGTTTTTAGTCTTTTCTTTATTTATTGAATTTTTTTTCCCAAATATCAGTTTGTCTAATATTTTTTTATTTCCAAATTGTTTTATCTAGTTTTTTTTCACACCGCCAGAGTTATAGTTTTAAAATAAAATATTAGAAACACTAACCTTTTCTGCTATAGTGGTTTCTACTAATGAAGGTTTACTCAGGCAGTGAAAAAACTTTTCACTACATGAGGAAACCTTTAGTAGTAGAAAATGTGGTTTGCAGAAAAGTTTAATGTTTGTAATATTTTAGATATTACTAGCTAGGTAGATAGGCTCTGGCTCTGGTCAGACTAGTCGCCTGATGATTGCACTAGCATGAAACAGACTGTCGCCTCTAAGTGCTGACTTCCATGTCCACTTTTATATTTACACACGCTCTATCTTTGATATTGAGCACTTTATCCCATAAATATAGCACACTTTAAGACTATATTTCTTCATATATAATATAATATATATATATATATATATATATATATATATATATATATATATATTACTTTAAATGTTATTTTTAGTAGATACCCATTTATGGGCCTGAACATTCATGAAATTTTACTTACAAAAATGCAATCTCCAGCAGAATTTGACCCTGTGACCCCCCACTTTACAGGAGAAACTATTATTAAATCCGACGTGCTTTAACCTCTCAGCTACAAAGAGTGTCACGATCAAACCTGGTTCTATTTTGCCTTTAGAGTACACTTGTTCAGATTTCCTCGAATGTCATAACTGTTCAGTTTCATATCCAAAACATAAATAAAGCAATTTCTAAAGATATAATGGACTTTCAATTTATCTGACATTTATATTGTCATATGGCAATCAATATTGAATGTTAAATCAGACATATGATCAATTTATTAAAGGACATGCTTTCTTTGTGTTTCCTCTTCTTTTCTTTTCTTTTCTTTATTTCCTGTCTAGACTGCATTCTGTCTCGAATAAGAAATGGCAGGAAAGAATCTGTGTCGCTTGACAATTACAGAGATTGACCTCGTAATGGAGTAAGTAAAAGTTGGTCACCCAAGCACATATAACATGCACCTCCAAGTGGGATTTTTGAATTGTAATTTCAGTTTCCCAATAATCTCTGACCACGATAGGTCATGAGTAAATCAACTCTCATTGTGTGTTCATAAGAGATGCACCTATGAAATTATTCTATTACTTGTTGTGTAAGGATTAAGGAGATATCCTTCCCAAGGATCCTGGATTTATTCAACTACTTGATGTGTAGAGAATAAAAGAATATTATACCCGGAGAAATCATCCCAATTTCATCTTGGATGTAATTCAATTTTCAAAGGGGAAATGAAGTACGTGTATCATTCCAAAGTTGTCCAGGACATATTGTGGAAAGAAGACCTAATGACTTTTATTTGAACATTTTAGACAGATTCTGTCTATTGGCATTATGAACATTTGAACTTACAAATTCATGAAACACAGATGTTTGAACTAACACCCAATATCAGATAAGTGTTTTTTTATTGATTTTTACATCTATTATCCCATACTCTTTTCATATTCTGTTGTTTTTGTTGTATAAAATTATTTACAAATGTTCATTTTGTGTTTGCTGTTTGTCAATATCTATGTCATGTGTTCCTATCTGAGTGAACCCATCTTCTTTTTTTTTTTCTTTTTTGTTGAACCTGGGATACATATCTGTATATATTCGTGACAATATATATATATATATATATATATATATATATATATATAAAATTTTATTCATTTGTTTTTTTTTGTTTTTTTTTCAGCTGATGGTGGTTTAACAGATAAAGAGATCCATGACCGTGATATAAATTGGTTGTTAGAATGCGATGGTAAGTTACATAAAAATGAATCATCAATGTTTATATAACTCGTTCACTAATACATTATTGTATGTTGTGTTGAACTATTGAACAGTTGGTGATTTCAGTTTATTATTTTTTTCTGAAGCTGTCAGTTTACCATTTGGCTGTTATATTTTTAATAAATACAAACTTCACTACACTTTCTGTTCTAGTGCAATCTTTATTTGAAAAGAAAATACGTCATCAAGAACAATAAATTTGAGGCAAAATTTTGAAAAGGCTGAATTTACCTGCTGCTGCCAGTATTTAGCCACTTAGTTTTGTTATTTAATTTTGAATCATATTAAAGTAATAAAACAAAAGAAATGCAGTGCATAAAGAATAGTCAGGTTAATTAATAAAAGCAATATATAAATTATAATTAGGTAAATAAAAGTACTAACTAATAAATAAACAAAGCAAGTAAATAATGTACTAATTAATAAATAAATAAAGACATGTAAAGTAAAAAGATATATAATAATTAAATATAAACAATATATATAATTATAAGAATTATATAATTATTAAAATATTACATTATTAAATAATATCATTATAATTAAATATTACTACATAATATTAAAAACATATAAGGATTTAATTATTTTCATTTTAGGAGATGTATCATTTAATGTTCTTCATTTTAAATTAAAAATAATATCAACATTCACTAAACTATTACCATCTAATTTTGTAATTTTAATTAAAATAATAGGATTTTTTATGATGTGTTGATATAATTAATAACAAAATAGTATTATTTAATATAATATAATGATATGTAGTATATGATGTTAATATATTAATATTTAATATTAATATGTGTCATTGAGGTATGATATATGGATATATATTGAATTTTTGGTGTAATGAAATATCATTTAGTAATTCAATTTAATAATATTGTTTAATGAGGTATTTACATTTTAAGTAGTATCTTTTATTATAATAATATTTAATAATATTTTAATACCCTTTAATATTTAATATTTTATTCACTGGTAATTACCATCATTGTTAACTACCTGATGAGATGAACAATTTTGTAGTAGTAACTTTTATGTTCTAATGTAGCAGTTCATAATATATATATATATATATATATATATATATATATATATCCTCCCCTGAAAAAAGGAAAGCCTTTTAAGCTGAATATCATTTCCAATCATAATCAGTTTCGACATCAAGTGACCTAAAAAGGGTTGATTTGCTACAAACCAAACCAAACCTTTTGTTAATTTTCATGCCATTTTTTTATTACTTTTTACCCAAATCATTCATTTATATTCATTCAATTCAATGTTATGCCATTGTATCAATAATTGTATCAATAATTCACTTGATTTTTGCCTTAATCATTGTTTCTTCTAATAATTCTACTTTGTGCTATACATGTGTCATATAGGACATAAATGAATCGAATCGTCCGTTTATATAAATAAGCGGAGTTAAGCAGGGTTAGCATTAAGTCAATTGCTAATTGTACCTTGCGTGTAGTAAACCTTCTATTTCATTACTTACCTATCAGTTTGTCTTCCTTATTTCTTTCCCTCTGTTATCTTGAAAACACAAAATACAACATGTGGGCTGTTTGTTAGAATATTTTTTCTTTACAAATTAAATCCTTTTTTTTTTTTTTTCATTTCTAACCATATTCTTTAAACTTAAACTTATTTTCCTTTACTTTATACATATACCGTAAACCCTTCCTCAAGTGTACAAGTCTGTATTGCATCTATCTTCTAATCTTGTTTAATATAAATATTCTCTTTGATTCAACTATTATTTCTTCTGTTACAGCTGTGATTGCTGAAGTAACACATCCCTCTCTGGGTGTGGGTTATGAAATTGGGCGATCTATTGCTATGGAAAAGAAAATCCTATGCCTTTATCGATCAGAACCAAAAGATATAAAATGTAAGTCTTTTTCTTTCTTAACATTTCTTTATTATTGAAAATATGCATTTTTATTGATTATGTTGATGACTAAGTGACTCTTCTTATTTCATTGCTGCTTTCTATATGTACAAGTCAGCAATGTTTTATTACAATTTATTGTGTTTTATTATGAACTGAAAGTCAGTGACAACCTGCTCGAAAATTGTGTATTTGGGCAGCAATCCCTCTTTTATAGAAATTTTATTAAAGATTACTGACAAGGCACTGCAATTAAGTTTTTTATTAAAATTTTCTTGCATTCATGTAAGTATTTTCTTTTCTGGATATAAAGTGTGTCAAAACTGTTCAAATGTTTGTATCTGAGCACTTTTGGCTATTCTATTAGCTATTATCAAAGACTTCTTTTTGTTTTGAACTGAATATGTAAATTTTTATATATATGTGTATAGTGATGGGAATGTTTTTTTTATTTTCTAAATATGCTCAGCACATTGTAGCTGTGTTCATAATTGATATTATTGAGTGTTGGCTTTTACTTTTTTATTATTAATGTTTCCATTATTTTTAGCTGTTTAGACATGTGGATGAGGCTATTATGGTTGTATTTTCTATGTTTTTTATATGTTGCAAATGAAATTTGATAGGTTTCCATATGCGTCTAAATCTGTCCAAATAGCTCAATTAGGACCCATTTAAAAACACATACAAGCACATGTCACCAAGAATGTTAATGTTTTCAGTTACAAGAGCAAAAACTTTTGATTAATCTCATCCATTTTGTTTTTTATTTTTATTTATTTTTTTGGGAAACATAATTTAAATTTATATTTATTGAATGCTGATAACATCATGTGTAGAATGATTTTCACCTATATATATATATATATATATATATATATATATATATATATATATATAGGGTATATCAAAAATACTTTTACAAAGTTTGGGGACAGGTTCCCGACACCAAAACAAGGCAAAATGTCCATATAAACATATGTCCAAAAAGCCATCATTGTATCTCAACACAGCAATTCATAACAATAATGTCCTTCGCTTGCTTCTACACATGCATGCACCCATAGGATCATTGACTGGTGGACCCTTTCAAATACTCCCACATGGTGTCGAATGGTTTCGCAGGTCCCCATAACACGTTGACGAAGTGTCTCTGCATTATTAATGTCTGCTGCATAAACCAATTTTTTTTAGGAGGCCCAACAGATAAAAATCCAAAGGATTGAGGTTAGGGGTACATGCAGGCTATGGAACCAGTCCTTCCCTACCTATCCATCTTTCATGGTTGATGTCAGCCAGTGCATCAAAAACAATGTGACTAAAATGTACTGGAGCCTTGTCATGTATGAACCACATGCATCTTCATATTATCAGGTGTACATCCTCTAGCAGGTCTTGAAGTGTGTTAAAAAAAAACCTGTAGACAGCTTCTGTAAGACATGCTGGGAGAACATATGAACCTACCAGACAGTCACCTACAATTCCATCCCACACATTAATCATAAACTCATGTGGGTGTCTAGCCTATATTGTACTATGGAGATTCCAATCCACCCACAAATGTAAATTCATTATTCCATCTGTTCCAAATGTTGCCTCATCTGTAAACAAGACTGAAGAGACAAACAATGGATCGGCAGTTTGTGCAATAAACCATCTACAAAAGTTCTCCCATGGTGAGTGATCAGAGGGCAAATGACCCTGCAACATGTTGCAAATGATGTAGATACAGGAATTGCTCTTGAAGTACCCTCCATGTGGTGCTATGAGATGTACGACATGCTAGGGCTACTTGACCTGTGCTGATACCTGGATCATCCCTGACAGCCTGTAGAATGTTTTCTTCGTCTCGGCTTCTTCAATCCATGGTTTGTGGTGTCACAGTTCCTGTCTCTGCAACACAAGGATAAACAGCAGAAAAGTTTGGATAATTCGGCTGCCTTTGGTCTGGAAATGCAATCTGATACAGCTTTGCAGCATCACATCCATTACCATTCATGTGGCCATATGTAAAAATCATATCTGCCTGCTCATGATATGAATATCCTGTCATTGTCAAATGAAACACTTCTCAGTTAACTCACTACTACACACGCTAAACGTTGAAGACAAACTAGCCACAACTGTACAGGAATGACAAATGTAACCTAGTCTACATGGCAACACAGCGCCATCTACCATAAACTTTCTTTAAAGTTAATAACTCAAAAACAAAAGATATGCAGACATATGTTTATATGAACTTTTGTCCTTGTTATGGTGTGCATAATTTGCAAAAGTATTTTTGACACACCCTATGTATGTGTGTGTGTGTGTATATATATATATATATATATATATATATAAATAAGAGAAAGAACAAATGGAGTAAAAATCCACAGTTCGTAGCATTTATTTTTTAAAAAGTGCTCAATGCAAAGTAGAGCAAAATATTATTTTTATATTTTTATTATAAGAGATTATAATAAAAACATTTTAAATTGTTACCTCTTTTCTGAAAGTTAAAATAGAGAGGCACAACATCAGAATTAATATACTTGTGGGTATGTTTTGATTAACCAATGATGACATTTAATGTGTTGCGCTTATATATATATATATCTTTCTCCCACTTTTTCTCTCTCTTTTTCCCTTCTCTCTTATTAGAACCTTATTTTAAAATCTATATCTTTCCTGCTTATATTTGAAAAAAAAATTTTTTTTCTGCTTGTGCCTGGATAAATCAAAAATTCATCTATTGTTATAAAATTGTTTGATCTGAAGAGACAGGATCTTATTGTTCCCACAAAATAAATTATTACCATGGATTTCTAAAGTCTCTGCTTTCATCATCATTATATTTGCTCTGTTCTTACATTGAGCTCTCTTTGGAATTATCCCTACTAATTATCAAATAGTATTTTATATATATATATATATATATATATATATATATATATATATATATATATATATATATATATATATATATAATATAAAAAATATGCCAAACTGGAAAATTTTTTGTGACATGTTTTATCCATTAGGATTTTCATCAGACTGAACTTTGTTAATGTTGCTGCATCTACATATGTGCATGAGACAAGACACACAGGTAGTTTCAAATTTTTTTGGGAGAATATTTTTTGTTTCAATCTAGCCAAATTCATCTGTATTCTTTTTCTTTTCACAATCTTTAAATATTTTACTTTGTCATAGAACAGGAATTAGCAAGTTAATCTCACAGACTAATACTGCTGTAATGAGTGTGATCCTCACTGGGTGGATCAAAATGGCACTCATTGAGATTAAGCTAAGCTTTGTAAATCTCAATAATCATCATAGAGGAATGATTAGCAAGATTGTCATGCAAGTCATTGAAATTGTAATGAGTTCAATCCCCACTTGCTGCCTCATACTTCTGGCCAACAAACGATGCTAAGTAAATAACTAGAGTAAAAAATAAAAATTTCAAGTGTGTTAAGGGGAGATAACTCTAAGTTTGTGGTTATAGTCATTTCTTTCTCTGAGTTTTCTTCCTAAGAATAATGAGGAAAATCCTAGTCCTGTTTTCAGTCTTCTCTATCAGTAGTTTTCAACATGGAAAGATTTTTTTTCCTTAAGTATTTTCCTTTATGACTTTAAGAAATTAGAATAAGCTGTACTTGATGTATTCAGATTCATGTCCTCATCTTAATTGTTACAATAGCAGTGTTTCATCTGTTGTTCCCTCAACCTTCTTCAGGTGTCATAGTTGGTAACCTCCTGAGAATTTCAAAACAATTCATTTATTCCATCCATAGGGGCATATTGTTCTTATACTGCTGTCTAAGATTAACAAATAAGACCATCTAATTAACCAACAGACATTGAATTGTTTATATTTGTTATAAGGACATGTCCTTGGAGAATATAAGTCATTAAAATCTTTTTGGTTAATCAGGATCCCTAGTTGTAGAAAATCTTTACTAGATTGTAAAATAAAATTAAAACACTTTTTTTAATTAGAAAAGTTTTTAATACTTTTATGTATAAAATATGTTATGGACACTTCATCTCCACCTTGTCCATTAAAACCAGTTGATCAACTCTACTCCAACACCATATTAGATAGCATTACATAAGCTACCAAAAAATACAGGAGCTCTTTAGCTTTTAAAAATTAAGATACTTTTCATAACCCTTAATATTTTGAAGTTTTTCTTTTCTTTTTCATTCTTTTCCGTTTTTCTTTCGTTTCGTTTCCTTTTTTATTTCCTTTCTTTTCCCTTTTCTATTTGTATTTTTTCCCCTATTCTATTTTCTTTCCCTGTTTCTCTTTCTTTTTCTTTTTTTACCTTCTTTTTTACTTTCTTTTTCCTTTTTTACTTGCTTTTTTTTTTTTTTTTTTTTTTTTTTTTTTCAGGTATTCTAAATAAGTATTTTTTATTGTTTCTTTTTTTAAATTTTTTTCAGATTTATCAGCAATGATAACGGGGGCCAAAGACAACACACAGGTCTTTGTAGAAACGTACCAATTGGATAAAGTTGCTGACATCTTGAAGAATTTTTTCTCCCAGATAAATTAATTTCAAAAATGGAATAAATACAATCAGTGGAAAATAAATACCTGTGTGCCTAAAATAGTTTTTCTGTCATTTACTTTGATTTTCCAACAAAGTCATACTTTTTACTACATGCAATCAACAAAGGACTTCATATGGAGCTCTTAAATAAATTGACCATGCATACTTATTAAACCTCAGAAAATATTAACATAAATTCTTTTCCTTTTAGGGCAAAAGAGGAGGGGATCTTTTCAGTTATGTGAAGATCTTTTTCTTAGTTACAGATATATTTTTATAATTGTTCACTACATGCATATAATTTCTCTTTTCTCTTGAAAAAACAAGTTTCACTGAACAATTTTTTTCCCCAAAATACACTTTCTACTTTTCATATTTTTGTTTCTTTGGAATACTGCTGTTAGTGGCACCAAAAATATTTAACTGCAGCAGGGTATGAGGCTACCTTCCAGTAGAATAGGCACTGTGACCTAAAATAATTAATTTTTATTTTTTTTTTTTTTTTTTTTTTTTTTTTTTTAACGAATATAATTTTTTTCTTTTTTAAATTTTATAAAAGTTGATGGCAGGGTGGGTGCAGTTTGCTATATAAGTTCATTGTAGATTGGTTACCCTAATGCAAGCTAAAATAAATATGTTCAAATGACAGGATTTCCTAAAATATAAAAAAAAATTTTTTGATTGAAAATTCATAATCTGAAGTTCTTTTTTAATATAATACTTTCAATTTTCTACTCCAGATTATGAATTTAAAGTTTTTGTTTTTTTTTACATCATATGAGTATATTTATTTTGGTTTGCCTTGGGGGGTCAATTTACAATTAATTTAACTAGCAAACCGAACCCCATCCCCAATTAAATTTTATGCAGTTTAATAAAAACAAATGTTATATATATTCATGATCTGGAGAGCTTATTCTATAGTGATATGAGCATAAAAATCTTTTTAAAAAAAGGGATTATTTTTTGGTCGCAATGTCTATTGTACAACTCTAACTGTTTAAATGATATCTTGTAAAGAATTTTAAAATTTTTATATAAATATTTTATAATTTTCATTTTTTCCATATTTATAAGCAATGGTAGCATGAGCCTTTTCACAAATTTCTACTTCATATCAAGTGTTATTTTACCGTGTAGTATGGAGTTTTCTCATTTACTGGCAACTCGAAATTCCTATCTTGCCAATTCACACTCCTCCCAGGTTCTTTTCAACAGCAGTAGAGGTTTATCCCTTGTTTCTTGCTTAGAATTGGGTTTCTGGTTCCTTCTAAAGTCCTTTCATTCTCAGTTGCCCCTTGCATCTTATTGGCATTATTACCTTGCTTAGGATGAATTGATTAAAAAAAATAAGAATAAATTAATGAAATTACAAATGAAATAAACTACAAAATTTTAAACAATTGGTCAATCCTAGCTTCAGACTTTCTCAGGTGCTTCTTTATTTTTTTTTCTTCAGCCAGCAATCAACTAAAGTACATATGGTTATGGTGAAGTATTAATTTGTAAGCAGGTAAATTTCTTCTTAAAAAAAGGAAAGCTGCTATCAATGTGTAGAGAGTTTGCATTAAACTTACAAAGGCTTTGGTGAATCTTTTCTGTTTAAAGAATCTGAAAGAAATAAAGGAAGCTTCTTGTTTTCATTATTACATTCATTAATGTGAAAATACCCTTGCGATAGTTATGAATCCATCTCTTCCATCCCCCACTATGGGTTAAATAGTAGGACTTTTATCTAGAAAAATCCTTATTCTCAAAAAGTTTTTAGTGAAATTTTCATTTGTAAAAAATATATTCTTACAATCCAAAATATGTTTGGCTTTAAATAACCCACAAAGGGTTAACAAACTGTAAAAAAAAAAAATTATTGACTGGGATAAATCTAATGAAGCAGAGCATAAAATATTTAATTTTCAGTCAAATTCAGAAGTTGTTTAAAAGCAATCTTGGCATATGGACCTTCAAATTAATGTAAAAATCAATTGGGTCTTATAAAAGATATCTCAACATTTGCAAAATGGGTTTAAAATTATTTTTATCATATTTTTAATTAACATTTCAGGATGCTTTGTATAAAAAAATTGTATAAAAGTGCTGAAAAATTCTTGGCACCATTTAAAAGCTTTTCCAAAATGAAATTTTGATGTTTGGTTGTTCAGAAGCCAAGAAGTTTTTATCATCCCCTTTTTATATTACAAATGTTAGAGAATCTGATGAAATATAGCTGTCAGGTTTACTTATGCAAAGAGTCATAAGTCTAGATTGTAAATTAAAAATCAGAGCATAAGTTACTATGAAAGATGTATTTCTGTCAATGACTATTGAGAATGCCATATACAGAGCATATGACAAATGAGGAAGTTTTAAGGAGAATAAGAACTATAATGGAATCTTTGTGATGCACAATAAGAAAAGAAGAAAACCAAAAAAACAACATTAAACTCTTAGCTATTTAAGAATTGTGTTTGTCTCTGTGATACATGTGTATGTGTGTAAGAGTTCAGTTGACTGGGAAAAAGAGACTTTCACCAGATGGGACATCTTCATCTACATACTGCAGCATCTTAGAGGAAGGAAATTTTGTCTTTTTATAGACTTAAACATTGCTATCTAACTGGTATTTGGTAAAACAAAATGAGGTAACCCATAAGTTCATTCACTACTATATTTTGCTATATCTGAAGATTGCACTGAGGTTATAAAGCTGACAATTACCATACAATATTGATTCCTATGTCCACACTTTCTATATCTATAAAAACTCTATCTCTGATAGTGAGCAATCTTCTCTTATATAGACATTTTAAACAATATGTATGATTGCTATAAACATTGTTGGTACATGTTTGAATAGAGATCCCTCGTTTTTTAAACAGTGTAGTCAATGTCTCCCAACCTAGAAATTGAAAAATCCTACTGAAGAAAATATGCCTCCCAATAAGAATCAAACTTGTATTTCATTTTTAGTCAACAAGTTCACTTTTATGCTAAATGTGCTTTATCATTAGATCACAGGAAGCCAATATAGCAATGTGTGTAAAGGAGAAGAGTGGGATTGATTCTCATTGGTTTAGAATGGGTGAATTAATTATAATTGTTATAATTATTTTATTATTGACACTATAATTAATTTTCATTTCTTTTTTATAGACACAACAAATAATGCTCTCTTTCGTAGGTTGAGCACTTTGGAAGAAAGGGAATTTGTCAGCTACTGCTGATTAATGCTAAAAGCTTCTCACTATGAATTAAAGCCTTCTGGTAGTTGGTAATATCTCACATATAATGCATTAAAAATTCCCTTTCTCCTTAGCATGCACTGATGGCCTAAAGGTGATAGTCTCCGGCTGATGTGAAATTGGTCTGGTTTCGATCCTAGCTTTAACCAATCGCATGTCTAGCTACACTGATGAGCTGTGATACAGCAAAACAGTCTGTCTGTGTATGACATACATACATACATATATATATATATATATATATATATATATATATATATATATATATATATATATATATATATATATATATGAGAAAACAATATATAAATTTTTATATATAAAGAACAGATTTAGGGGAAAAAAAACTGACCAACTGGAAAAGGTTTTCAAGTGACGCATTTTGTCCTTGCGGACTTAATTGGATTAAAGAGATATTTTAAAATTTAAATTAATTTTTTTTTTTTTTAATTATATGTTTTGGACATATAGTCTAGCCAATTTCATTTAGTTTCTTTTTGCTCATGTTTCCATCCATGTTATTATGTATGCAACTATATATATATATATATGTCACTGGTATTTTATGTATGTTATATATAACTTGTCTGTTCCGAATTAGACAACTGTATATCAAATTAGTTAGCATGTATATGGCTAAGTCTGGTACAGGGCTACAATCAAAAGGCACCCCGTATAGATTCGAACTCCAACAATCATCTGTAAGACTAGTTTACTATTCACATCTTTGATATTTATCAAGATTAGCTTAATTTTGGACAACTCAGTTTCAAGAGAATTTCTTACTGTAGTAATGATTTGTGAAAAAGCATTCTAACTTCGCATGTAGACTTCCAAGCATTCCTTAAATAGAATAACATATAAAGTAACCCAATTTCTGATAACACCAATGATCACTATGGCAGCCTATCAGAGACTGATAGACCAGGCATATCAATGATTGGGTTCAAGGAAGAAAGTGATTCTATTTTTTTTTTCTTGGTAATCTGATCTTGAAGTATTTATTGACTGGTATTTTGTTATAACCAGCATAGGAACTGGGCATGGATTTTATTCATGAGGACACTGATTAATGTAATCTAAGTTTGATCACATGTTCTTTGCTATTAGAAATAGCTGTAAAAAAAACACATTTACAACTGCATTATAAAAACTAATCTCTATTGATTCTCATATTTGCTTGGTCAAGGCGATCTCTAATCCTGCATACAATCCCTTTTATTCAAATGTTTTATCAAGTAAAAATTAATATTTTCTAAATGTTTAGAATTTGTGTGGCTAGCATAGTGGCATGGAAAGTGGATTTGGTAAGATAAGTTTAAATTATTTCCCAGTTTTTTGACATGCACTTCACACTAATACCCTGGGGAAAAGCATAAATCCATTTCTTCTTGCTTCCTCACCAGCTAACGGTTAAAATATCATTACAGACTCTGTTTTCTCAAGCTTTCAATAGAAACCATTCTAGAAGAACTCTGAATTCAAAATCATGTAGAACGTAACAAGAAACCATTTTGTTATCTTTCCCAAAAAGTCATAAACATTAAAGAAAATGAAAACTTTTGCATATCCCAAAAAATAAAATAACTGAAATTTCAGAATTTTCATGTTCAAAAACATGACCAATAACAGGCTGACACTACCATGATTCAAGTCTATTACTCCAAAAATTAGAATTTTACTTACAATGAAAAGTAAACTCAGCAAAAATCTCCCAGTACATTGGAGCGATATTCTCCTTCGCAAGTGTCTTTTTGTATTTCTTTTACATCTAAATATCTATCGATGTAAATATCATCTATTTGATACATAATAGATTCTACAGTATCTAGTCACTTAAGTATAGCCTCTTTCTGTAAAGAGAAAAAATATTTTTGTACATTTTCTTTGCCCTTCATAAAATTCAAAGTATTGTCATTTTTGCACCAAGAACATTTTTCCTTTAATCTATAAGTGCCAACCATTTTAGTTTACCAAGTTAACCCATGGTTAACACTGAATTTATATTAATTTTTTTAAGAAAATATAGACAGAATTTTACTTATAAAATTCTCTAACTTAGTTTTAAAGATAAAACCATGCATAAGTTTTAGTTACTTTCACTTCAATACTGAATTCACATTAGAATAACAGCAGAATTTTACTTTTAAAATTCTCCAGCTAGTTTTTAAAGTTAACACATTTTATTTGCTTCAGTCTCAGTACTGAAATTATATTAAGAAATATTTAAGAAAATAAAAAGTAAAATTTTACTTTCAAGTTCTCCTTAGTTTTTTTTTGTAGAGTAATTGGCCATGGATAAATGCAAATGGCAGAACTGCCCAACAAACAAAATTGACAAAGTTTGCATTAAAGAATAAAAAGAAAAGAAAAAAGAAAAGAACAGGGCAAAAAAAAATAATATAAAGCAAGCAAACAATACATGCAAGGCAAATTAACAGTAATAAGGCAAAGCAACAGTATTATGGTAAAAAGTTCACAAACTAAGAATTCGTGTTAACACACAAGAGTAGATTCAGATTAATGAATGTAGTGTTCTGAATTCAAGGCAAGGCTGATCAGGACTGAGGCCATTTCTTGATCTCATATGACTATCTTATTGGCTAGCAAGAAATCCCTGCATGCATCTCTGTGGTTTTTGCCTACAAATTGGAGAGGGGGGAAGTATTTTGCAGTAATTCCATATTAGAATTTGAACCAATATTTTTACACCTGAAAATTGTTTTACTGGAAGGCAGAATTCTTTTTAAAATTGAGTTTTGCTTTTAATTGAAATTTTTGTTTTTTAAAAAATCAATTTCACTAACGCATATATTTGTAAAGAAATACTATCTAGCAAGATGGCAATATTTTCTTTTAAACTTCATGAAGCTGAGTCTTGTATGAACAAACACAAATTTTGTTCTTTACATTCAGGAATTAAAACAATATATTTTTTGTGCAAAAAATATTAAAAAAATAATTTAAAATGTTTAAATTTTTTTGTGCAAAATATAAAAAATTAATGTTACAATAATCAAATTTTTATGCAAAATGTCTAAAAATTAGTTTACCATAACTAATTTTTTGTGCAAAATGATTCTTTTTTTTCCTGGGAGAGAATGAGAGAAGAGAAAACGTCAATTCTCTTATCGCAAATATTAAAAAAAGGCACATAAGGTAACAAACATGACTTGAAGCTATTACGCAAAATTTGAAAGGCACGAACATTTATTATACAAGCATAAAAACAATATGACACTGTACAAATTTTACAAAAAAGGCTTGTACATAATTTCCTTCCGTGAGCCTTATTAAGGAAAAGGCAAGATAACAAAATTATAGAAATAATTAAGAAGATTTATGATACAAATCTTTTCAAATCATGAAAGAAAAAAACACTTTGAGAAGGTGATATGAAAAGCGTTGAAATAAAGAAGCCGTTACTCTTAGAAAAAAAAATTCACAAAGACAGTATTTTACTCAGGACGATTGTTAGCTGCCAAAACTTTATGTGCCACTCTCTGAGTTGCTTCCTAGTAGATATAATCGGCCCATTTATAGGAAAGTCATCATCCTATGTCTGGAAATCCGCCCACCTCATGGAAATAATTAAAGATACTCCCATCCAATCCAACCAGATGATGAGTAGTCAGGTAGTCAGGGACAGACTGGCCTTAGACTCATCCCTAGGACAACGGACCAGTATACCAATAGATAGGTTGATGGAGATACTAACTTTCTGTGCTCAAGCAACACACTTTGGAATGAAATGACATATATCGACATGATGAAGGCTTAGCTATGGTCTCACCATTATCACCAGCAATGAGAAAACTATATGTGGAATACTTTGAAGGAAATGGCATTAGAATCTACATCACTAAAGTCAACCTTATGGCTGAGATATACGTAGATGACACCTTCATGCTCTGGCCACACCAGGAAGAGGTTCAACTACTACTGGACCATATGAACTCAATAAGATCATCAATACAGGTCACAATGGAGAGAGAAAACAACAAAAAACTCGCCTTCCTGAATGTACTAATATCTCGAACAGAGTATGGGTTCAAGACATCTGTATACCGCAAGCCTACATTCACCGGACAATGCCTCAACTTCAACCCATACACTGTAAAGAAAGGGATCGTTCGCTGCTTACAACATCGAGCAAAAGTCATAAGTGGCGACCCAGAGACATATGAACAAGAAATGGTCAATGTAAGCAGTACCCTACAACATAACAACTACCCCGGGTACAGCAGCTCCAACAAACTGGGATAGAAGGGTACAAGAGGATAACAACACTCGGAAAACTGCTTCAGTCTGCCTACCCTATGTGAAAGGATTATCAGAGAAAATGCAAAAGATCCGTGGTTCATATAATATCAGGACAAACTTAAAAAATGGTTCAACACCTTGCAGACACCTCTTCCGAGTAAGATCCCGCCATACAGGAGAACATGACTAAGGACTGTGTGTATGTCATCCCGTGCAGCTGTGGTAAGAAATATAAAGGAGAAACAGGCCGCCCTCTTAAGTTAAGACTGCAAGAACATCCTGAAGCGGTAACACGAGGGGGAAATAGTAAAATCAGGCATAGCTGACCACATATGGAGGGAAAAGGGAGATTACTGCCCCCTGTGGGATGAGGTTGAAATAATAGTCAGAGAACATCACTAAAAATACGAAAAATTAAGGAATCAGTACATATGCTAGATCACAAAAATCTTCTGAGCTGACCAAACATAGAAATGAATACAATATGGGAACCAGTAATAAGGAGTGCTAGAGAAAAGCAATGAATAGAAACAAAAAATTACAATATAAGCTCTGGTAAAAAATATGCAATAATAACAGAAAAATTGCAATATGAACACTGGTAAAAAACGTTTGCTGAGATATTAGGTTTATAAGTCCCAGTAATTCATACACAGATGTCCTCAAGGACATATGGCCCAGTGTATAAAGACATTGGTTATATCCAGTTTAATACCAGGCTACAGCAGTAGTGGACCAAAACTTGACTTGAGTTAACTTAAAGGGAAATAACTGAGACATCTGAAAGAGGCATGGTGGGCAAAATAAAGGGTTCAGTTTGAAATTCCAATCACCTGAGGAAGGCCAGAGCATACAACAGGCGAAATGTGAATACGGCAGTGAAGATGAGGATAATAATATAATGTTATTATGTAATGTAAAATAATGTAAGTAAAAAAAAAAAGAGATCAATGAAAAAAAACCTACTTGTTTTCCCCTAGAGACTCTCAGGGAGATATTAATATTTCTTCACTGGGGCCATTTGACGATTTTTGTACCATGTCATTGGGTTTTCTTTCTCCTTTTCCTATTTTTGAAAGAGTCTCTGGAAAGTTTTATGTTATTGTGAAATGCCTTTCATTGGCATATTTTTAAAAATGCTGAAATCTTTTCTGCCAGCAACTTTCACATGAAGAAGCTTAAAAACTTGGCTTTGTCTCTGTTTGATGTATCATTTCCTTTTGTCACAGCCAGCGAGCTTCTTCCCTTCTGCTGTGTAACTACCTTCTACCGCAGTAAGCAGGCTTCATCTCTTCTGGTGTCTAACCACCTCCTGATGCTATCTGCTGACCCATGTTCTTAAATATTCTTGGGAGTGGCTCGATGGAATATGGTTTAAATTCACAATGGCAAAATTCAGCTTTTTCATTGGACAAAAAATATTTGGAAAATGAATCCCCAACAGTCCACCAAGACCATTATTACTGGTGGTACTTTTTGGAGCCAATTCTAAATAAAAAAAAACTTTTACACACAAAATGAAAATTTTTAATAAACCATCTTGCTTTCTTTTAATAAACTCAAACTATTTGACATTTATTTATTCACACTTTTTAATTAATTACTATTTTTAATTATTTTATGCTGCTAACGAATAAAAATTTTTTATACATAACATAATTTCCAATAATAACTTACTCATTATACTCAGGTGGTCTTTCATATAAATATTGGTCAGATTCAATATTGATTTAGCATCCTCCTTGAAATATAATCAATATTATCTTTCATAAGATCATTTATTACAATAAAATCTTCTAAAAATATCTACCATACCAAGTTGCCACTGAACAATTCATTGGAATTAAAATCAATATTATCCATATCAGGTCATTACAACAACAATGTTTTAAAAACCTTATTATTCCAAAGGACCACTCATCATAATAATGACCAAATTCAACAGGTCTAACATTCTTCCTTAAATAATTTTATTGACATACGATAATAATTACTTTTTAAAATTTTTCAACTCTCAGATTGGTCACCCTTTTAAATATTGACCAGTCACAATATTCATCTACAATACCAAATGAAAAGATATTTATTATTAGCATAATATCATTTATGATAATATATCTTTAACATATTTATTATACCCAGGAGATCTCTCATTACATCCTCCTTAAAATAAAATCAGTATAAGTAAATCATTATGTTCTTGATAACTTTTATGAATTCTTCTCATCTGAAGCAGTCATTCATCAAATATTGACTAGAATCTTTATAGATGTAACATTCTTAAACTAAAATCAGTACTATCAAAAGAAGATTATTATAACACCTTTTTAAAATACACGCTATCCTCAAGTGGTCACTCATGAAAATATTGGATAGATTCAGTATTCATCGTCAGTCATCTTAGAAATAAAATCAATATCATCAATATAATATCATTTCCAATAATAAATGTTTTGCTAGGAAAGAGAGAATATTTCCAGAGTGAATTTCCCCATTATAAGCATTAGTATATCTGTGATATAGTAACACTTTAATACACACACGGACAGAACAGAATAGCTGAAAGAAAGGAATAGCAAACATGCATTATTCTCAAATAGATTTTTATATACAGCTATGTCATATAAAGAATTATATACAACTATATAAATACTTGTCACTAATTTGTCCCACACAGGGTAACTATAACATGCATACAACAAACTATAACATGCATACATGAAAGGGATGAAATGCAAGAGAGTCTTACTTGTAATATTTCCCAAAGGAATAATGAACAGGCCAGTGGTATCCTTTGTATACCTGATGAAACCATATGGTTTCCTCTGTTCTCTTAACTGTGTGGACAGTCATGTCTTGCTTCTCCACTGTCTATATAGTTTCAGTCATCAGATAACCCAACATGAATTAATCGTCCCTGCATCCCTACTGACAGATTCAGTATTCATCTTCAGTTTTCTTAGACATAAACTCAATATTAGCCATACCAGCTCATTTCTGATAATAATGGCTTTTTTAAAATACTTGTTAGTCTCAAGTGGTTGATTAGCCAAATAGATCCACAATTACTCTTGAAATAAAATCAATATTATAAACTCAAGTATATTTTTAATAGTGATACCTCTTTAAAAACCTTTCATCCACATTTGGTCTCTCATCCAAATATTGACTACAATCAGTATTGATCTACAGTTCCTCTTGAATTAAAATCAATATTATCTACAGAAGATGATTTATAACAATAATGACATTAAAAAAATAACTTTTTATCCCCAAGTCGTCTCACATTCAGGTATTTACTTGATTTAATACTGGTCTATTATTTACAGTGAAATAAAATCAATATTATCAACTAAGTTCATTGATGATAAAAATAACATTTTTTTAAAATACTTTATATTCTCAAGTTGTCATCCATCCAAATATTGATTAGATTCAATATTAATTATACACTTCTACTTGAAATAAAAACAATATTATCAACCTTAGACCAATCATGATGGTAATGCTATTTTTAAATACTTATTGATCTTCTTCTACTTTGTGTGTTGTGTCCACTCAGGACATAGGCGATCATGGCTCTCCACAACTTCCTCTACCTTGTAGCTCTTAGTAAACTCTTGTCTTTCTGTTATTTCTCTTAAACTCTGTTCTGTCATCCATTTACTCAAGTTCAGTAGGTAAGTGATGCATTGTTTTCCTCTATTTTTCTTGCCTTTAATCAGTCCTGTGAGTATCAAATTTTCCAAGCCCTCCTTCCTCATTATGTGCCCTAGAAATCTCAACTATCTCTTGCTTATGCAAAACAAATTCTCAAAAAACACGGAATATGAAATTCACTATTTCTCATCCATAATTTTGAATGTGTTAAATTATTTAACTTTTTATCAAGAATAATCTGAAGTTGATGTTAAAAATTGCTGCAAAATATTGTTGATTTAAGATGGAATGATCTATTATGACATGTCTCTAATTTGTATTTATTTAGATACATTGTATTTATTTTCAATTTTCCTAGTTGAATTGTTCACCTATATTGCATATCATCTGTTGTTGTACATAATTAGGTTACAATAAAATTTGTATTTTATATAAATACTACCCTTTGAAAATTGAGATTTAGTAGAGTAGGGGGCCTCATATCATAGATGGTACAAGTGACCCTTGCACCAGCCCTTGTTGCTTGAAATATTCTCTCATAGGTTATTTACTACTACTACTACAACAACAACAGCTGTTGTTGTTGTTGTTCTCCTTCTCCTTCTTCTTCTTCTTCTTCAGAACATAGGTGATGTTGGCTCTTCACAACTATCTCATTTGCCTATCTCCCCACCCCACTGTTCTGCCATCAATTCACACATGCTTGTCAGGTTGGTGGTTCACTGTCTTCCTCTGTCTATATTGTCCTCAATATGCCCCATGAGGGTTAAGTTTTCAAGGCCTTCCTTCCTCATTATGTGTTCAAGGAATTTCCGCTATCTTTTCCTGATTTTGAGTATAAGTTTTCTTTCTGTTGACAGTTTTTTAAGACTTCCATGTTACTTGTTCCATCCATGGAATTTTCAGTATCCTTCTGTAAAACCACATTTCTGCCACCTTCAATTTTCACTTCATGTGCGGCGGGGATATTGTCCCCCATTCACTTCCATATAAGAAGATGGGTGTGGCACAGCAATCCATCCTTCTTTGTTTCTAATGAAACGTTTCCATTTCTCAGCAACTTGCCTAGCTTTTGGAGTGCTTCTTTCGCTCATCCAATGTGTCTTCAGGTCTTGGTGCTGCATTGTCCATCCTCATTTTCCACAGTGTCATCTGCATATTTTAAATTGTTAAGATTCTGCACACCAAACAAATCTATATCCCCAAGGAATCCGACATTCAAATATATCCCAAATACAATACTGACCTTCCATTCTTCTTGAAAAGAAATCTTATCAACACAAGATCATTTTTGATAATAGTATTTTTTGAAATGCTGATTATACCTAAGTTGTCTCTCATCCAACTGTTGGGGAGATTCAATATTGACCTACAATTCCCTTTGGTAAAAAAGCAACATAAATCATTTCTGACAACAATTTTATTTTTATAGTACCTGTTATCCCCAAAGTGATCACTCATCCAAATATTGATCATATTCAATATTATTCAACCATATTTCTTGAACTAAAATCTATAGGACCCACAAAAAATAATAATTTAAAAAAATTCTTTTTATCCTCAAGTGATCACTCAACCAAATATTTTCCAGATTAATTCTGATCTGTAAGTCCTCTTCACATAAAATCAATATTATTAACATATTATTATCAGTGATAATAACCGTTTACTAAATATATTGTAAGCAGTTATTATGATGGGCCTTGCTTGACTCCTGTTTTTGGTTAGTAAAATAAATATATATATATATCATAACAACAAAGTGAGACATTTATACATATATATAGTCCATCATAACAACCAATTCATATTAAAATACAAATACAATTAGTAGAAAAGTAAATAATGCTTTTCCTGTTGTACTGATTATTACATTATTGCTTCATGAATAATAATAAAAATCTGTAGAAAACAAATAAATTCTATACTCTTATATTATAACTGTAGGGATACAAATGGTGATTATCTCCCTTTGGTGAAGATAAGTCCCATGGATCACGTGACGACTACATAATGATGTCACTCCATACAGTGACTAAAGTGGCAGCCAAATTTCAGTTTATTTACAGCAACCACCACATGAGGTTGCTTTCTGGACCAAAGGACCCAGGCTGAGGCTAAATTTTCATCTCCTAGCAGCTTACTAGCATATTGTGTTCCGTTTGGAATTATATATTTCCCAGATATAAAATGAAACTCCATATCGCAGTCCTCAATTTCAGAAAACCCAGGACTTGCTGTTTCCCATTCATGGAATATGTCCTCAACTGGGACATAGATGAATCTGGCCTGTTTGAATATGAAGTTCTAAACATGGCTTCTCCAGACATAGGAGTATCTTCACATTATATGTAAGACCCTTCCTTTTTGTTTCTCCTTACACTCTGCTTTGCATATATATTGGTATATATGATTTATTTTTCTCTGCATGAAACACTTGTATATATATATATATATATATATATATATATATATATATACATATACATATATATATATATATATATACATATACATATATATATATATACATATACATATATATATATATATATATATATATATATACATATATATATATACATATATATATATATATATACATATATATATATATACATATATATATATATACATATATATATACATATATATATATATATACATATATATATATATATACATATATATATACATATATATATATACATATATATATATACATATATATATATATATATATATACATATATATATATATATATACATATATATATATATATACATATATATATATATATACATATATATATATATATACATATATATATATACATATATATATATATATATATATATATATATATATATATATAATTTATTATTTGAATATTACAACATAAATATGTTATAAAATCACGACAAAAGTACCCATTTTGTTTCAACACTTCTAGTGTCTTATCAAGTGACGATGTAGAAAATAGAATAAATGGTTTTAAAAGTTTCAAATTAATCAACGATCCTTAGCCAGGAGTAAACGCTAAGCTAGAGTGACCAATCAAAATACAAGTATAGGATGATTCGAAAAATTTGACAACTAATTTGACAATATATATATATATATATAGTTTTGACAATATATATATATATATATAGTTTTGTGTATGCCTTAGTAGTATAAAAGTCTCTCGGAGAATAAAGCATGTTTGTCATTCTCTTTCTTTTCAGCCTTTCTGTTGTGTCCTTGAAGCTTGGTGTTATTATATCACGGATTTAACAATGCCCATAACGGAGGGGGGATGGGAAAATAAATCGTTCTTCCATAGCTTTCTCCCATTACATAACAAACACATCATTAGACCATATAAAATGACAAACTTTATAACAATTTATGTAAAAAAGATACAACCTTCTGCTCCTTTCCACTATTTAGAGTGAAGACATTTCCAACCAATAAGGTGTCCAGATGGGACATTTATCTTTATTTAACCTTGCTTCTGAGCCTAATTGCAGTGACAATATATCTGGTTCAGAGTAATAAATAAAAACAATGAACTGTAAAAAATGTCTTGAGAAAAGAACAGCTCAAAATCCTTTTCAACCAATCAGAAGGATAAAATTTAAAACCTGAGATAATTTTGAAAAGTAGTTTAGTGAGCTATCCAGCAAAATACAAGTGAGATTGTCAGCTGATTTAATCACTATTCTTTACAATTCTGTTTGCGAGTTGATAGTATGTGGTCATTAGAAAAATTAACTTTAGCGGTGAGTTGACCCAGAAAGAACTCCAGAGACAGTATACAAAAAATTATCATGTTGCAAAGATTCATCTTTCAAACATCTATAATAATTAAATTATTTAAATTTTTATCTTGGATATTAAAGTCATTGCATTCTTGAAAGATATATATATAGATATATAATTATCTTTTAAACAAACAAATAAATTTTTGAGGTGTGAAAGAGAAAGGATAAAATGTGACAGAACAGTAAATAAAAACTGCTTATCTTTTTAGCAAATAAAAATCCAAGAAGTTGATTTGTATAGATATGCAGTTATGGATGCCTTGAAAGGCAAGAAATGAATTGCTTTTTGTCTTTTTCTTCTTCTCTTAACATATATCTTCTATATATATTTTTGTGCACAGACATAGTTTTAAACACCTGACTTAGTACATACAAAACAATTTTAATCTATATGTGTGTTAGTTGAAAAGTATTAAAATTTAAATAACCTAAATATTAATAATTAAACAACCTAATTATTAATTTTAATTTATATAGATTTTCATAATTCATATAATAACCTCATAAATCCAGGAAATTTTCATATTAAGAGAAATACAAGTAATATTCTATGATGTATTTCTGGCATATATTTCACATGATTTGCAAAACTCATAAATCTAGCAATTTGGTTTAAATTATAAAAAAAATCTTCAATGATATAGTAATTAACATTTCAGGCATGTAAAATACATCTTTAGCAAGACTCATAAGTACAGAAAGCCAAATTAAATTTAAAAAGCAAGAGAGTGTGAAAGAGTCTCTGAAAGAACAAGTAAATACTGTATTTTCATTGGATAATACACATTTACTGAAAGTTATATATCCAACTGAGAAACCTAATAAAAGAGTAAATACTGTATTTTTCTGTGTATAAAACCAATGATGATTTTCAAGATACATGAATACAAAGAAACATATTTTGTAAAACTCATACATTCAGCAATTCACAATAAGAGAATCTAAAAAAAAACAGTATATACTGCATTTCTGTGCAATAAATGGTATACTTTGCCAGAATCATAAATCCAAAATCTATATTCAATCATGAGAATGCTTAGAAGATAATGTAAATCCATACTTCTTCCATCATATATGGTGCATGTTTTGAAAAATGTTCTTCTCATGAAGTATTTACTCTCTCTTAATAAGAATTCTTGGATTTAAGAATTCTTGGATTTACGAGTGTTTCAAAACATGTGACTATTGCACAAGAAAAAGGATTTTTTTCTTCTACAGTTTCCGTGACTAATGAACCTTTCAGAAAATCCCTTTTATACTGGAATTACTGTATTTAATATTTCATCTATTGTTTCAGTTAATTTAATATGAATTACTGGATTTATGAATTTTGCAAAACATGCATCTTATACACGATAAAAAGCAGTAGTTAGTTCTTCTAAAGTTTTTCTGTTATATAATAAGAGTTTTTGGAATAATGAAAAATGTGTCTTATACACAGGAAATGTATTTAATGTTTCATCTAAGGTTTCTTTTAATTTAATATGAATTGCTGCATTTATATGCCTTCCAAAACATTCATTTTATAGTGTAGAACGAACTATATTTATAATTTCTCTAAGGTTTCTAATAATTGCTGCATTTATGAGTCATGTAGAATACTTATCTAATACCCTGGAAATGAAGTATTTAATATTTCTTCTAAAGTTTCTCTTCATTTAATAAGAATTGAGGGAATTACGTGCTTTATAAATATGCATTGTAAAAGCAGTATTCTAAGTATTTATTGCTCTTCTTTACTATGAATTACTTGATATATGAATCTTGAAAAACATTTATTATGTATCAGTAAAAGCATTATTTCTTTGTTCTTGTGTGGATTCTTTTCATTTAATGGCTTGCACATTATGCATCTTATACATCATAAAAAGCTGTATTTATTCCTTTTATTACTTCTATCTTATATAGGGTATTGTGGAGAGCTATGATCGCCTATGTCCTGAATGGACACAGTACATAGAAGAAGATGATTTCATATGAATTGATAGATTTATGAGTCTGGCAAAACATCTTAATACACTGCGATTGCTAGATTTGAGTCTTGCAAATTGTGTTTTATGCACTTGGATAAAAGTATTATTTATTTTTCCAAGGGCTCTCTTAAATAAATGTAAAACTGTTGAATTTGTGTCTTGTAAAATATGCAAAAATTTCTCTTAATTTCATATGAATTTCTGTTCCTGAGTTTTACAAATATTTAACCTACACTAGAATATGTTTTATTTAGTATTTAGTTTTTGATGTTTTCTATTAATCTGATATGAACTGCTTGATTTGTTCCTTGCAAAACATACCAATTATACTGTGAGACTAAAAGAACTATTTAGTGTTTCTTCTAAATTTCTCTTAATATGAATTGCAAGAGTTATGAGTTTTACAAAATATCTGTTAAAGATAAGTTTTTATTTATTATTTCAATTAAGGTTTCTAGCAACTTAAAATGAGATGCTGTGTATGGAACTTAGAAACCAAGAAATATAGACACCAATAAATGTAGCATTTAGTATTTCCTCTAAGGTTTCACTTAATTTAATATGAATTGTTGAGTATTTTAAATCATCTGTTTTCTATAGGATATAGTATAGTGGTTGTTGACTCAGAAAGTAAGGTTGGCAAGCTGAGTTTGCAACCTGGTTGAAGCCATTGCATTCACAAATGCCCCTAGAAAAGGTATGAATTTTCTTCACTTAATCTATGGGTTAAATAGCAGGATAGATTGAACTCTCTATTTTTCGTTGGTAACCGCTCTAGGAGAAGGACAATTTTGAGTTCAAGAGCAGTTGACCATGAGTCTAGCAATTTCACTCCTTAAAAGCTACTTGCTACTGAAACAACTGTATCACTACCTAGCATGACGAACCTGTGACCTGATACTCTACAGGTTCAACTGACCAACTACCAACCATCCCAAACACTGGTAAATCAGTATTTAGCCTTATATTTCCTTTAATTTGACAAATTGCTGGATTTGGCTCATTGTATATAAAATCAATATTTACTCTTTTTCTATGGTTTCCCTTAATTTGATGTGGATTTGTGTCAGGGTTATATCCATCTTCTTTGTCGAAACATTTTGTATTACGTGTTTATTCTAAGGTTTCCCTTAATTTATTATGAATTACTAGAGTGGAAACTTGCAAAACATAAAAAGCTTTGATCCACAAAAAAATCAGTTTTTTACTCTTTCTTTCTTAAATCCTTCTTCAGTAAATATGAATTACTGCATTTGTATCTTACAAAACATTTGTATCTTACAAAACATGCATTTTATATGCTGGGAAAAGTAGAATATATTTTTTCTGATAATGTTTCCCTTAATTTAATATAAATTGCTGAATTAGATTCTTACAAGAGATAGGCAATATTTACTGTTACTTCTAAAGTTTTTCTTAATTTATTATTGACTCTTGCAAAATAGGCAATCTCTAATCTGTGAAAAGGAGAAGTATCTTTTCTTTTCTATTTTTCTTAAAATTAATTACTGGATTTGTGTCTTGTAACTTATATGAGTGGAAAACAGTATTTAGTGCTGAAGTTTTTCTCAACTTTGCATTGCTGAAATTATGAATATTGCAGAATATTCCTCTCAAGTCTTATATGCTAGTAAAATCAGTATTTAGTTTTCTTTATGTTTTATCAATTTTTTCATTGATGAGCCATGCAAAGTATATGGGATTTTTCATAAAGATTTTATTATCTTAGCAAAGCATACATTTAAACAAAGAGTATTTTTTCTTAACAATTTCAATTGCTGGATTTATATATTTGTTCTCTTAGACAATCTGCACACTTAAGGCTAGAGAGCTCAGAGTATTAGTGTGAAAATGAATGCAGCAATCTAGTCCAGAACTTGAACTTGCCTAACTGATTTATCTTTCAGCATTGATTACTGTTATGCTGTCCACATATCCATCCTCATAGGATTGGGTCGCATAATGTCACAAGTCCCATAACCCATTAAGATAATAGGAGAACCATATTTACTGCACCCATAATAGAAGTAGGGTGTCTAAAGGAAGATTGTCTGATGGTACCCATCCCTCTGAGTATGTCTGGTTCAGAGTAATAAAAAAAAAATTAAAAAAAAAAAGGAATGAGCACTTTCTCTGGATTATTTTCAACTAATCAAAGGAATAGATTTTGAAAGGTGACTTGGAGCCTAATGGTAAAATATAAGTAAAACCGCCCTCTATTTTTATTACTGTTCATCCATGACACGATAGTTTTGACAAATGTGATCAGCAAATTAATTAACATTTCAACAATAAGAAGAGGAGGACACTCGACTTTGAGATACAACATGATCTATCAACTTTCCCAAGACATCATGCAAAACCTTAAGCATAACACAGATGATTTTTAATGTGGTTTATCTGAAACTGCGCTCAGGATTTCCTCAATGATACAAGACAATTCACTCACTACAACCATAATTCTCTAAAGCTCTACCAACTGCAACAAGTAACATTCGCTCAGCAACTCATTCAACAATTGACGCTTCCACTACTACATTGACTGATCAGAACTTTAAAAGCATCCCATGAACTTCAATCACTCTCTCTACCAAGGACTTATTTTTAACTTTAGTAACTAACTTTTTGATGAATATTTTTCTCTGCCTACCTTAATATTTTTAGGTGCTCAAAAGAATATTTTAAGCCGGTCTCTACACCTTTATTCTCTCATTGAAAATAAACAAACTCTATTTTTTTTCAATTTCATAGTAAGAATACTTTTTTATTGTGTGCCTAAAGTGATAACTAATTATTCTGAGTTTTTTGGGTAGGGGGTGCAAATTGGAAACTCCCTACAAAATGCTTTACAACACATAATGTAGTATTGTATGTAAATGAGATACAGCTATAAAAGCAGAATGCCATTCTAATGCCAGTTGAGATACCATCTGTTGATCTGACAATGTCTATTCCAGAGATTACTCTACCTCATAACAATATGGCATCGCCGATAGGATCCCTAACTGTGTTGGACAAACCGGAGCACATAGAAACTTGTATTAGACGTTTCACAGTGTTGGTTAGGGTAAAGAAACTGAAAGACAAGAAAGCCTTCAGAGGGGAGAATTAAATTACTGATTTATTTTTGGCTTCAGCAGGATGTGAATCCTTAACGAAAATATTTATTATGGTGTACCCCAAAATACTGGTAAACTTAACATAGGAGGGAATTTCAACCATTATGAAAAGAAACATGCAACCAAAAAAAAAGCTGGTTATTGCAGAGAGAACAAAATTTCTGGAAAATAGACTGAACCCAAATGAAACCATAATGCAATATTTACACAGATTGAAAGAAACATCAAGATACTGTGAATTTGAAAAACTATGTTCAAAAGAAATGGTTTTGAAGATGATTGATTTGTCCAGGATTAATTGAAGGCATGTATGATGTTACATATAAACATAAGATCCTAGAACAGCTACAAGTGAGTGATATGAATTTAGAAGTAAGTGTAGAATTCTTGCAACAATTAGAATTAATTAATGAATTTAATAATTCTAAAAACAATGTGGAAGCATACACCACAACTGGAATCCTACTTAAGTGCAAATAATGTGACAAAGAACATGAAAGAAACAAAAACAAATGTCCAGTCTGGGAAAATTATGTTTAAACTGTAAAAGAAAAGACCATTTCTAATCTGTGTGCAAATACAAAAAGAGAATAGAAAGGTTAAAAAGTATAAACCCTCATACTGAAAATACAGAAGTATATTCAATAAGAACACCTGCAAAAAGTAGAGAGACAGTAAAACTGAATGGCATAACTTTTCCCATGCGGGTTGACACAGGGAGTGATGTTACCTTGATCCCAAAGAATTTCTGGGAAAAAATGGGTAAACCCAAATTAAGAAAAAGTAATCTTAATTTAAAACAATTTGATGGATCTGTCATCAAAACTCGAGGCTCCTTTAAAGGAACTTTCGAGACAAAAAAACATTTTGAGATTATTCCTATCACTGTGGTAGAATTCCCAAAAAACCATGGACTCCTGGGAATAGATGTTTTAAAAGTGGATTCAGTAAAATTAATAAACTGTATAAAGTCAGAAGAACCTAACATATGACTATTAAAAGGATATAAACCAAGTATTCACCTAAAAGAAAATAATCACCTGATCTATTTTGAATCTTGAAAAATACATATTCACATTCTACCCATGGTAATATCAAAACTAAAGAAAATGGTAGAACAAGGCATATTGGCATATAACCAAATAGAAATTGACAAAAATTTAACGAAGTCACTACAATTAATACCCAGATAGGCTTACTAAGATGGACTCATCTTCCATTTGGAGTTAAGACTTCAAATCTTATTATTCAAAAGGCAATTGAAAACGTTCTATTGGAGGGGGTAAAAAATATAATCATATATCATGATGATATAGGCATAGGTGCTTGCAGTGAAGAGGAATTAAAAAAACTGAACAAATTTTAAACAAATTAAAAAATGCTGGTATGATGATAAATAGCGATAAATGTGAGTTAAATTGTGACAAAATATCATATTTGGGATACCAAATATCTCAAGAAGGAATTTCACCAGACAATAAACTGATAAATAAAATATCATAAGTATCTACACAAAGAAATAAAAAAGAATTAGAATCCTTTTCAGGACTGACCAATTTTTATAGTAAATACCTACCTAGATACAGCAACCTATTAGAACAATTTGCAGACTTACAGAAAAAGAATACAGAATTTAAATGGATTCAAAGGCAAAATATAGCTTTTGAAAGCTTAAAAAAGGCACTAATAAGAAAACTGATTGCAAAAATCTTTGATCCAAAAAAAGAAGTGACATTGACTACAGATGCAAGTGAACATACTGTAACCACAATTTTATCTCAAGAAGGTCATCCAATAATCTACCTGTTGAGAAAATTAACGTTAACTGAAGCTAACTACTCAGATATTGAGAAAGAAGCATTAGCAATAGTATGGTGCACAGAAAGACCTCAAAATGTTTTGTTAGGACAAAAATTTTTGCTAAAGTCAGATTGAAAACCTTTAGAGTTTATATTTAACCCCAGAAAGAAATTTACCAAAAGTTACATCTTCTAGGATTTTAAGATGGGCTATAAAACTCATGGCCTTTGTTTTTGACATCATATATTGTTATGGTGAAACACACCTAGTCTATAGATAATAGACTCTCCCATCTAATATAAGTAGGAGTCAGTGAGGGTCGACGGGGGTCGAATACGAAAGTAGTCAGCTACCACAACTAGATTACTCTGCGTAATACTTATTATAACAAGTTCCTAACGTTTTTGTACGTTGAACCTATTTAGGACCAAATTTAGTCCAAATACAGTTTCCACTGAGGAAATAACTCTACAACATATATGTAAAGGGAAACACTATTCCACATGTGGATGTGCTATCCAAACTAAATTTTGACTGTAAAAAATTAGAAACGTCTGAAACTTCAAAAGATAAAATACTGCACTGGGTTGAAATGGAAGTGTTACCCTTAAATCATCTCAGAATGGAAACTATACAAGATCCAGTGTTAAGTAGAATTACAGACAGAATAAAAAGAAACACATGGAGCAATTGTTCAGTGGCAGACAAACCCTACAAAGAATCAAGGCATGATATACAATGAAGATATTATAATATGCTCATAAAGTTTAAGAATAGAAGTACTAAAAGGTGTACACAATGATATACATTGTGGTATAACAGAGACACAAATGAAATTAAAATTACAAGTGTGGTGACCAGGATATTCTCAAGATGTAGAAGACTATATAAAAACGTGCCGAAAAATGTATAGAAATAAAAAAACTTTCAGCAAAACAAAATTCACTTGTACCCTAAAAAAAAATGAACCATGGGCTCAGGTACACATGTATTAAAGGCATGGGGCTATTTTTAATTTTAATGGACTCATTTTCAGGATGGCCCGAAGTAATTAAGGTTACTGACAGAAAAGCCACCACTATAAAACAAATATTAACAACAATACTTTCAAGGAATGCGGTGCCTAAAACTTTGGTCTCAGATAACATGCCAGAATTTTGCAAGGAAAGTCTGTGTTCATGGCTAAAGTGTATTGGATGCATCTGATATAAAACACCACCTTACCACGCACAATCAAATGGAGTTATGGATAGCAGCTCAGATTGAGGAATCGGAGAGCCAAGTTTGAACTCCAGTTGAATCCATTGCATTCACTTACGTGCTAATACCCTTGGGAAAGGGATGAATCCTCTTCTTCTCCCCCCAGCTAGCAGGACAAACTGAATGGCAACCATCTAAGAGAAGGAAAAACTCTGAATTCAAAACCAGTCTCTGCTTCGTCAATCTATGAGGCTCCCTTCTCAATAATTAACCTACTTAGGGAGCCCTTCTCCTCCTCTCTCTCTTCAAATTCATATGACTGTCAAAAGGAGAAAAGTGGCAAATTCACAGATGAGTAACTTCCCAGATGGGTCACTTACCAAGATTACTGTTAAACTATAGGACAATTCCACATGCTGGCAAACTACAAAGTCATTCTGCATTAATGGGTAGACAGATTAGATAAGTGAAAGTGTATGGTATAAAAAAACAAAGAATCTAATCCAAAGAAGGCAAACTTTGTAGTACAGAAAAGACACAACACAGCAATACTAACAAAAATGGACAAAATGTACTGACTCATGCAGATCAATTCAGAAGCAGAATGGAATCCGAGGATATAGAAATGGACAATCTGAAGGTGAAGAACATGAAGGGGAGGAGGGGACTAATGAATCCAGTAATGAAACTGAACAATCTATGGATGATAATGGCCAGAAATCTGATGAGGAGTCAGAAGAGGAAAATGAACCCAGACTTAGGTCCCCTATAAGAAGAAATCAAGATACAAACCAAGAAGTTAAAGACCAACAAAGGGCATAAGGCCATTTTGGTTCAGGGAAGTGTAGTATTGTATGTAACTGAGGTACTGCTATAAAAGCAGTATGCCAAAGCAAATGCCAGTTGAGCGACCATCTCTTGACCTGACAACATCTATTCTAGAGAGTACTTTACTTCATAACACATAAATTTACTGACAAACACAGCAGAAAGTAATATGCAAAAGTTTTGAATACATTCTGGAAATATAAATAAAGAAGGATAAAAGTAAATGCAATTTATGATTGACTTCAAATTAATTTGCAAATTTCTGGCAAACAATTAAGGCATGTCACAGATTATGACCAACAACTTAAAACATCTCTGTGTACTTTGAATGGTCGTTGAAAATCTGGCTGGTATGTGCAAATATTTTCACAATAGTGAAAAGAAAGGACCTCTCTGAAGAATTTTGTGAAGTTGACAGTCACAATCATGGAAGTGGATATCAAAAGCTCTCCAATGTGCTCCCCTAGTGGTCACTCATCCAGTTATTTGCCAGATTCAATATTAACGTACATTTAGCTTTGAAAGAAAATCAATATTACAGGAACAGGGCCCTGAAATAAAAAGTCAAGGGGTCAAGTTAAAAGTTAACCTTTAATCATACCTGCTTCTATATTTTTTTTTACCTGATCTTCACATAAACTGAATATTTTTAAAATTTATTATTCTACTGTAAACATTTTTGTTGCTTTGATTTTAAATGTGCCCTTTTTGGTGTTCATTTGTATGAACTTATTTTCTGGAATGAGACTGATAGTCTTTTCCCACATTTAAGACTTACATAGAAGTTTCAGAAGGTAATGTTTCAAAAAGATTGATTAATTTGTTTGTTTAATGGCATAGCAACTCCTTATGGGTCATTTAATGCTAAAATTTAATTTTTTGGGGAGCTTTGAAGCAATAAAAATATGATATACGTATGTTATTCTGCTTTCACATTTGAATACATAGTAGATGATACTCAGCTTTGTGAATACAGTAATACCTTCAGATACAAGTGTCTCAACATACAAGTTTTTGAGATACAAGCTGGAGTTTGGATGATTTTTTTGCATTGAGATACGAGTTGAATTTTGAGATATGAGTGAGTTTTAGTTAAGCATCTGCTGTACACATGTTTACCTCTGCACTGGAAGGATCTCTGTTATGTTGTATCTTTTTTGCCATTATAAGATCCATTTAGTGACACCATAGGTTCAAAGAAAGTAAGTGTAAAGAGCAGTGGTGAATTTTTAAGGGCCTGGAATGGATCAGAAATATTCCCATTAATTTCAATGGGGAAAATGATTTGAGATACGAGTTTTTTGAGTTATGCGCTTGGTCTTGGAACAAATTAAACTTTATCTAAAGGCATTACTGTATACATGTTTTTTGAACATAATTACTAGAGGTAGTGATATGTAGTTTTGTTGAAGTTCTATTTTGGAATACGGTTTGATTTCTTTAAGAAATTGTAGGAGATTATATGGACTAATGGATTAGGATCTTATATGGATTAATGGATTAGGATATTATATGGATGAATGTCATGAAAGAGTTCTTTTGTGTTGGTTGTGTGGCATATCAACCTCTCTGGTTGATATGCCACTAAATACTAAAATATAAATATTTTGAACACAATTGTATGCTTTCAGCTATAGATAAAATGTATTTTTGGTCATTTTGTTATAAAATGTATTGTTATTTTACTATAAATATGTATTGTTGGACCTTTTTTATATAAAAATGTATTGTTGGTATTTTTACTATAAAAATGTATTTTTATACTTTCATAGTGTTTCGTTTTTGCTAGGAATTTCTCTATTTGCCCATAGACTGTACTGTAACAGGTGCTGCTCCCCCCCTCCGAGACATGGTGGACCTGAGAACAACAGCAATTAAGAGGTGATTTCATGCTAATCAAAAATTCCAATCTCCCGATCAGAGGCCTTGCTGGCAGTTGTAGTTTATTGTCATATATTTAAAAAGAAAATGAAAAATAAAGTTCTTTGATTTATTTTGAAAATGAATCACAGTAATGATTTTAGACATGATACAGCTAAGTTCAATAGCGATGTCATATAGATCAAGAAGTCAAATTTAGTCTTTTCAGTTCCAACAAAAAGTAATCATCGCTATCAGACCCCACCACCCTCTGCCATAGTGCCTTGGATGTATAGATAAATTTGTTTACTTTTTCCATTTATTTTATAAAATGATAAATAAAAGTTGTAGAGGAAGAATAGAGCTAAAATAACATAAAAGCCTACAGTAAAAATATTTTTTGTGTTAATTCAAATAACATTGGAAAAAATGAATGAATTTATCAGACAGCCCTATATAAAGAAGATTGTGTTTTGCCAAAAATAATGATCAATCAGTGTATTTCTGTAAGAAGGCAAGCAGTCTTTGAAATTAAGTTTCTCAATAATAAGAGATAGAACTGCTTGACCATTTCCCTAGTGGATTGTTGCAGATCCTTGTGGATGAGCTCATTCAATCAGTCTAAATAGGTCAGTCAGTACATGGATAATCTGTGGGATTGACCTTCCCCTACTTGAAATGTAAAAACCATTTCTGTGTTATTCTTTCTGTAATAGCCCCTTCTCTGTACACATTACAAATGTCTTGAGACACTTTTGGTAGCTTTGACTGAAAACCAAGAGAAGCAGGTGTCGGAAATGCTCATTTTGGTCAATTTGGCACTTCATATATCTGAAAAAGAGGTAAAATTCAATCAAATTTTTAAAAAACTATATACAAAAATTATAGATGAAGAATAGATCAACAAAAAACTACAGTAAAAATATTTTGCATTTTAATTCAAATAATATTGGGAAAAAAATCAACAAATTTATCTGACAATCCAATAATTAGAATCCTACCCCTACACAGTTTTTTTCTAAGAGTAACAAAGGTTTTATTGATTGAAGGCACACCTAAGATTATTTAGGCAAAATAATAATATAATAAAGATAATATAAAAATAATAAGAGTATGATCCTCATGTGGCACCCCAGCAGGGGTTGTAGCCAGGTTCTAAAATTAGATGTGGTAGAATTCCCCAACCAAGCTTTAGAACCTTGATTGAAAGTGAAGAAAAGCTTGTGTCAAAAAACGCTCATTGACTTGGCACTCCATCCTCATATGTCTGAAAAGAAGTAAAATTAAATTTTAAAAACAATAAACAAAAGTTGTAGAGGAAGAACTACAAAAAAACATAAAACACAATGGTTAAAATATTTTGTGTTAATTCAAATAACATTGGAAAAAATGAATGAATTTAACTAACAATCCAACATTATCAACATGAGATAATTTCTGGTAATATTACCTTTGTAATATTATCAACATGATAAGATTCAACATTATCAATACGATAACATTATCAACACAATAATATTCAAAATTATCAACATATTCCCCATTATCAACATAGTAATATTACCTTTGTAATATTATCAACATGATAACATTCAACATTATCAATACGATAACATTATCAACATAATAATATTCAAAATTATCAACATATTCCCCATTATCAACATGGTAATATTACCTTTGTAATATTATCAACATGATAACATTCAACATTATCAATACGATAACATTATCAACACAATAATATTCAAAATTATCAACATATTCCCCATTATCAACATAGTAATATTACCTTTGTAATATTATCAACATGATAACATTCAACATTATCAATACGATAACATTATCAACATAATAATATTCAAAATTATCAACATATTCCCCATTATCAACATGGTAATATTACCTTTGTAATATTATCAACATGATAACATTCAACATTATCAATACGATAACATTATCAACACAATAATATTCAAAATTATCAACATATTCCCCATTATCAACATGGTAATATTACCTTTGTAAAATAATTGTTTCCCAAGTGGCCTCTCATACATATATTGATTAGATTCAATATCAGTCTACATGCACTGAAATCAATATTATCAGTTGATACCTTTCAAAAATACTTATCTTTAAGCTGTCTCTCTCCTGAATATTAGCCTGATTTAATATTGATCTACAACCATCCTTGAAACAAAATCTATATTATCAACATTTACAACCACTAACTTTATCAAATATTTGCTATAACAAATCATCTCACATTCAACATTGTCACTGAAAATAAGATCTATATTATCAACCTAAAATCATTTTAGACAATGATACCATTTTAAAATATTTGTTATCCCCAAGTAATCTAAAAACCAAAATATTGATCTACAACTCCCTTAGAAATAAAATCAATATTATTATACAAGATCATTTATGATAATAATATATTTTTTAAATGAACACCATCATAGGTGTGGAAAAATGAAATAAAACAAATAAATTAAATAATAATAAAGAATAAAAAAAAATTAATTAATTAATTTTCCCATGATGCAAGTTATAAAGAAATCAAAAAGGTTTTTTGGTCACATGTGCAATTTTATGACTTCACTTCTGGAATGGACAGAATTTTGTTCTTTCCACTTTCCAGTGAGGTTGTCCATCTGTGTTTTTAGCAGCCCTACTCATGAATTAGACATTAGACCATCCCAGTGCAGTATGAGGCTGACTTTAGCTCGACCATCTTTACCCGTTCTTATCCTTACTTCCCATAAATAATTTCTGAACCAAAAAGCAAACATATACTCAAGAGACATTTAACTTTGTTTCAATGCAGTTAACATAAAAGAAAGAAATGTCCATAGAAGAAATGCAAGTTCTTTTGTAAGCTTTATAAAACTGAAGTTGCTAACTCCACACTCAGCCAGCATTGTGCTTCTCCTATATTGGTTCTGCCAATGAAGACCGAGTCTGATCTGCTTACCAATATCTAAGAGAAGAGAGAATAAAAATTAATAACTTTTCTGAAGAGCATTAGTGCTGAGTGAAAATTAAAATGCAAAACAATTTGCACTCAGCCTACTGAAACAAAGAAAGAAATTCACTGATATATATATATATATATATATATATATATATATATATATATATATATGAAGAAATATAGTCTTAAAGTGTGCTATATTTATGGGATAAAGTGCTCAATATCAGAGATAGAGCATGTGTAAATATAAAAGTGAACATAGAAGTCAACACTTAGAGGCGACAGTCTGTTTCATGCTAGATGCAATCGTCAGGCCATGAGTGCTGTTATTTTTCTCTGTTATTAATTATACGGGTCAGTGGTGCATTGTGGGTAGTCTATTTTGGCAGCTATTTCATCAGAAGTCGTTTATTTGTTTAAAATTATTTTGCTTGTTTTTATTTAATTTACTTTTGTGTTTTATCCTTTATATTTATTTTATTTTTATTTTTTATTTTGATCGGTCTTTTTATTAACGTAGTAAAAATTTGTTTATATAGCTTATTGTGGGTAGTCTATTATGGCGGCTATTTTACCGGAAGTCGTTTATTTGTTTATTTATTTGGGTCAAATTATTTTACTTGTTTTTATTTTTATTTTTTATCTTATATATTTATTTATTTATTATTTTTATTTTGATCGGTGTTTTTATTAACATAATAAAAATTTGTTTATATAGCTTATTTAATAGTTTTGTTTTTGTTTGGGAAGATAAAGCTATTTGTTGAATTTTGGGGTTGATTGTTGTGGTTTGTTCTGACTATTATTTTGGCAGGAACAGTTTTTAATTTATTTATTTGAATTGATTATCTTTATTTGTTTTTTCTAAACGGCTACTTTATCGGTATCAGTTGTTAGTTTATTTATATATTTGGTTGTATTTAGGTCAATTTATTATACTTGTCATTATTTATTTATTACACTGTATATTTTCTCTTTTTGGTTTTCGATTTTTAAGTAACGCAGTATATTATTTTTTATTCATTTTTTGTTTTGTTTATCGTTATATAACAGTTATAGCTATTTTTTGTCCGATTTTTTGTTTTGATTTATTATAACAAGCAAAATAATTTGACACAAATAAACAAATAAACGACTTCCGGTAAAATATCTGCCAAAATAGACTACTCACAATGCACCACTGACCCGTATATATAAATAGCCAAGAAAAATAACAGCACTCGTGGCCTGACGATTGCATCTAGCATGAAACAGACTGTGGCCGCTAAGTGTTGACTTCTATGTTCACTTTTATATATATATATATATATATATATATATATATATATAAATCAGTCAATGAAAGAAAGAAACAGATATATATTATATAATATTTACATATATATTATTTTCTCTTGAGCTGAAGAAGTACAGCATTGACATAGCTGGTCTCAGTGAAACCTGTCTTGCTGGCACATTGCAACTTGGGGAAGTGGAAGGAGGTTATATATTTTTCTGATCTGGTAAGAGCAAGAATGAGTCCTGCCAGTCAGATGATGGCTTTGCAATCTCATTCCTTTCTAAAACGCCTATCAGACTGTATCCTGATGCTGACACTTGATCTGGATCACAACATAAGTGCTACGATTATCTGTTGCTACACACCCACAATGAACAGTATTGTGCAAGAGAAAGATGACTTTTACAAAAACCTTCATAATGTCATCTCCCACATCCAACACAGGGATAAACTTATCCTAATGGGGCACTTCAATGCTTGGGTGTGTAACTATCACCAGGTCTAGGATGGTGTGCTGGGTCATCATAGTGTTGAACACATGAAGTCAAACAGCCTGCACCTTCTTTCTATTTGCAGAGAATTCAATCTTGTCATCAACAACACCTACTTTCAGCAATCAAACTGCCACAAGACCTCGTGAATGCATCCTTGATCTAAAGACTGGCACCTTATTGGCTATGTCATCACCAGGAAGAGAGGCTTAAGGGATACCAATATCATACATTCCTTTCATACCCCCTGCTGCTTTTTTGACTATACTCTCCTTTATAGTAAGGCTTCTTTTCGACTTGCTGACATGAGACTGCAGAAGACATCTGTGCTTAAGCAGATAAATACCCTGGCTTTAAAATCACCAGAAACCAAAGCGAGCTCTACAGCAAGCTGGATACTTCTCCCAATGCCCTAAAGATTATTAACATCATGGGAAAAACTTCAGGATACAATGCATACTGCTTCTTTGGAGGTGCTGGATCTGCTCATTAGGAAAAACCAGGAATGGTTTGATGAAAGCAACACTGGAGTCCAACTACTCATAGAGCAAATGCACAGCTCACACAAAGCATGGATTAAGGATAAAACTCTTCTGCAAAGAAAACTCAGTACCTGAAGTGCAAAAGTGAGGTTCCGGAAAATGAATGAAGACTGGTGATCTGTAAATTCTACAGAACTTCTGAAAGCAACAAATAAGAAGGACTTCAAGTCCTTCTTTGATGGTTTTAAGAAAATCTATGGTCCTAGAGAGTACAGAGTCAAGCCAGTGCTCTCCTGAAATGGACAGACGCTTCTATCAGACAAGCCTGGTATCTTTCACCTCAAGAAGTAGCACTTCAAATCTATTTTAAACACACCATCCATCACTGATGAAAGACATTATTGCAGCTATTTTCCAAAGTCCTGAAATACAAGAAATGTTTCTCAAGCCAACCTTGACTCCATCAAACAAATCACTTCAGACAAAGCACCTGGAAAAGATGCTATTCCACCCCAAATCTACAGGTATGGTGGTAAAAAGTTAGTCAAAAATCTACACAAACTCTTTAAAGTAAAATGGAGGGCTGGTCATGTTTCTCTAGACTACAAGGATGCCTTAATTCAACATCTATACAAGAACAAAGCTAATATATATGTTTGTTGCAACTATCATGAAATATCTCTGCTGTCAATTGCTGGTAAAATATTAGCTAGAATGATTCTGAACAGGATTAAATTTTGAAATCAGTCATATTGACAAACAACAGCAAAAGCATCAGCAAATGTTCCTTTCCTGAGATCATTGCTGTTATACAATATGTGGATTTGTATGCAAGTCACTAGTGGAACTGAAATGTTGCATATGACACAAACATAAATATATATATATATATATATATATGTGTATATATAGTAATAATATAAATATAAATAGTTATACTCGTTTGGAAAAACCTTAGGTATTTTGGCTTGTAATTGCACAAACCAATGCCCATATATATATATATATATATATATATATATATATATATATATGTATATATATATATATATATAGAGAGAGAGAGAGAGAGATTGATTATCAAATTCATTAAAGAATTTTCTGCATTTTCATTTTAAGTTTACAAACAGCAACAATTTTTTAAAAAATTGCTTCAGTTAGTCTAACAGAAAGAAAAATACAAAACTTGTAATAAAAGTCAAAAGTTGTTGCATAGCAAAAGAAGATCCTAAAATGTTTATGAGATGTGCTGAAATGTTTCCTCTACCACAACAAGACTCAGTGATTTCAAAAATTGATTAAATAAAAGATCATATAAATATTCATTCCTGCAATTTATATCCAAAAGAGTTCTATAGGATAGAATTCCATTCATCTAATTAATTTGTGCTGTTAAGAACTTTAAAAAAGATGCTGTAAAAAATATACAATAATCCAAGTATTGAAAACAAATACAAATAGATGACTGACTGGTTTAAACATGCAATAATAATATAGAACATTTCTATCAGTCTGTCCTGATATTCAACCCATCGGGGTGGGGGGGGGGAGAAGAGATGGATTTATACCTTTCTCAAGGGTATTTGTGCATAAGTGAATGTAAAAAACTTGACTGGAATTTGAACTAGGCTCTCCAATTTCTCATTTCGAGCCATTATACATTACACCACAATTTGTATTAAACCTATATACAAGAATATAGAAATATTGTACCTTTATTTTTTATTTTTACAAAGTGCTGTCAAAAATTTCTTCAGAGAATATACTGCAATCCCAATAGTGGCAGCAAAATTAAAAGAGCTGACTGATTATTTTGCAGAATAATAGTACAGAGGTCTAGTGTCATTGAAAGTGTTGTCAAAACACACTTGAAAAGCAAAATTTTTAGAAGCTCCAAAAAGCAAACTGCTGTCAAAAATGTTAAATATTTCAAAGACTATATAATACTCCAAGTATTGGTGAGAAATATAAATTACTGAGTATGGCTGGTGTGTACTAATAGCAAGCATAGTATCAATGTCATTTCATTTATGTTTTTATTTTCAATTGTATATCCAAGAAAACTAGGTGTGCTGTCAAATATTGAATTAAGGTATTTCAAAGAATATAAAATAATCCAGGTATTGCAGATAAATGACTATAGTCAATGTGTGTTTCCAAAGTACAAAGCATCAGTGTCATTGATTTTTTTTCTTGTTTCCCAGAAGTTCTTCAATTCAATCATAATGATACAATGCCTATTATGCCTCCATAATATGGTAGTCGGCTTCTTTAGAGCAGTGTTTGCTGTCTACACCACACACTTGATTCTAAGCAGCAGCTTTGTTGCTAGAAACCTGCTGGTTGAGATGATACTCTCTTCGTATTTGGCTGCATGTTCCCTGCACTCAGTGCAATGCACATCAATTTATCCTCTTCCCAATTTGATGGCAGACGAAGAGAGAAGATAACATGATCCTGCTACTTCCATCCAACTCATATAGACATATTTGATTTGTAAGGAAAATAGAATTTCAGCAATGTGCATCAATAGTCACAATAAATAAAATTAAGAATCATTTTCATTTTCTTATTTGTTTCTTTTTTCACTAATGTTCACTCCAGACAAGGCTTAAGAGCCACTCAAAATAGAGGGTACCCGAGGGAGTTTTTTTGTATAAAGAAGGCCGGAGCGTACAACGGCTGAAACGTTGTAATAAGTATGGCGACAAAGATGAGGACAATAGTCCGAATAATGTAAATAATGTACATAATACCTCATCTCAGAAATATAGACAGGTTTTATTTGCTTTTATAAATAATGTACATTACAGACATTATTATCTGAAGGAAAAAAAATTTCGATGAATAAAGAATTTTTACAAGAATTGTTTACATTTTTATTTTAGTTTTTTTTTCATTTTTCTTTAATTTTAAAAAATGTTTTAAAATTCTTTCAAGCAGAGTGTGGGGTTGGTTATTAAATTTTTAAGTGAAAACTATATTTACTAAGCGAAAATTAAAAGCTTAATACAAATAATGCTACCAAAACTTTTTACCATAATAAAAGTTTTTTTTTTGTGTGTCAAGATGTTTGATTTTTTCTTGGTATGGTGTCTCGCAAGTGATATTATGGTTATTAGGTCACATGTTTCAAGGCTAGTCTCCCCCTTGAGGAAAGCCACTTGACATATAAAGCTCTTCAGCTGCCGGCAATTCTTCATTCATTTCACTTCCGTGTTTCATTGTCCCTACGTTTCAACAGGTTTCTTTGGAATTCATCCCTTCAAGATTTAAATAGTAAGATTTTTGTTTTTTTTCATTTAAATATTTTCAATTTTGTTATGTATTTATCTTACTTTTTTTTTTTGAAACATATGTAAATATATATATATATATTTACCAAGATTTTCTGAAAATCGAAATTTCAAAAATAAATTCATCATTTTTAAATGTCCTGAAAGTTTCATTTAAATTAGACAATTATTTGATTTTTGCAAGAATTTCCAAGTTAATGGGTTTCCCCCGAATCATACACTAAAAAAAGCGATGACCACAAGTCTTATGGAATTAACAAAAAAAAAATTTTTTTTACCCAAATTTAGAACGTGTTAGAGAAGGAAAAAATTTTAAAAAATACTCTGTACTTTCCTTTTAATAATTACGTAAACATTTTAATGATGAAACTTTTGTTTTTATTAAGTTTTGGACCTTTTATTATACTGATTTTTTTTTTTTTTAGCGAATTATTGGAGGTACCTAGTTGAAAAGCAACCCTTTATCTTATTTAAAACCTAATGTTTAATTTCCTTATTTTTAAAGCATTTTCATTTGAAATTAGTTTTCTTTTCTCAATTTAATTGTGGTAAAGATACCTTGACTATTTTCTTTTTTTTTTTTTGAATTTCAAAAACAAAAATTAGAAAGCTTTCTTGAAGCATTCATTTTAGCTTTAATTGAAAGCTAAAGGCTACAATAAAGTTTATTATTTCCAGTAAGCCAAATCTGGTTAGTGTTATTTCAAACAAATTATTGATTGGAATAGGGGTTTTCCAGTAACAAAAGCAATAAAAAAATATTGCAATTAAATTTTTTTTTTTTTTTGCAAAATACAATATTTTTCTGAAACATTATTTATGGAAAATTATCAAATTTACAGCTAAATTAATAATTTGATATCTGAAATAATAAAAAAAAATTTAGAATATGTATTAATGGAGGTATCACATGTTCACTATTTTTTTTTATTCAAGAAAAATGTATGCACCACATAACTAAAATGAATGAATGTTAATTGTAAAATGCTTTAGTAAATTTTTATTAATTAATAGTATAATACTCTAGTAAGTCTTTATTAATTAATACTTAATATAATATAAATTAATACATTAATTAAATAATTAGTAATATTAATTTACTAAAATTGTCCTACTTTTAAAACTAAATAAGTAGGGAGGGTAAAATATTTAAAATATTTTTATCAAAAATAATTTAATTCATTTGTCAATAAATCCTCAAAGTTTCAGTAAAATCCCTCAATTATATGAATTTGATTTTTTTCCTTTTTTTTCTTTTTTATTTCTTTTTTCTTTTTTTCAATTTCGTTTTTTCTTTTCTTTTTCCTTTTCTTTTTTTCCTTTTCTTTTTTTTCCTTTTCTTTTTTTCCTCCTTTTCTTCTTTCCTTTTCTTTTTCCTTTCTTTTTTCTTTTCTTTTTTCTCTTTTCTTTTCTTTTTTCCTTTTCTTTTTCTTTTTTTCTTTTTCTTTTTTCTTTTTCTTTTTTTCTTTTTCTTTTTTCTTTTTCTTTTTTTCTTCTTTTTTTCTTTTTTTCTTTCTTTCTTTTTCTTTTTTCTTCTTTTTTCTTCTTTTTCTTTTTTCCTTTTCTTTTTTCCTTTTCTTTTCTTTTTCCTTTTCATTTCTTTTTTTTCTTTTCTTTTTTCCTTTTCTTTTTTCCTTTTTTTTCTTTTCTTTTCTTTTCTTTTCTTTTCTTTTCTTTTCTTTTCTTTTCTTTAAAATTAGTGTTGATTTTCTGGCTTACCTTTATATTCATTTGTAAATTTTCAGCTGGGTAGAACCAGATATTGTGAAAGAATATAGCAGTGTCCCAGCTGGTCAACCTATTCTGTATGGCCATATTTTTGAGAAACTTCTCACAAAGTATGGTGCACTGCAGATGATATCAAAATAGGCTACCTACGATATCTGTTGCCCTTCAACCGTTACCACTTCAGCTGCTGCCTCAGTTCATCTACCACTCCTTTAACCACATTAAGGGAAATGAAAATGTTAAAAAAAAATTATCACAAAAGATTGTGGAAGTTACCATATTGAAAACAAAAAAAAAGAACTCTGAAAAATATGAGAAAAATGAATCTAATCACTTCACTTCCAGGAAAGCACATTATGATTCTCTTGAATTCAGTTCCTGCATCTGATGTTGGTGAACTGTTGGAGTCTCTTACAAAAGCTTTTTTGCTGCCTGCTTCTTATATTCAATTTTCATCTACTTCTGTGTACAGAATGGTAGGAGAACTTGGTTTCTTTTCAGATGTAAAGACTTTCTCATCTGTGATAAATGCAGAAAACTGCACATTAGTTTTTGACTCAACACAGGAAGGAAGTCACGTCACTGTGTTGTTTTAACAACCCCATCAACTTCTCATCTTGTCTCATTGGACTGACTTCTGGGAGGGACTGCACTTGATATCTGCATATCTGTGACTGCATCAACAACTTGGCTGAAGTAGGCTCAATGGTTACTGGCCAAAGTGTTGATGACAGTTTAAAACAGATACTAGCAAAGATAAAATGCTGCTTAACTGACCAAACTTCAGTTAACCATTTGACTGTTTTTATACTTGAAAAGGAGTGGGGGGGGTGGGGTGGAAATAATCGAACTAAATTGCAATGTTCATCCACTGAAAGCAATTTCGTCAAAGACAAGGAAAGTCCTGGCAAACGTTGAGAAGCAGCATACCAAGATTGCAAGTGTTACTGAGTGCCTAGCATGGAAAATTATTGTGCCAATGAATTCCCTCAGATTAGGTATCACAGATGAAAATTTCAAACAGGAACTAGGTGTTATCTGATTGCATGTTCTTGATCTACATAATTAAAGAAACTTAGCAGTTTTTATTTTATCAAAATATCTCAAACCGTTTAATTTTGGCAGATTTATTTTTATTTTTACACGTGCTCGACTTGGCCATTTTTTTTGTCTATTATGAATTAGGACAAAATACCATATTTGGACTCCTATATTTTCAAAAGCAATTAAGAACAACAGTTAAAATTATACTAGCTTGTTAGGTACATAACAAAGAAATTAATAATAAAATTACAGATAGTATCACTGTATATTTCTTAAATAAATTCAGTCTGAATATGCAAATTTTATAAATCAAACCCTCTACAACTTTCATAAAACTGGAAATAAAGCCCACATTCATCCCAAATTTCAAATATCACATTATTATTATACCAGTAACATGCCTAATTTTGGGGGAGTGATAGAATGGATATATTCTGGATTATTCCACTTCAAAATTGAAAAAAAAATGCTTTTTAACCCTTTGTCACAAGGTATTTGAAAGGCCAATTTTAGATTGAAGAGGAGACTTGCTTGAATTGTGTCATAAAATGAATACTTCTTAGACTAGAAACACCAAATTTCATATCTAGCCATTTCTGGGGGTGCTCTTTCCATTTTATCATGGTTAAAATGACATAAAATCAACAGATTAGAATGTATATGGAGCAGATGCTGAACAAGTACAGTCCTGACTCAACATGTACAACTTCTGGACTGTAGAGAGAGTGAGAAGCTTGACACACGCCAAGCAATACCCACTAATGAACATAAGAACACAACAGAAAACTCACCATATCATGAAGTGGTATTCAACCACTAAATCTGTAACTGAAATTATTAAAATAAAAATATTTTATCTGTCACAATTTGATCAAAAGGTTGAAGTTCTGACACGTTAGTTCCGATCACTATGTAAGCGGTATGAAATCACCAAATTGTCTCAATTTTTAAACTGTAATGTTCCTTTCACATTATGCACATACAATTAAACAACACATTCATAAAAGAAATGTTCAATAATGGTGGGCTGGGTGTTGGGATACCTCTTCACTGAGTAGTCAAAAGTAAGTCTTGGCATACTCTTCATACAATCCCTCCAAATAATCTAATTCAGGCACTACCCAAGTTCTTCTAGTCTGACTAGTATATCTTTGCTGGTGTATCCAGTTTATATAGTTCAAGTATGAGCCCATTTGTTACTTCCGCACCTAAAAGCTTACGACCGTGTTGGATTCGACAAAACACTGAGTCAATCCAACACTCACATCTTTCACCTATGAATCCCAAATTTGTTAACTCATGGTACAATGCAGGACGATCCGCTTTTGGACAACTCTGAACTTCTGCTACAACTTTCTCAATAAGGTGTACCCATCTCTTAGGAAAGATTGGGAACAATTTATGTAGCCAAGTAATAGCAGAATCCCAGGTTTCCTGATACTTCTCTTTCAATGAATATATTTGAAGCAGCACCTTGGAACATTCCACTTTAGGCAAAGACATCTTCCTTCCACGTCCTTTTGTCATTAAACAATGTTGTAACTGATTCTGTACATCGTCATTTTTCAAAAGAAAGAAAATGAATTTATAATCCTATCCCATGTTGTCGAAGTACTACTTAGTAGTCATCTACAAATTATTGTCTCAGTATTTATAAAAAAGTTTATACTAAATCCAATCAGGGATAAATATAAATTTACCTGAGTAACAAATAAGGAAGCAATAAAATATTCTCAACAAACCTATTTCCACAGTGGTCCTTAAAACTGACACATTGTTTATTTTATTCTAAAATAGTTTAATCATGATCCGTATGAAATAAATATTAGTAAGAAATAATAATAAATTAGGAAAATGAATATTAAATCATAAATTTGTATCTAGATAGCAATAAATCATAACTAAAATCCATTCATTAGATAATTTAAAAAGTAAGATAATTGTTTGAAGGGGTAACTTTAAACAAAAATTTACAAAATGTTACTTGGTAACTGAAATGCTGATAATTATTGTGTTGTGAGAATACTGCAAAAACATAAGACATTCTGGATTTTTTTTTTTTTGTAGAATGTTTTTCTCATTCTTTGAATATGAACATTTTTTTATCAATAAGTCCTACGTTTTTTTTGTTTTTTTTTTTGTGATTTGAATTTAAGCGTAAAGTAAACAAATCAATATTTGTTTCATGTTTTTTATGACGAAAACGGTTTTTAAATCCCATTTACATTTTACATATCATAGAAAATTAATATTTAAAACAAATTCTTACCAATTTCCTTAAAAATTTCGTCCATAGAAAACATACTGGTCGATTCTTTTGTGTCCGTGTTGACGCTGTGTACAATTGACTATTGCGTGGAATTGAGATGATGACCGAGCGAGTCGCACATGGTTACACATAATCGCACACGCGCAAAATGGCGCAATCATTTCATATTTGATTTTGATTTTTTTTCATAAATTATTAAATGAGCATTTTAATAATATATTTTATGTGTTTTTATTTTTACAAGAAGCATTTGAATTTTACTATCAAACTTATTAAAATTAAAAAAAAAATATAAAATATATGAAAATGAAGCTTAAAATGTTAACTTTCAAACTAATGTGTTACCAAAATTGTAATAAACCTTGCGGAGTGCGTATGTTACAAAATTTGAGGAAGTCTAAACTGCCGTCAGTGAAAAAAAATGGCCAAAGTTTTGCGAAATGACCAAAAATGTCTCTATTTTCAAACTGTAATGTTCATCGCACACTGTAGTACATATAAAAATAAATAAGATAGAAACAAAGTTCATGAAATAAGCTTTTATTTGGTATGCATTATGTTTTTATGGAGATATTGAATGAAATAACACGGCGAGTTGAATATATGCATTTTTTAGTGTTTAGTTAAGAATTTCATCGGCTGTAAGCTGAGTGCTGGGATACCTACTCGGATATAGCAATAAATTAGGGCAGGTCAGCACAGTGAAGGGCTTTATTAAAAATAAAGGACTTCCATTGTCCTCATTCCCTAGATTCCGAAGGGAATCAGCTGCATATGATTTTTATGCTAGATGCAAATTATTTTGCAATCTTTGAAGATTTAGAAAAATTTATTTTCCAACTTGATTCAAAGAATAAGACTGTTGCCAGGTAAGTTGAAGCATATAATCAAGGAAGAAGTGGCTGTTGTACAGTTTCAAGTCCTGGGATTAATTGGAAAGCTGCTATCAGGGCCTTGGATGAGTACCTTCTATACCGACTTGGCAAAACAAAAAATCCCATGACATCATGAACATTGTCAAGGAGGTAATTGAACAAATTAAGGTACTAACCGAGGCCCTGATGATGATTTTTGTCCTCTGACACTGACTTTTTCGGCAATGAACTGACAAAAAGTGATAGGGATTCTCTGTCGATTCTACCCAGCAAAATAATAGTATTTGATGAAATGATAACTGCTTGCTTAAAAGGGATTGTGGAAGTGTTAAGCAGGCAGTATGAAAAATCTTTTTGTACTGTAGAAGCTTCTTCAGTGTCAGTGCTAACATCAGTGAGGCAGCACACCATGCCCACTGAAAGCATCATTGGTGAATTCTGTGAAAGAAAGAAGCTTGTGCCTAATGCTTATGTCACCAGCATCAAGGCCAAGCGGAATAAAGTCAGAGAATTTATTGATGATCTGGATGCAAAGCAACTCGCTGATTATCTGAAGTTAGCTCTGACTTGCAGCAGAGAAAGAACTACCAAGGAAAAGATTCAACACCAAGATCTACTTCATGAAATTTCACGGAGGATCAAAGAGATGGGTAAAAAGACGAAACTAAGAAGAGAATAAAAATCCAGGCAAGATTAAAAAAAATACAAGATGTTTTGATTGCTTCTCTGCGAATGGAATATGAAGAATATGCAAAAGGCCTACACAATATACTGACCGGTAACATAGTTGGCTATACCATCAGACATATTTGGACAATTGACGGTTTAAACCATGAATTTGTTGGCTTTATCAACAGTTGTGTAAATCCATTTTATGAGATTTACTATCTCGGTGGTCATATTCTCTACAGTATTAATAATTAAATCTGGTATAAAAATATTGCACATTTGGTTATAAGCATTACAGACTGGTTACGTCTGTCGTTTTGCTGGGACCAGAAGTTCAGGGAGTGTGAATAACTGTTCAATCTTTTCATCTGTCAGTTTAACTAGAATTTTTGTATATCTTGCTGGATATTTTATACATCTACTTAAATTTATCCATTAGCAAATAAAAACTCGGTTTTATTTATTAAGTTGTTAAATGGCTCCTTGAGTCATTTCTTGCATGTTTCCTGTATTAAATAACACTAAAAATATCACATCTAATGTCAGGAATAAGATATTTGGAACTGAAAATTTAATCTTGAATACCCAAACACTAAAATGCAATTTGTTAACACTCAAAAAAAATAGTTCTTGCAAATAAAATATATGAGATTCCAAAATAAAAATGCAATTAAGATATGCAAGAATTTACCAAGTTTTATCAGTTTTATCAAAATTTGTTGAATTTTTCTTGCTTTATCATTACACATATACATACAGATACATTGACACATGCACATACAGATGCTCTCTCACACACACACACACACACACACACACACACACACACACACACACACACACACACACACACACACACACACACATATATATATATATATATATATATATATATATATATATATATACATGTGTCTACACACATGCATATACAGGCATACATACACACACAAGAGGATTTATGATTCTGTGTTTTGGTTGCATCATGACACCACTCAAGCACCAGGCCAATAATCTAGACAGCAACAAAATCTTTTTCTTCTGCTGTGACATTCAGACACACCCTGCAAAGATTCTTCTAGAATATATAAATTTACTAAGTTTTGGACGGGTGCCAAGAAGTCAGATTAAACACACCCAACCTGTAGAAACGTAGGTGGTTATAACAATCTCCATTCTGTAGCAGACGTTCATGTGGATACCAATTCCTGCTTGATGGGTGTAAATTCAACAAACAGATAAAGAAAGGTCAAAATAAACTGGTAGACCAATGTTTTGCAATAAATGGCCAATGTTGGTGAAGCATTACAATGAGTTTTCTATCCTGACGCATTGTATCGATGACTGACTAATTGAGATCTATACAAAACTCAAGTTATTTATATATCAAGCACACACAGTAGCAATTGATTTTATTATTTTATCTTTCAAGAAGGAAAGCAATTATTTATGTTATACTTAATAATGCTTACATAATTTACTGCATGGCAAGTAATTTGTGAAGGGAAAGCAATAAATGAAGTTAATTTTCTAACAAACACAATAGATTAAAGCAGGGCATTCATTGTCTCGCTCTAGAATAATATATTTTGTCAGACCTTTGTGGGTTATTTAAAGCCGAAGCATATTAAGGATTGTAACAATAATTCCTATTTTGCAGGAGAATATAGCATTAATAATTTTAGAATAACAATGATTTTTTTTCCAGATCCAAGTCCTACTATTTAACCTGTGTAAGTGAATGTGTAGAAACCTGACTGAAATTCAAACTTGCTCTCTGGTTTTCCATTTCAAGCTACTATCACATGAATGCATAAATAGAAATTTTTGCATTATTAAGATTGATACAAGTCATTCAGTATCAAGCATCTGTTTTTTTTTTTTGTTTTTAATTTGGTTATTATTCACATAAAAAGTGTCTGCAAATGTGAATCAATATTTTTGTGCTTTTCTGATGACAAGTGGTGTATATAAATATGTTTCTACTTATAAAGAGATCAGGGTTCAAAACTGAGTAAGACTACAATGTACTTACAGTACTAGCCACAAATAAGTACACCTCTACCAATATATTGAAAGTTAATTTTATTCTTCCAAAGTGAATCATTCTTCATCTTTTCTTCTTCTGTGTGCTATGAAACATGAGCAATCATGGCTCTCCACAATTTCCTGTCTTGTCTTTTTTTCTGTCTCTCCTAATCTCTGTTCTGCCAACCATTTACACAAGATTGTTAGGTAGGTTATGCACTGCTTTTCTTTACTGAATTCATTTTCTATCTGTATGCAGGTGGTTTGCTCCCAGGATAGGTCCTGGATTATTTTGACATCCTTCCCAAATAAATCAAGCTTACTTAGTAGTTCAAACAGTTCTTTGTGACACACTTCAAAAAATCCTTTTAGATAATCTATATAAATCTATCATAAATATACCTGTCTATATTTCTGGGATCAGGTATTGCATTTATTTAAACTATTTACATTGTATCCACTGAGGAGACATGGCCCAGTGGATAAAAGTGTTTGTTGAATCCAATAACCTGACACAAAGAGTTGTGAGTTCAATACCTGGCTACAGCAGATGTGAACAAAAACTTGGTGAGTTGAATTAAAGGGAGATACTGAGACATCTGGAATAGGCATAGCACATGGAATCTACCCTGGTGGACAAAATAAATGGTTCAGTTAGAAATTTCAATCATCTAAGAAGGCTGAGCATACAGAGACCGAAACATCATGAGTACGGCAATGAAGATAACAGTTTAAACAATGTAAATGGTGTGAATATATAGGTTTACATCCTTTTGTATTTGTATTGCTCTTTCTGGTATTATTCTGAGCATAAAGATTGCATTCCTTGTTCCAGTGTTTTGTCTCACTTCAGGCCTAATTCTGCTGTGCACGCTATTCATCAGAACTTGGATGATAAGTTTTATTACATAGCTGATTAAGCTGATTGTCGAATAGAGTTTGTATTCATTTGCACCTGGCTTCTTAGACAGTGCTATGAAAATGGATCTACTTAGGTCTTTTGCTATATCAGTACTATCTTACATTATATTTATTATCTCTACAATCTTATCAATGCTGAAATTGTCTAAAGATGTCAGGATATCTATTATAATTCCATCTGGTTCTGTTGCTTTGTTTTTGTTCAATTTGGCCAGCACAGATTTCAATTCATCTTTTGATATTTCTGTGTATTGCAGGTCATCCTCTTGGATTGTGGAAGAATTCTCCATTACATCTCTGAAGTATTTATTCTTTCTGTAATATCAGCGTTCCATCTTTGGATTTTATGCATCCTTTTGATGAACATGTCTTTCATCTTGTCAGTTCTCTTATTATTTTATTTATGAAAATAAATGAACACAAGTTTTAAAACCATTATAATGCAAAGTAAGCAATTGTGAAAACAGCAGCATATCTTCTGAAACAAATGTGGGTATCAAATGGTGTTTATGAAATTACTTTAAACTTTCAATTGATCTTTCATTTTGTTACATAACCAAAGTTGCACATTTGATCAAATTATTGACAGACTATCCATAACTTGAGGTGTGTCTCAGGTTCTAAGGAATGTCTCTCACTTGAAGGAATATCATGCAGTGTCTTTGAGGTTTCAAAGTTTTCTCTCAGACGAGTAATTGTTGATAGAGAAAAAAGATCCCGTTTTAAATTGTTCCTTGTATTATAAGCTCTTATCGTTGATGCTGCACTCTCATGATTAACATAAGTTCACAAGTTCCAATCAACAGTTTAAACTAAGCTTTGACATATTTTCCAGAGAATTGTTTGTCAAAACAAACCCCAGCTTACAGTATTTACATTAGTCGGACTATTGTCCTCATCTTTGTCGCCATATTTGTCACAACGATTCGGCTGTTGTACGCTCCGGCCTTCTTCAGGTAGTTGGAATTTCGAACTGAACCCTTTATTTTGATCACTGGGGTAGACTGTTCTAGTTCCATGTGCCATGTTTGATGGATGTCAGTTATCAGTTATCTCCTGCTAATTTTCCCTCTGAAAGTTCTCCACTGCCTTAACCGGGTATTGAACTCACACTCTTTGGGTCTGTCACTGGATCTAACCAATGCCTTTATCCACTGTGCCATGTGTCCTTGATCGAAGTAAAGGGTTCAGTTTGAAATTCCAACCACCTGAAGAAGGCCGTAGCGTACAACGGCCAAAACGTTGTGACAAATATGGCGACAAAGATGAGGACAATAGTCCGACTAATGTAAATACTGTACATAATACCTCATCTCAGAAATATAGACAAACCCCAGCTTATATACATTTAATTTGTTACAAATAAATAATGTGTCATTACCTGATTGGCCAATTTTAAAAAACATTAAAACTTGCACAAGTTTATTTTCACCCTGTATATCTCCTTTATCTGTAAGACTCGTTCTTTCTATTCCTGCACACTTTTCATTCAGCCATACCACTTTCGCTTGTCTCCTTGCATTCATTCTTAATCCCCTTGTGGAATGTCCTATATTGTGTAAACGGTCAAAAAGTATCACATGTTGCGAACCCTGTAGATTTCCCTGTGGATTATCGGGTCCCAACCACACCATGTTATATGTTGCTGTTGTAGTTTATATAGCGGTAAGTTTTTACAAGGTGGAGTTGCTAGTCCTATGTGCAACTGGTTTTGAATTCAGAATTCTCCTTCTGATAGAATGGTGATCAACCAAAGCTTTAGTGCTTTGTCTGCACTGCTATTACTCCGTAGCTGGGAAGGAATAAATAGATTCATATCTATCAAAGAGTATTTTCATGAAAGTGAATGCAACAGCCTGAGTTGAAATTTTAACCAATCCAACTTTCCAAACTGATAACTTCTACACACTCATCCCTCTAAAGATTAATATCAAGTATTGTTTATTACCAAACTCTTCAGAATTGCAACTCTGTAACCAAAAAATATGAATATCTAACAGTCCATAAAGTAAGTAATTAGTGTCATCAGAGAATATTATATTCTTTCTTGTAATTAATTCCAATTGCTTTTTATTGATTGCTACCTTCAGGTGATTTAATTGGAGAAATTATTTGTTTGAATCACTTATTTCATTCCCCCAGCAGGAGCTTATAGTTGAAAACTTTCTATCTTATAATATACAAAACATCTCTTTCTTTGGATGAAAACCTGTCTTTGTTTCCATTGGTGGTGACATATTTTACTTCCTGCGCAATCCCCTGTTGTGAAGTATCCAATTATCATTGTTGTAAAGTATCCACTTTTCATTGCTTCAAAAACAAACATTTAAAGCCAATCCAGTAGAGCATGTGTATGGAAACTACAATGGATACAAAAAGCACAATTGATAGAAATAGTAATTTCTCAGCTATAAAAGAAAACATATAGTCACCACTGATAATGCATTTTAACAGCATTTTTCATTGTGTAGATTGATAGCAGTGCTGGGCAGCCTGTAACATACCTTAACACACACATTGCAGTCACTATTGCTAAAGGGCACACCCACCAATGAAATCTGTTCACATCCAATATTTTGTTTCTGAAAATATTAAAAAATGTTGATGGATGTCTATGGGTGCAACTTTTTGTTTAGGGGAATTCAATGACATATCTCTGCTTTGTACACACTGACACTACTACTACATGTTGATTTCAAAGTTTCCCAACCTTGGAGCCACAATCCCTCAAAGGAAAATTGGGAAAGCAGTTTTTTTTTTAAATTACAAAAAATCTGGGAATTATCCAATTTAAATGAAAGTTTTAGTACATATCCATTAATAATTTACTTTTATAATGAATATTTTTTATTTAAAATAAATCTGAGAAAATTCTTTTCTTTTTGTAATAACCACCAATATTTTCATGACTAAATTTTACTAAAAAAAATGTTTATGTCACAAATTTTTACATTTCCATAAAGATTATTCGCTGATGCATCTCTGCTGATAAAAAAAAAAGTTTTACAAAGATTCCAAAAATTACACAAATGGGATTATCTTAGAAATTTGTTTTAAAAACAGCATTTCAATTTTTGGGAACATTTTTCTTGTGTTGAAATCTTTAAACATTTTTATTTTTTTAAGCGATCATTTTGGTTTTATCTTTCTAGAAATGTAAAAAATAGGGATACAAATTTTATTTTAATTACTAGCCATGGACTTCTGGTTAGTATTACTATTAGTAAAAAAAAAAGAAAAAATCAGAGATCCTACTTAGTGGATGATCTTGGGATAAAAAATGATTTTACCGAGATATATTACCCTCTTAATTGATTTAAAAGAACTGTTCAGAAAGAAAATTACAATTTAAAAAAATAAGCACTACTGAAATTAGCACTTCTGCCCCCACTCCCCAGTAGGAATGGGGCCCCCACATAGTTGAGTGGTTTGGGGTTGTAAGCACCAACCCTGTTGATTATTATTGTCGATGATTGACAATATAACTTAAGTAGAAAAAAGTGCAAAAATGCACTGAGAAAACTAGCTCTTTTTAGAGATCCAGCATTTTTTGGGATTCCTGCATAGTACGCACCACACCAGCCATGCAGATACATGATGTATATTATTAGTTGATGACTAACAATGTAACATCAGTTTAAAATAATTAAATAAATGGTGGATGGCCACAAAGCAGTGCTGAAAAAAATGGCAGAGGCCATAATGGATCCCAAAAATGTGGGGACATCCCTTCCACCGGGTCAGGAGCAAGACACACTGGCCCTGATAATATCCATAGTATACCCTGACATAAATCCTTAATAATATATGTAGTATAATATATATGTAGTATTAATTAATAATATATGTAAATCTTTAAATGTCTGTAGTATACCCATACATAAACCTTTAATAATAACCACACAGACATAATTTCTTAATAATATCCATAGTATACGTAGACATAATCTTTAAAAATATCCATAATATACACAAATATAAATCCTTAATAATATCTATTGTGGGGGTTTACTCACATCATAACAGCAGAAATTAGCTTTGTGTTCATAGAGATAAAAAGCATACTTGACAGAAAATAAAACATACACAAATAACAAAAAACATAGTAAATTGTATGTTACTTTCATACAATTTATTTATATTTTTGTGTGTATTAGTCTGTGTTTTTTGGTTTTTTAGATTACAATTGTTTTATATTACATGTGATAAAAGGGATAATTTACTCTGTGTTATTACACACCATATCACAACAAGAAGTCAGACATGTGTTGCCCATAGCAAAGTTTGTGATGAAGAGATTAAATTTAATGTCTTTTGAGTGGGATGAACAGTTTTTGTTGCATGCTGAGAGTATTTTTAATTTATTTCATACAACATTTTTATGTTATTGTTTTATTTCATTTTATTTATAATTTTCATTATTATTATTTTATTTTTATTTATTTATAATAACAATAATATTCTTGCAGTATACACAGACCTAAGTGCTTAATATCCATAGTATACATAGACAGAAAGGTGCTACTTACATATGAGATTGGTCCAGTTAAAAAAAATCAGGAAAATATTTCAAGGAATAATTTCTGTAGATTAATTAGACCTCGCTCAATAATTTCTGTAGATTAATTAGACCTTCCTCAAGACAACATTTGTCAGAATTGAACAAAATTTTGATTTTTTTATCAATTTAGAATTGGGTGTCTTGTTCATAATATTGATCAAGTTAAACTCAATCTCTGACATTTTATGAATTATTCTTTCAATGTAAAATATATTTTTGCTTTAAATAATCCACAATAGGTTGATAAGCTGCCAAAAATCAATCAATCAATACTCTCACCTAAAAATTGTGGGTGGAAGGCATGAACAGAAAATGTGCTCCAACTGATGCCAATATATTGCATTAGAAAGGATTCAAATTTTAATTACATTTTTTAAAAGAGACGACTGATTTCAAAATAATAGTTTTTCAATATATTGAGACGAATGGTTCATTATTTTCTGATTTTGCTATCTAGAGAGAACCTATTTTCTGTGAATAATAAAATTCTTAGTCTATATATGTGTGTGTGTGGATTTTACCAAAACCCATAAAACTATATATGAATCATTTTATGAAATGGATTAAATTCGACATATTTTAATTTGTTATGCTTAATCATTATTTTAGATGGATCCTCGTATTTGAGTAAATGTTCTGTTTATTTAATTAAACAGTATTTATATTTAATTACATTTACCGGCCTGAATATTCAAAAAATTTTGTTAGAAAATGTGTGACCTCCAAATCAGTTAAGCATGTCAGATCTAATGAGTTCCCCATAGTGGATGCAGGTTTGAATCAGAAAACGGATATTTTTTGACAAGATTTCTCAAATATTCAGGCTGGTAAATGTAATCAAATAAATATATACTTTAATTAAATAAATAGAGCATTGACTCAAATATGAATATTCAAAATAACATTTTAAGCATTAACATATATATATATATATATATATATATATATATATATAATAACTGTAAATGTCAATGTGTCACACTTTTTCAACTTTACTCCTAGAGGCCATACATAGCCCAACATATCATACCATTTTGGAATCGGGCTGACTCTGTGCGCAAATTAAAAACATTCCATGCCAGATCCAGACCTGCAATCCTGAAATTTTGGATTCTCAAGTTTTCATTACTGCAGTTGTTTTCAGTTTCCACCATCTTGGCTTTTACTGATAAACACAATTAAAGGGACACAACTCTCTAACTTTCAATAGCTCATGTTCAAATAAAAAAGTTACTGTTCTCAAATTACAGTGTTTCAAAATAAAATTGTCCATGTTTTCCACTTTACTCCTAGATGCCATAGCTCAACATATCATACCATTTTGGAATTAGATCGGCTCTGTGAGCAAATTAAAACATTCCAGGCTGGATCCAGACCCGCAATCCTGAAATTTTTTATTCCCATGTTTTCATTACTGCGATTGTTTCCAGTGACTTTTTTTTTTTTTAATGTGATTTTTTGCAACAAATCTTTTGTATAAGAACAGTTTTAATAACTTGGGAATAATCAAAATTGATTGCAAAATTCAGCGAAAGTCACCCATGAAATTTAAATTAAGTGGCAGCAGAAGAATTATCATTGAATTTTTAAAAGGTAAGCTTAAATATTTATGCAATGCTTAAATGCAGCAATCAATTTTGAGTTCTTCTATAGTTTATTGTTGCTTATTGCATCTACTCCTCCCTACCTATTGTGATGAATGCCCAATCAAGAACCCTCTGCAGGAGCTAAGTTAAATGCTGCTTGATAAAATATATATATATATATATATATATATATATATATATATATATATATATGAAATGAGGAGCAAATTTTATATGTATTGGATTATAGATTTTCTCTTGATATAAAATAACAAATTATTGATGTTCTGTCATAACAAACTCTAAAAGCAAACAATACACAAGCCAAAACTATCTTGTCTCTTATCAGCTTGTCTGCAACTTTAAATAATAAAATCATTTTTCTTTCCTATATTTTTATCTACTTTATACAGGTTGTGGCAGAAATACCTCCCACATAAGGGTAAGAAATTAGTGATAATAGTGTCTTCATCTAACTAATGTCTTCTTACCATTATGTGGGAGGTATTTCTGTCCGACCCTGTACTTCCACTTTATTTCTAACTCATTAACTTATTTATTTAAAATTTACATTGAAATGTTTTCAATGTCTAATCTTTAATAAGAAGTATTTTAATAAAAATTCTCAGAGTATTTTTAATTTCAAAATGTTCATATTGATATTTATAATAAGCATCACTACATGAGATATTTTTAATTTTTACTGTTATTCCACTGACCTTACCAGTGAGTCAGGTCTTCCAGTGCAAACTCAAATCCTTTTCTGTTCAGTCACTTTTTTATTTTGACATCAGCAGTTGAAAACATGAACAGCATTTATTTTTTGCCCTTCTACTTCCTTTTCCTCAATTAATAACAACAAATATTTGTATTAGCCGACATTAATTCATTTTATTAGATTTTGTGCCAAGGGACAAATATTACAATCTCAGCCATTTCTAAATTCATTGGTTATATCTTCATAGAAATTTGTGAAGGTTTTGTGCATTGATATAATTGGGATAATTTGTGTATAGATACCAGCTATAATTTTGATAAGAACAATTTTTATTCCATGACTTGTTCAGCAAATCCATTCTACAGTCTTCTCCATGCGTATGATCAATAAGGAAAGTGAGAGGTGTCTTTGTTTACAGAAAAAATTGGTTAACAGAATAGAAATGGTGACAAATATACTGACTGGAACAGCACATTCTCAGCAATAACACACAGACAATTGCTTTGGATGTTATCTTTTAAGGTAGATGCTTGGAAAAAATGAATGCAATAAGACCTTCCTACACATATTCCCTCTTTCTTCTTCAACAATTGGCTTTGTGCCAGACTAAGCTAAACTTAGTAAAGATTTATAACTGAACACCTCTTCAAATTCTGCCATATATTTGATCTAGAATTAGCATCAAAACAATAGATTGGATCTTCTGGGCGAGGTTGATATACTCAAGAATGTTAAAATAGAAACATCTACTTTCACTTTCACTCTTTTTCTTTTCCCTCTTCTCTTTTACTATCACACTTTCTCTTTTACTTTTGCTTTTTCACTTTCTCTTTTACTCTATCATTTTTACTTTCACTCTTCCTCTCTTTCACACTTTCTCTTTTATTTTCTTCTTTTTCACTTTTACTCTTTCTTTTATACTATTTCTCTTTACTCTTTCATTTTTACTTTTCAGTTTTTCACTCTGTGTCTATCACACTTTCACTTTTACTTGTAGTTTTCTCATCCCCTGCATCTCTTGCTAATATTATTTGTTTCATATAAAAAAAAATCTGTTTTTGTAATGTATGGTATTACAGGTAAGATTCATTAAACGAATACAAAAAAACATTTCTTCCTTCAGATTGATTAAATTTATAGTGACAACAAATTATGGGAGACAAAATAACAATCATGCACCTATTTTATAACCAGCTGTAGTCATACCGAAGAAGGATTTCTAAATTTTTAGTACTATGCACAGTTTGAAGCTGCTTTTCCCCTGTTTACTCCCTCAGCTTCATTTATTTTCTTTATTATAAAACTTAATATTTCTGATAGTAAAGGAAAAACAGTTGGCTTAGCACCAAATTTTCAAGTTTTTCACCTAAAGTTTTAACACATACCAAATATGTATACTGAGTATTAAAAATTAGGAAGAAAGGAATTGTTTGTGGTCAAGAATTAATGCATTGCTAACAGAATGTCATGACATAAGTAAAACAATCTTCTATCTATCTTTCTATATCTATAATTCTCAAAATGTGTGTATGTATGTATGTGTGTGTGATCGAATGTTGTTTATATGTTTCCACAGTTTTCATCCGATTTCAATGAAATTTTTTGTGTTTGATATATAATTCTTCAGTGCCGGTTTTGAGTCCAAATTGTTGGCAACAATGGCACTCCACTACTTCCTGTCCATTATAACACTCAGCACCATTTTACTATTTACTATCTGTTCTTGGTTATATAACTTTCATAAAAACTTTAATAAAAATAGTTTAAATTATTACAATAATATTATCTATATCTATAATTCTCAAAATGTGTGTGTGTGTGTGTGATTGGATGTTGTTTATTCATTTTCACAGTTTTCATCTGATTTCAATGAAATTTTTTTAGTTTGATAGATAATTCTTCAGTGCTGATTTTTAGTCCAAATTGGCTGGAAAAAATTACAACCATGAAGATGAAAAATTGAAAACTGATTTTTTTACACTTTGCAGAAACATCAAAGGCAAAATTTAATTTACTTTTTCACACATAACCTTCCAATCCTAGCTCATGCTGTGTGGGCGTGATACACATGTCCACACGTTGCCCATCGGTTGCTGCTGACCTTGATAATTAGCGTGTGCAGCAATGCATGTATGTGTGGCCCTGCAACATACACTGTGTGTCACACACTGATGCACACATGTATGCATGATTGCAACATTTTACTATTTACTATCTGTTCTTGGATATATATCTTTCATAAAAACTTTAATAAAAATAGTTTAAATTATTACAATAATAATAATATTAACTTATAATATAAGTTAAATTTATATAATTATAGAAATTATAAATAATTATTATTAATATTATAATTAATATAATTATAAATAATAATTATAATTATAAAAATACTTAATTATAATTAATTAACATATCTTTGAAGAAAACATGAAAATGTAATCTATTTCTCAAAATGTGTATGTATGTGTGTGTGTGTGTGTGTGTGTGTGTGTGATCGGATGTTGTTTATGCATTTCCATAGTTTTCATCTGATTTCGATGAAATTTTTTCGTTTGATAAATAGTTCTTTATTGCCAGTTTTGAGTCCAAATTGTCTGAAAAAAATTACAACCTTGAAGGTGAAAAATCGATAAAACTGATTTTTACGCTTTGCGCAAAATCAAAGGCAAAATTCAATGTCTGTAAAAAATAGCATACAATCAATTTAGAGAGTTGAAATCTAAGGCAAAAGATGTGCAATAAAGAGACGGTCATGTAGCATTTGCAGGGGTGTTCAGTGCGTGGCTATACAAAGCGACAGGCATGCAAAATAACATATTTTTGGAGGTGGCTTGATGATGCCTCATGCAAGAGAACTTTTGTCATGGACATCCTATTTTCATCATTTTTCCTGTGAAACAACCACTCAATTGTAGCGAACCTAAAATAAATTTTACAGGTGCAAGACATCAGAGACGTGCCCCGTTACCTCGACGTTTAGGCACCATTCTGCCTGCATACAAGTAAACCCATTCATTCTGCAATTCCATGTGTCCATTTATCAAGTTTTGTTTGTTCATGTTCTCTCAGTTTCATTCACCTAATATATTTCCCAATATTTTTCAAACATAGCCTTCCAATCCTAGCTCGTGCTGTGTGGGTGTGATTCACATGTTGCCCATCGGTTGCTGCTGACCTTGATAATCTGCACATGCAGCGACACGTGTATATGTGGCCCTGCAACACACACTGAATCATGCAATGTCACACACTGACACATGCACTTATACACATGCATACACATGACCTGCGGATCACGACACCTATTTGAGTTGCCCATTGACTGCACAAAGCCTCTTTACACATCCAATCAAATGTCACCATGTCTCACTGATTGTCTATGCAGTCCTAAGCTCATTTTGCTACCACTTAATTCTGCAATTCTGCTTCTACTTCTGTATGTCCAGCCCTGCTTACACATCCCCCTTCTCTTGGCCAAGCGTTCGATCTCTCCCAAGTGAGGTTACCTTTTCTGTTGTATAAAGCCTACTACTACAGTTTTAAGGTGTTGCTTTCATTGTCGTTTATAGCTGCTCCCAATTTAATTTTTTTATTGTCCTGCCAGGTTTTGCATTGCATTCACCGTAGTAATAAGTAAACTTGTTTTTTATTACTCAACATTTATCTTTCCAACCTTTCCTAAAGTTATTTGAGCTTAGTGATCCCTGAAGCTTTACAGCATTCTCTTCTGGTATTTGCCCATGCATTCCATTTGACAATTCATACTTGCCTAAGACATGCCACCAAAGAAAAGAACTTGCCTAGGTCGCAAAACTGCTGCCACCAGGTCTTATGCAAATAAGAGATAATGAATTGACTTTAGAATGTTCAATTCACCTGTCTCAAAATGCCTCTCAGAATGCTTCAATCAGAGCCACCGAGTTCGAAGATCAACGTAGCCATTGGCTTTTCAGAAGAGCATACCTGGATGCTTCTGTGCACAAGGCAGAAAATGATGATCAAAGGATTCAACAGCTGAGGAGAAACACCTCTTCAACTGCTGCTGCGCAGAAGGCTGAAACAAGATTGAGAATGCAAAAACGGCCCTTTTCAGGGCCACCCCGTCATTCAAATTGTTAACCCCCCCCCATTTGGGGATGTGCCTCAGTTGCACCCAATTGTTGTTACTAATATTGATTTTCGGGTCGGCTGTCTTTAAACTTCAACTGCTCCAATTCAACAGCAAAAATTTCCAGTAATGAAAGACCCGGTCGAAGACAGGTTATACTGCGAGTTGTCAGTATGTTACTGCTTTTTGTAATTTAAAGTTTCATGTTGACAATTGGATGTTGATTATGATGATGTCTAAAAATCCTCAGGTGGTAAGCATGATGACATACTCAGTTTCTTATTTTCTTATTATTTTTTATGAACAAGGACGTATTTGTAGAAAAAGCATTTTGAGTTGTAATGTTATTTTGTTTACTTTTTTTACCATTGATTCAGAATAGTCAATCTCTTCCTCTATTATTTATCTTTTAAACATTTTTAACAACCACAATAATAAAAAAGATGTTCTCATATATTTGATGATAATTTTATTTTGTTCTTATTTATTGATTGGTTTCTGCTATTTATCATTTAAACAGATATTACGATAATAATAGTGATAAGTGGTACATTTGATGGACTGTTTATTCCAACATGCAGTGTAAGCTATATATATGTTTTTCTGTATTCTGTATGTTTATATATATAAATATATAATATATATATATATATATATATATATATATATATATAAAGACTCCAAAATTCGCTTGACGAGGAAATGGAACTAATGTCTTTAATTTATTAACAAAATTAAATTTGAAGGCTTTAGCATCCATTTTTGAAACATGGTTATCACTGTGTAGCGAAAAAAAACATATTTTAAATCAATTAATATATATATATTATTTTATAATTATTTTTTTTTAAATATGATTCCATTCCTACACAAAAATTACCATGTTTCTAAAACAAGCTAAAAACTTCCAATTCAATTATAGAAAAACAAAAATAAAAAAAAACAAAAATACTAAAGAACTTTGGATTATCAATCTAACGGTCCTTTCCTACTTTATCAATATATTTACACACACACATGAGGCAGACTGAGACCACTGTTTGGTGGTCTCAGTCTACCTCACAATGTGTTAATTCTGGAAATGGAAGTCATACTAGAAAGGTTAAAAACTCATGACAATGACACATACAATCCCTGTAACATTTTTAATTTTGTAATTGGAAGAATTTTTAAAAAAAGCATTTTTTTGTAACATTTATTTCTTTTCGTTTATTTTTTACGAATGTTTTTTTTGTGGTGAGAAAAGAAAACAGCAACCAGCGAGTAAATTCAAGCTCTCCCAACTGGTATTCCAACCTCGAGTCGTTCTTTCTTGAGTTCTGTCTCAAAATCGCACTAACAGAATTTTCCAGCCGCCAACCATGAACGTCACTCCAAGAACACTGCACTGGGAAAAATTACTTGCTTTTATATTTGTCCATATACCCATAATCCCTTGCGTCTTCATGCGATCCCATAATTCATTGCGTCCCTGTCCCATAATTCATTGCATCTTCATTGCATAAAAATGCGATGCAAGTCCCCCCTTATTCTTTTACATTATCTGGCCGAGGACAGATTACGGCAGAGTGGTAAGTGCTTTTTTTCTCCTTCATTTCAACTGCAGTAGCCTTACATGCTAAGCAAATATGGGCTCTTTTTTGGCAGGGACAAGGCAAGTCGCAACCAGTTGTGCTCGTCCCAGGTTCTGCCTCATCACGTCTGCCACATTTTTGTATTGTGGATTTTTTTCCCCTCTTATTTATTATTCAGCTAGTTTTCACAACAATAATAAAAATGGTCTTGTAATATATATTTGATAATAATCTTACACTGTTTATTAGATATATACATATTCTTTTCATATTTATTGATTGATTTCTGTTATTGATCACTTAAACAGAAATTATGATTAATCAGAAAAAGTAGTCCATTTGACAATGAGGTCTTTATTTTCCAGTGGGAAATAAACATGTATGCATGTGTGTGTATGTGTACATTTAAACTGAAAATTTTTATTAATTTTAACTAGATTAATTGATCTAATTTTATGCTAATATTACATTGATTTCAACTGTTGGGATAACCTTAAGAGTGGTTTTAATTATTTAGCAATTCCCCTTGGCCTGAAAGCAGCCTAGAGCCTTATTCATCAACCTTCCTAGAGATGGTGTTTTGATAAAAAGCGTCCAGCCTCCAGTGGTATGAACAGGTTAATAGGAGTATATAGGTTTGCCTATCACCCAGCCAGTACTCCTTCCATGTTTATTGAACAGGAATAGAGGTTTACCTTTGTTTCCTGTTGAGGATATTGTTTACCAGTTCTTTCTTCGAAGGCCATAATACTTTAATGGTCTTAAGTTTTTGATGATCTGATTAATCAATGGCTACAACTTTTCATTATGAGGGTACTGGATTGGCAGTTTTATAATTGCTGTACCCAATTGGTAGTAAGGAAGCCCGAACTTTACGGTAGTGCTTAGAGAGACTGCTTTGATCAATGATTGCATATTAGCATATTTGTACATAGATAGGTATACCCCTGCATGTAGTTTTGGTGGCAATCCTGAAGCCCCATTGTTTTAGCTTTAGCCACCTTTTGTCCCGTTTGTATTGCCATAGACAATAATGATAATTATTTTGGCCTTTTTCTTTTGAAAACAAAATCTTCTTATCATAGTTACAATGAAAAGAAATACATGTAAACCAGTAAAGAAAAAATCACCCCCCCCCTCCTTTGTTTCCCCAATATTCCTGATATTTGTTCCAATTTCTGTAGTGTAGAATCTTTTCCTTTGAAATGTTCTCCAGATAGATTTGCATTTTGTGAAACTAATTTAAATTCTTCTATCATTACCAATGAATTATCTGTTCCAGGCTAACTTTCTCTTTGTCAAAAATATTCTAGGATACCTACACATGGACTTGGCATTTGTATTTTGGAAAATCTCCCTATTACAAGGGAATTGTCTCTTAAGTCTCCAGATGATTCTTTCATGTGCTTTTGACTTTTGTTATTGCACTCTGTTAGCTATCTCTATTTCCTTTATTACTCTTCTTCTCAGGACTGTAATATATTAAACAAAATTTCTTATAATATAGAAATCTCTCTCTCTCTCTCTCTCTCTCTCTCTCTCTCTCTCTCTCTCTCTCTCTCTCTCTCTCTCTCTCTCTCTCTACATTCATCTGCAAACATTTTTGTATTTGGTGATTTTAAAGCTCATCACATCAAGTAGCTTAAAGCATTCTTATTTTACTGATGTTGATGAGATTCAAACTTTCAATTTTACCATTGCTCAATCTCTCAGCTCAGTTCAAAATTCCCTACTCTTTTCCCTAATAAGTCTAATTAACATTCTTACTTGATTTGTTCCTTACCTCCGCTCCTAGCTCTTGTTGAGCATCACCTCTCTGTCCTCTTGCCAATTCAGATCACTCAGTAGTATTTGTTAATATTTCTTTTGAAATATTTTTTGTCTAGAAAGGAACCATCTTTTCACAAGACTTCTTTCTGTTACTAGCATACCAACTGGGATTCATTTTATGACTTTCTTCAAGATGCCCCTTGGAATGATATTCTTAAAATATCATTCATATTGGAAATTGTACCATAGCAGTTTGTTTTAAGGTTATAGCTGGCATTGATGGTGTAGTACCTTTTAATAAATACCAATCAAACCACAATTTTCTCCTTGTTTCATACTGGCCTATTCAGCAGATACAGTCGATAGGAATCACCTTTTCCGGATTTACCAGCGTGATAGTTCTGATCACAATAAACACCTATTTATGTCAGCACACCATAATTGTTGTTGAGATGTTGAGTGTTTCCACGTGAGTATATGGTAATAACGAACAAACACAGTCGTAGGGAAAAATACTGGTATATTCAGAGAGGTATTTACATCAGAGAGATTAGTAGTAGAACGAAACGTAGGTTAGTAGTAACAATAAGTAATAGTAATAAAGTCCAACGGTATCTTCCGGTCGAGAAACGGAAGTGTAACTGATCACTACATAAGTTTCACTCTGCACTGCACTACACTGCTACACTACTCGCAGTCTCTAGAACTACTGTTCTATTTATAATAATAGGATCAGTCTATTGTGGTTGTGAAGGTGGGTGCGCCCCAACAATTGTAAACATGTCTTTATTTGCTGATAGAAAGCAATATTTCAGATAAACAATATGGCTTTTACTTCTCTAGGTCAACTGCTGATGTATTAATACTTATTGCTGAAAGAGTCTATCAGTCTTTAGATGAATAGTGAAACTCAGGCTGTTGATTTGGATATCTCAAAGGTATTTGACAAATGAATGTTATCTTGAATGGCCACTCTTCTAGATCTTTTTACATTAATGCAGGAATTCCCCACGGCTCTATCCTTGGACCTATGTTGTTCCTAATTTTCATGAACAACCTTCCTGATGTATCAGTTCTCAACTTGGTATCTATGCTGATAACACAACTATTTACATCTGTCTTAATTGTAGGCCTGTTTGATTTGATAAACTCAAATTGGCAGCTGATCTCAGAATTAACCTACAATCCGTTGTTATCTGGAGTAAGGAATTGCTTCTTAATTTTAATGCCTCCAAAATCAAACTGTTTTTTTTTTTTACTGTCTCAGAGAAGCCTTTTTAATTTCCAGTAGCATGGTTGATGCTAACTTCCAGGTGAGTATCTTATTGAACCTTCTTGGAGTAATGTTTTTCTCTAACATGGAGTTAACAGGAGTGCAAAGAAATTTGGTTCAATATGTTAAGCTAGAGAATTTTTCTTGTCAGAATCTATCTTACATAAATTTAAGTCTACCATTCATTCATGTTTTGAAAATTGCTGCCACATATGGTCTGGTGCTTCTGCTATATATTTAGAGATTCTTGATAAAATCCAAAGAAGAATTTACAATGTTATTGGTCCTTTTGAAAAGTGGGTCAAGTTGAAACCTGTTCAGCACCCACTCATACTGGTATACCATCAATATTTCTCACTTTTGTAAGAATTTTATCTTATCTTGCCATACTAAAATTTTGAAAGTATCATTTATGAACTTCTGGGTAGTAAGATAGCTTGTGACAATCAAGTTATTTTACTCTAGGAAATAGTTTAAAGCATTACACATGCCATAGATATGTAAATAGAGGCAAACATGTGTACGACTATATTATTAGCTTACAACACAATATTAATATCTGTCTATATTTCTGAGATGAGCTATTGTAATTATTTACACTATTTACATTATTTGGACTGTTGTCCTCATCTTCATTTCCATATTCACAAAGTTTCGGCCATTGTGCACTCTAGTCTTCTTCATGCAATTGGAATTTTGAACTGAACCCTTTATTTTGTCCACTGGGGTAGATTGATCTAGTTCCACGTTCCATGCATTTTCTGGGTGTCTCAGTATCACTTAACTCAACTCACCAAATTTTTGTTCACCAATACAGTAGCCAGGTATTGAACTCACAACTCTTTGGGTCAAGTCACTGGATTCAACCAACACTTTTATCCATGTGTCCTCGAGGACATTAAATTGATCCTAGCAAATGGTGTAAATGCTGAACTTGGATATATTTGGCTACTTAAGAAAACCAGCCATATTTTTTAGATAGTCATTAATGAAAGGTAAATTAACCTTGCAAATGATTTCAGTTTAGCAGAATTAGACATATACATTTGAAACCACTGTGTATATTGCAGTTACTTTTTTTGTTATGTCAATGAACACTCGTTGCCACTTCTGTTATGTCAAAAATACTCATTGTCACTTTTGTAATGCTCGTTGTAGTAGAGACTTTGTAATCGCAGATACAACTATAGTAACTCAGTTGAACAATACTGGTGTCAGATGCCTTTGAATAACACTTGCACTAATAGTACTTGCTTGATAAAACTCGCTCGAATAGTAACCCCCGAATAGTGATCTTGTATAGAGAGGAGAATCACAATCTCTAAATAGTAATAGAGATAGTGGATAGTATAAGAAGAGTAATCCGTATAGTAATAGAGGATGGAGTAGAAAGAGTGATCAATTAGATGTCACACTAATTCCCATATATACAATTCCTTTACGATCACGTGATCTACTTATTCAAAATGGGATCACCTGTGTTTGTTCTCTGCTGATCTGTGTTCAAACTCCAGTGTCAGTAGCGACACTTTATTCCTAGATAACACTTTTGGGATACACACAAACAAAATTGACAAAATATTACCAAATCATATTACAAAAATATTACCCATGTATAATGCAAGAGAACTCTGTGGTTTTAGCCCCATTCAGTTTGTCAAGACACAATTAGATGGCACTGTTAATCAGCAATAAAAATGGGACAACTCCTGTTTCTTCCTCTTTTTCTTTCTTTCCTTTCAGCTTGTGCTAGTGGCAACACCAATATAAGACTTGTTCTCCGCTTGGGGATTTCTTTCCTTGGGTGACTGATATCTCTCTCTCTCTCTCTCACACACACACACACACACACACACACACAATAGCTAGATTTTAATGTCTTATTTCTTTTCCCCTATATTTGCATGCCTACTGTATTGTATTTTCTCTCCTTTGTTAATAAATTAATAGTTTTATAAAAATACACAAAAATATCACCTTGTTGAAAATGATTCCTTTTCTTTTCATCTTTACAAGTAATGACAACATGTCATTTCCTATTCTATGTGCTGTGTCCATTCATGATGTGAGCAATCATTGCTCTCCACAACTTCCTGTGTTTTGTAGCCCTTAGTAAATTTTGTGTTTTTGCTATATCTCCTAATCCCTGTTCAGCCAACCATTTACATGAGCTCGTTAGGTAAGCTATAAACTACTTTCTTGTGTAGATTTTATTTGCCACTACTTTTAACTAGCAGCAAAGTTTTCCCCTTGTGCAAAAATACAGTAATATATATGTAGGAAAAAAACAATTATTAGTCTGTGTCAAGGATGACAATGGGTATAACAGCTTAAAAAAAGAGTAGTGCACTCTATACAGCAGTGAATGTTTGAAAACTTTCTCTCAGATGAAGAGACTTGAAGCAACAAAAATGTGGTTCTGCTGAAGAATGCTCAGAATTCCATGGAAAGTGCATGTGATTAACTAAGTTTTAAGGAAATAGGAAGTACAAGAAAACTGCTGCTAAGAATCAGGAAGAAACAGCTAAAATGTTGGGGACACATAATGCAGAAAGAAGGCTTGGAGAAATTAATACTCACAGGGAACATTGAAGGTAAGAGAGGCAGGGAGAAAGAGTGAGTAATCTATTTGACAAGTCTGAGTAAATGGATGGTAGAACAAGGAACACAAAACAAAGAGTCATAAAGTGGCAAGAAATATGGAAATCTACAACACAGAAGTTCAAAGGCACATTTCAATAGTAAAATATAAATGTCAAAAATAGGAGCAAAGTATTAAGCAATCAAAAATTTTGTTAGTAAAAAAGAAAAGAATACTGGACTGCTATATAACATCTAATCCTCATACAGCAGTGAATACTGGACAGTTTCTACACAGATGAAGAAGCAAATTCAAGCCACAGAGATTTGATTCTACTGAAAAATGCTGAGAATACCATGGACAGTGCATGCGAGAAATGAGCAAGTTTTGAAAATAATAGGAATCACAAAGAAAACTGCTACTAAATGTCAGAAAGACAGATAAAAATGTTGGAACACATGCAGAAAGAAGGTTTGAAGAAATGAATACTCACAGGGAAAAAGAAAAAGAGAGAAACAATGAGTAACATTCTTAATGAATTTGAGTAAATAGGTAACAGAACAAAGGTCAAAAAAGAAGAGTGATACAGAGGAAAGGGTTACTTAGAGTAACAATGGACAGGAAGTGGTGGAGGGCCATGATAGCCCGTGTCCTGTATGAACATGGTATATAAACAAAGAAGAATAATTGAACAGATAAAATATAGAATTTTCTCAAGTACTCCCTCAAACATTCTCTTCTTTGATGACTAGAATGTCACACTGACAATGAGAGATTTTTGTCAATATATATCACAATAGGATAAAAAATGGAGTTAGGTCTTTCTCAAGGGCATTAATTAAAAGTGAATACTAGAAGCTTTGGCTGAAATACAGATACCATGTATACTGTTAACGATAAAACCATTACACTCATCCACTTTGCATGCCATCCAAAGGTATGAATACATTCCCAGCAAAATGTTTAATAGAACAGTAGATGGGACTCTTTAGCTATGGTTGGCAACTAGCTTAGGAGAAGACAACTCTGAATTAAAAACTGGTTGAGTATGGGGCTAACAATTCCACCCAGTAAAATCCACTATTACTATGGAAACCAAAGCAACAAAACCTAGCCTGGGATGTCTTCGCAGGGAAGTCCACAGGGGTTAACTAACATTAAAAGCAATAAACTGATGCAATAAAATACACAGTATTCTCAGGTGCCAAATAAACATCCCCTCATGCTTATTAACATTTGAATTTTTTCCAACTGTTCCTGAAGCTTATTAGGACCCCCATTCTTGCTTATTCATATTTATTTATATTGTAACATTGGCAAGACTTCATGGAAATATTTTCAATTTTGTTATAAGATTTTACGTAAAGTCATTAATGGGCATTTATTTTTAACATTTATATCTTTGAGGGCTTGTTAGATTTTGAAAAACTTATTTTTAATCATTTCCAAACCAGCCCATTTTTTTATGCCCCTATTTATTACATTTTCTGATTATTTTTTTTTCAGTTCGATAAGGTGAAATTGGCAGCTCATCTGAAAAATGATCTAAAATCTGTTGTTAACTGGGGCAAGGAATGGCTTGTTAATTTTAACACCCCCAAAATAAAACTTCTCTATTGATCATCTAAGAGACCCCTTTCTGTCTCCCATCAGCATGGTTGATGCCTACTCCCAGGAGAGTGACTCATTATGCCTTCTCAGGCTAACATTCTTAGCTGACATGAAGTGGTAAGATTATATTGAATCAATTGCTAGGTCTGCTGCTAAGAAAATTGGTTCAATGAATCATGCTAGAGAATTTTTCTCTCCAGAATCTATTTTACATATTTATAAGTCTACCATTCATCCATGTTTTGAATATTGCTACCATATATGGTTCAGTGCTTCTGCTATATATTTAGAGATTCTTGATAAAATCCAAAGAAGAATCTGCTATATTATTGATCATGACCTGGTGTCTCAGCTTCAGTCACTTTCCCTTTGCTTTTCTATAAATACTTTCATTGTAATTGTTTGAATGAACTCTCTGCTATGGTACCTAGACTTTATGAATTTAAATGTAGTACTAGATTGGCAACTAGGTCTCATCAATTTACAATTGACTTGGCTAAATGTAACAATAAATACTACGTTAACAATTTCTCACACTTCTCACTTTTGAAACTCTCTTCTGGATCCATAAATTTAAATGCAATGTCAATCTTTATCTACTGTCTTTTTGATTCATCTTCTATTGTTCTTATTCCTTAATGTTTCTCTTTTTCTTATTCTTTCACATTCAGTAACCCTTTGTATCTTAGTGGCTTTACTGACTTGTATGGGGTGAAATGATAAAAAAAACTCAATATATTACAACTTTTTCCCTTTTATTCCACACCCAAAGGTAAGTGTATGCAATAAATATATGCAGTAAAGGTATGGAAGACAGAAAAATAGCATAATTATTACCTGGATTTTGATCTGTGTAACTTAGTGCATTAAAATAGAATGAGATTATGTTGCAAAATATTTGTTGGGAAATTAAGTTTTTTAGTCACTATTAGGCTACTGATGCACCTCTGTAAATAATTTATCTAATAAAGACATACTATTAAATTTTCTGGTTTATTTTGTTTTATGGCATATATATATATATATATATATATGTATATATATGGCATAGCCGCAATGGCTTATTTAATGCTGACAAGATTTTTAGGATAGTTTCGTATGAATAGAATATGTATTCTTTGTAAGAAATCAGTTTGTAGATCAGGTTTCATTGGCATATTTTTGCAAAAATGTATTGCTGGTAATTTTTTTTCAAGAATGTATTGCTGGTATTTTTACTATAAAAAAGTATTTGTATACTTTCATAATGTTTTTGCCCCAGTTTTGGGGGTTAACTATTTATTCATAGCTGGGACCCTAATAAGTGCGACTATCCTGGATCAAGGTGGACATGGGAACAACAGCAATTAAGAGGTTGTTCTACGCTCCTCAAAACCTCCCAATCAGAGGCCTTGCTGCCAGATGTGGTTTATCATCATACCAAGCACAGACCTCATGGTAAGGCACCTATTAATGTTTGTAATATTGTCATTGCACCAACTAATAATAACATAATCTCATATGTAACATTAGATTTTATTCAACACCAAACTTTGTTATTTATCTTTGATCGGGGTGGGGTGGGGGGCTAGTGCCCTCATCTATACATGGACCTTATATTCTTATGTGCAAGGTCAGAGAGAAAGTCCACCCTACCTTGGGTGGGTGTTTATATATCTGCCTGTCATATGGCTTTTCCCGTGTGAACATTCCAGGAGCAGCTATGCCCATCAACTCTTCACATGTTAACACAGCTATTGATATGAGATAAATTGTAGATCTCCACTCCTCGTTAGGAGGTCGTCCTTCAGGTCAACACTGCATCTGGCTTCTCTGAAGGAAGCTGAGTGCAAAGTCTATTATGGCATGACCAGAGGTGAGTTCAGTACATATTCTCATCTCAGAGTGAGCTTGATTTCCAACAAATATTATATCAAGTAGAGGCAAAAGTTTACAGCACCAGAATGCTCATATATTATCTACATGAATTTAGGCATTATATAAAATATATATTATTAATTTTTAATTAATTTTTCTTTTATCTTACTTTATATCACAATGTTATTTTATTAAGAGTTATAAAGAACAGGAAATTGTGGAGGGCCATGATATCCTATGTCCTGAAGAGACATGGCACATAGAAGAAAAAGAAGACCATGAATTTCATTCCACAGATCAGATACAAAGAATGAGCCTCCAAAGAAATATCTATTTTTTTTTATTCCTGGCAATAGGATTTTATCAATTAAAGAATTCATATAAATTATTTTACTTGATTTCAAAGCAGAAAAATCAAATAATTGTTTTTCGTTATCTTTTTAAGGATGACATCAGCACCTATTAATAAGAAAACAGTCAAAGAACATAAGAATTGGTCCCAAGAAGTAATATTTAACTGGGATTATGCACTAGAATACAAACAGGATTGCAAATTGCTAACTTGTTTTCAGTGTAAGACAATTATGAATCATTTAAACAAAAAGAGCTTTGTTTCAGTAAATAAAAACCTAAGTCTTTACTAAAGTTATTTTACCATACCTAATTTTAGTAAAATTACTTTAGCCAATTCACAAGTTGCACACTTGTGGGTTTGGCTTAAATGTAAAAACAAAAACTTTGGTCGAAAAGGTAGGTTTATAAAAAAAAAAAGTACTTGGAAGAAATATTTTACATTTCAAACTTGGAACAATTGCATTTTTGCTAAACCGATAATCATCGATTTTATCAGTCATAAAATCTTGTTTGACTAATTTTATATATATATATATATATATATATATATATATATATTATAATCCAAAAGTTTTGGGTCTCTTTTAGTTTATTACCTTAAGCTACAATGCTGAAGCTATTTAACCTATTAGTACATGGCATTCAATTTTTTAGAGTGGGTGTTACCTAAAATTTTAAATCTGTAAGGTTTAAGATTAATATTAACCAGCAAGACAGAGTAATGAAAAGAATTAAAATTTTGACAAAAATTTATGCAGTAATGGGTTAATCTTGTTATTATTGAATGTATCATAAATTACTTCAGGAAGCAAAAATCACTCTGGCCTGAAGTGAGTTAATAAATTAGTTTTGCAAAAGGCATGAAACCTTCAATTTTTAGACAATTCTTCAAAATCCAGAGGGTGGTCTCAAGCTTTTGGCCTAGAGTGTTTTATCTGTGTGGATAGACATATGAGTAAAGGTGATAGTATATGAGTGCTTAATTACATTATATATATATATATATATATATATATATATATATATATATATATATATATATATATATATATATTTATTTCTATAGAAAGTTATTGATTTTTACTACTCTGATAGATTTTTTATCACTTTAAACATTTTTATTTAGTGGATATTCATATTTGAGTAGATGCACCATTTATTTATAAAACAGTACGTTTATTTATTTTTGTTTACCGACTTGAATATTTGAGAAATTTTATTAAAGAAAATTTGCACTTTCTGACAGGATACAAACCTGTCTCCCCCTAGGTAGAGAGAGCTATCTTTTTTTTTTTTTCCTCATTAGGCTACAGACCTATTGATATATCCATATAAATGCATTGTGAATGATTTTACTATGGAAATACATTGAAAAATCAGTAAGAAAAGGATTATCAGTGGTCAGGAACAAATGTTATTAGCACATAGTATACAGAGCAATTTGACTATGGTAGACCTTATGCAACACCTCTGGATAAAAAGTAGCCACCTGCTCATGGTATTTTTCCAGTTAGTTGCCAATTTTTTAAATTAGTTACATCATACTAGTCTAGTATTGGAAAGAACAATGGCTTGTCCTGGTTTATAGCCAAATGGAGATGGGGGTTTAAGAGCTTAACTTGGGTCATAGGTCAGACATGGTTTGTAGCCAACTTCAGGGTTCCTTGTGTGAAAGTTAAATCAATCTGATAACACTTTTGGCTACTACTCACTGTATATTGGCCAGACTTGATTTATGATTAAATACCTTTTGTTAACAAGGATTTACTAAAGGGTCATTTTTTGGCCACTGGCTGGAGTGTGGACGATGGCCAACTTGACACTTTGAGCAGATGTTTGAATGATTGATTCTTATTATGCATCTACCAAATGTCCATTATTTTTACAGAAACTTTATGTACAATCACCAAATCTAAGCAATGTCGAGCCTGGTCAGTACCTAGATGGGTTACTGTTTCGTAATACCAAGTGCTGCAAGCTTGGATGTGTAAGTATTGTAATTGATAACAGCTTGAAATTGGAAATCACAAAGCCCAGTTCCAATTCCTGTTGGGTTCGTTACATACAAATACACTTGGGAAAAGTTTGAATGCACCTCTTTTTCCCGAAGCTATGTAGTATTAGTAGGACTTATATCAGTAAATCATTATTATCTCCAAAATATTCTTACAATCTAAAAACATTTCCTGGCTTTAAATAACATGCAAAAAATTGAAAAGCATTAAATGAAAAAACAATCACTCAATACAGAGACATTCATATTAAAGGGATCATTATATATGAATGGAGAATGTGAAACTAGATTTTAGAGTTCAATTCTTGCTATTATTTTTTTAAATCATTAAAATGTTTTATTTCTGTGGGAGAAAATTCCTATAAATATGTTTTTTAATTGAAAAAATACTGTTTTATTTTATTAATTTAGAAATGGTCTCTGTATATTTTGCTTTTGTGGCACTACATAAATAGACTGACCACTCATAAAAATAGGGGAAGATATTTTGGAAATACTTTTTGTAAATTAGCATTCATGTTCAGTGCCTAGATGGGTGAATGTCTGGGAATAGCAGGTGTTATAAGCTTTGATATACAAATCATGTAATGGTTAATAACCCAGAATTGTTAATTGCAGAGCTGATTTCCAATTCCCGTTGTGTTTGTTATATTCACATACATGCCAATATTTTTGGGGAAAGGTATGACTCTAACATTTCGAGCCCCCCCCCCCAGCTATCAGTTAAGTAGTAAGTCATGTATCATTAACTATTATTATTTCAAAAAAATTCTTACAATCTGAAAATATTTTCTGGCTTTAAGTAACCTGTAAAAACTTGATAAGCCACTGAAAACTAATCAATCATCAATAGCTGCATACGAAACTGTTTTTATTTCAAAAAGATTTCTTTTAAATAAAGAACAAATATATATATATATTTATATATATATATATATATATATATATATATGTTTTTATATATATATATATATATATATATATATATATATATATATATATATATGTTTATATATATATATATATATATGTTTATATATATATATATTTATATATATGTTTATATATATATATATATGTTTATATATATATATATATATATATATATATATATGTTTATATATATATATATATGTTTATATATATATATATATATATGTTTATATATATATATGTTTATATATATATATATATATGTTTATATATATATATATATATATATGTTTATATATATATATATATGTTTATATATATATATATATGTTTATATATATATATATGTTTATATATATATATGTTTATATATATATATATATGTTTATATATATATATATATGTTTATATATATATATATGTTTATATATATATATATATATATGTTTATATATATATATGTTTATATATATATATGTTTATATATATATATATGTTTATATATATATATATATATGTTTATATATATATATGTTTATATATATATATATGTTTATATATATATATATGTTTATATATATATATATATGTTTATATATATATATATATATGTTTATATATATATATATATATGTTTATATATATATATGTTTATATATATATATGTTTATATATATATATATGTTTATATATATATATGTTTATATATATATATATGTTTATATATATATATATGTTTATATATATATATATATATGTTTATATATATATATATATGTTTATATATATATATATGTTTATATATATATATATATGTTTATATATATATATATGTTTATATATATATATATATATGTTTATATATATATATATATGTTTATATATATATATATATATATGTTTATATATATATATATATGTTTATATATATATATGTTTATATATATATATATATGTTTATATATATATATATATATGTTTATATATATATATGTTTATATATATATATATATGTTTATATATATATATATATATATATGTTTATATATATATATATATATATATATATATGTTTATATATATATATATATATATGTTTATATATATATATATGTTTATATATATATATATATATATATATGTTTATATATATATATATATATATATATATGTTTATATATATATATATGTTTATATATATATATATATGTTAATATATATATGTTTATATATATATATATATATATATATATATATATATGTTTATATATATGTTTATATATAAATATAGGTAACTATACTCATGTCGAAAAACCTTTGAATTCTTGATTTAACAATAGCCAAATCAATCACGAAGAGAAATAAAGGGTTTTAAAAAAGAAAGAGCCAGGAACATGAAAGTCTGTCGAAAATAATTGCACAGATACAGGTTCAAGGCCCAAAGAAAAAACCCCGATATGAGTAAACAACTAACTAAAGAGCTCAATACAAACGTAGAGCAAACCTGACGATCTGCCTAAGTGAAACCTATGTTTATATATATATATATATATATATATATATATATATATATATATATATATATATATATATATATAATATCTGGATAAAATAAATGAAACAAAATTGGGTGTTTTTTTTATGAAAGTATTTATTTCTGTGTTTTTGTATATATTTATTTATTTAATATTTCAGACCTAGGTCTTTCCTCAGAAATCAAATGAGATACTGTGTTTGTGTGTTTGTTTACAGCGTTTGTTTACAGCGTTTGTCGTGAAGCGTGCATGTCACGTGATGTGCAATGCAACTTTGTTTGAATTTTTGGCGGAAGACTGATGATAGTGTCTTAAATGTTGTTTAAAAGGTTTTTTGACCATAACTCAAGAAATATTTCTTAAAATATTTTTAACTGTTGAAATATTTATGTAGATTTAAAATATCCACGTGTTTGTTTACCCCTAGTTTATATGTGCCTAATTTTAGAATTCAGTATTTTTCTTTTTTTCTTCTTCGTATGTGTGTTGTACTTAAATTACTGTGTTTGTGTGTTTGTTTTTAGACTCGGACGACATGTGGTGTGGAACGCGATTGTGTTTGATTCTTTAACGGACATCTGGTGTTTTGGTTATTGTTTAAAAAGGATTTTTTACCATATCTAAAGAAATTTTTTGAAGAAATATTTTAACTATTGAAATATTTATACTGATTTAGAATACCCAAGTCTTTGTTTAACCCTAGTTTATATGTGTTTAATTTTAAAATCCAGTATTTCTCTTTTTTTCTTCATATGTAGTGCTAAAATTTGAGTCTATCAATATACATTTGCAATTATCTATCGAATGTCGTGGTCTATTGAAGTGTTCTGCTACTGGGGAATATGAATTATTTTGTCGTATGTCTTGTTTATGGTTGTTGAAACGAAGCCTAAAGTTAGTTCCAGATTCGCCAATATATCCACTATTAGGACATATTGTGCAGAATAGGTAGTAAATTATATTATTGCTATCACAAGTGAGGCGGGGTGGATGTATTGTGATTTTGGAGTTGGGTGCGAGAAATTCACTGTCTGTTATTATGTGTTTGCAAATTAGACAACGAGTTTTGTTACATTTGTAATTACCTGTTTGGTTTGTATTATTTAGATATTTGGTGGAGGTGTTTGTTTTTTTGCGTTGATGGGTGGTTTGGCGAAAATGTGTTTGATATTTTTGTTTAATTGGAGGATCTTGTAGTCATTTTTTAATTTGTGAGTAAGTGTGTGGGAATATTGATTGTGGTTAAAAACCATGGGAATCCGATTGTTGTTTTTACTTTTTTTGTATGTGAGAAGTGTGTTACGGTTTATGTGGATAGTTTTATTAAGTGCTTCTTTTATTATATTTATTGGGTATTTACATTTTAGGAATTGTTCTGTTAAGTTATTAATGTTGTGTAGAAAATCTAGATGGTCTGAGCATATGCGTTTGATTCTTAGAAATGAGCTGTATACGATAGATTTTTTTAATTTAAGAGGATAACAGCTTTTGAAGTGAAGGAATTTGTGATGGTTTGTGGGTTTGTTGTATAAACTGGTGGAAAGTGTGTGTTTGTTTAATTTTATCACAACGTCTAAGAAACACATTTTGTTTCATTTATTTTATCCAGATATTATATACATATCAAGAAAGTATACGTGGCCTCTCATTATGCTATATATATATATATATATATATATATATATATATATATATATATATGTTTATATATATAGATATGTTTATATATATATATATATATATATGTTTATATATATATATATGTTTATATATATATATATATGTTTATATATATATATATATGTTTATATATATATATATATGTTTATATATATATATATATATGTTTATATATATATGTTTATATATATATATATATGTTTATATATATATGTTTATATATATATATATGTTTATATATATATATGTTTATATATATATATGTTTATATATATGTTTATATATATATATGTTTATATATATATATATATATGTTTATATATATGTTTATATATATATATGTTTATATATATATATATATGTTTATATATATGTTTATATATATATATGTTTATATATATATATATATGTTTATATATATATATATGTTTATATATATATGTGTGTTTATATATGTTTATATGTATATATATATATGTTTATATATATGTGTGTTTATATATGTTTATATATATATATGTTTATATATATGTGTGTTTATATATATGTTATATATATGTGTTTATATATATGTTATATATATGTGTTTATATATATATATTTATATATATATATGTTTATATATATATGTTTATATATATGTGTTTATATATATGTTTATATATGTTATATATATGTGTTTATATATATGTTTATATATATATATATATGCTTATATATATATATGTTTATATATATGTTTATATATATATATATGTTTATATATATATATGTTTATATATATGTTTATATATATATATGTTTATATATATATATGTTTATATATATATGTTTATATATATATGTGTGTTTATATATATATATATATATATATATATATATATATATATATGTGTGTGTGTTTATATATATATATATATATATGTGTTTTTATATATATATATATGTTTATATATTTCTAATTCTAACAGTTGAAATATAATCCTTGAAAATGGCTAAATGTGTGGCCGAAAGCGCTCGGATAAAAAGAACATTCGGACAATTTTTATATAATTTATCCTCTGAAAAGAAAAACTTTATTAGATCGCACGAGAAATTATATAAAAAGCTAAATAAAAGCACCTTGTCAGTCGTTTTTAATGAAATGTGCTTGAAAGAAGGATTGCTGCCTAAATACAAAAATTATATATATATATATATATATGTGTTTATATATATATATATGTTGATATATATATATATGTGTTTATATATATATGTGTTTGTATATATATATGTTGACATATATATATATATGTTATATATATATATATATATATATATATTTTCTACTGTATGAATAATTTTGTCTTTTCCTATTTGCATAATTTGCCTGTCCAATGTGTTATATTTAACCTATTGTTCTGAAAATTGAGTTTTATATTCCTTTTTTTGTGCTTATTAAAATGTAAAAAACCTGATAGCATACAGGTATTAGATTCTGAGAAATGGATTAAAATATTCAAAATTGATAGGTGTACGAATAATTTCATCCTTGACTGTATACATGTTTATTCTTCATTTAAGACAATTAATTATTGTTTGTGCATGTTTTTCCAAAAAGGGATCGATTTGACACCCCCCCCCCTCCAAAATTGATAACAAAAAAACATTTTTTTTTTATTCTGACAAATATTATACCTTGAGAAATGTTTAATGAATACTAATCTACAAGTGAACCAATCTATTTAAGTAGTGACAAATTAAGTTTTTATATAACTTATAGGTAGGATTTGAAATAAATGTTCACATTTGTAATCACCATATTGAAAATAATGAAAATAGATTGTAATATTCAAGATTTAATGCAAATATTACTAGAATAGGGTTATTATACAGGGTGTGATGAGTAAATTGCTGCCATATTATATTTTTAATTTCATGTAATCGTGGTGTTTGTTTTTGATTTTGTTGACTGTACTGTATAGTAGGGTGAGTTGGGCACTGTCTGTGAGAAAAAGAGCACCATGACACAATTCACTCCCCCAGAAATTTAGAAACAGCATACTGTACTGCTTGGCATTCATGCCAGAAGCTCCAATATGAACAATTCAGAGTTTTTGGGTGTCAATCTGAGGACAGTGCAGAGCATTTGGAAAGAGTTGGATAAATCTAATAGTGATTACGAAGGTGTTTGGAGTGATCCCTAGTGATAGTGATGTTATACCTCCATTCATCTTCCCATAGGGCCTCAGACTCAACACAGAGGCCTACATCAAGTGCTTTGAAGAGCTAGTGCTACCCTGGGTCAAGAAGGTGGCTGCTGGAAGACCATGTCTAGCAACAGAACTCTGCACCATGCCACACAAGCAGGAGAACCCAATTATGGTTGTCAGACAATTTCTGTAGCCACATCACCCCTTATATCTGGCCACCTGACTCCCCACACTGCAACCCTCTTGATTATTATGTGTGGGGTGAAGTTGAGCAAGAGACCAACAAAACTCCTTGTAAAACCAAAGATGAACTGAAGGCAAGGATTATGACAGCATTCACCAACTTAAACAAGGAGACCACCTAGAAGAGTTGCAGGAGATTCCAAAGTTGTCTGTAGGTCGTGGCTGAAGCTGAATTTACTCTCTAGTATTTCAAGATACTTTTGTGTAATTTTGGTAAATACATCTGTTAAAATGAGATGTCAGTATTATTTTTATTTTTGTGTAATTTAGATGACAATATCACCATCATACCCTGTATGTCTAATATAAATGCATTGCTGATGGTTTTATTATAGAAATGCATTGAAAATCAAGACACCCCAAAAATGGAAGTTTTTAAGAATTAATGCAAACATTATCTATAGACTAAGGCTCTTTTTTGCATAATGTTAATTTACTGCTAATGATTTTATTATAGAAGTGTATTGATAATGAGGAAGTAAGAGATTATCGACTTGAATAATGCATCTATCACTGACAGAATAGTATTATTATATACGTAAAAGAATACTAAAAAGTTCTCAACCTGACTCACTTTCCAAATTCTGACCAAATGACCAAACATCATATATTATTTTAGGAGGACTTCTTAATCAGGGTGAGAACTTTTCATCACCCCCTTATATTATTTAAATGTATTGCTGATAATTTTTAAAATATAAATACTTTAAAAATAAAAAACAAAAAGATAAAGATCATAGCAAGTTCATTCAATCTGCATACTATGATGACAACCTGATGGCCACTGATCACAGTAAGTTCAATGTGTTATTTCAGAAGGTTGGTTATTGAAAATGTAATAAGCAGTGCGTATTTGGTTAACAGGACAGACAACTTAACGACTAACTGAACAGGTGCATATCTTTTATATTAGTTAATGGGATCCAGAAGCAAACTCAGACAATTTTATGCTGATTGGCTATAAAATCAAATGCTTGATGGGTTTTTTATTTGCCATATTGAGAATTCATAAACATTTAGTGTCAAAAAGGGTTTGATGTTATAGTTATTGGACAGCTTTAGAACTGTCAGTGAGGTTGTATATAAAGTAAATATCTGTCATTCTTGGATGACAATAAAGTCTGCTACAGTGGCTAGCTAATCCCAATGGTTGCAGTATGCACCATAGTTTTATACTACAACTATGTTGAGCAGATCTTAGTTACAGTTTCTAGATGGGAATACATAATCTACAGTTAGGCTAAATACAAATGCTAGTAGTTTATGGTATTTGGATAAAATTAGCCCACAAGATGCCTCAACTCCAGGTATAAGATCAAGGAAAAGAATTTGTGGGGAAGAAATAATGGGTCTTATGTCATCAAATAAGATAGATTTTAACATATATTTCATCATTTTGGTTGCTTTTTGCCAAAATAATCTGTTCTCCAAATTAAAGTAAAAATTATGTGTAATAATGAAAATCTCTGAACAACTGAAGTGCTACTACTACTACTACTACAACTAGGTAGACAACAATACAGGATAGAAAAAAGTCAAAAAACATTTATTAACAGAAATATTAGAAGATAATCCTATCATTCAATTCTGGTGAAGTTTGTGTATATGTAAACTGTATTTTTTACACTCATTTTTTTGTTATACAGCTACCAGTTTGCATATGACTATTGATATAACTATAGATAGGGGATTTATGTATGTCTAAGAATGAAAATAATAACCATTTACTGAATTATACAGCAAATTTAGTGTATTAAGTTACAAATCTACTATGAAGTGGAAATTTAACTTTTTATATGTAATAAATAACTTTTATAATATCAGTCAGGGTAAGTATTGTGACCCTACCTACTAAAACAGAATGTCTGTAGTTTACTGAAAATAAATGATTTCAGATGAAAAATATTTTCTCTCTTTTTGTTTATTTAAAGGAGATGGACAAAGTTGTAGTTAGAAGTTTCCAGAGATATTAACTTTTTCGCAATTAGTATTCCATTCTCTTTAAATTTGCTGCAATAAAATTCAATCAATGTTTTAAGAAATGTTCCCCATCCACAGCAAAAGATAAGTTTATTATACATATGTAATTGTTAATGTAACTTGCTTCTCTTAGATCATCTATAAATTAAGGGTTATAATGAAGAAATTTTTAGAGTTAACGACCATCCTTCATAATTTCCAATACTTACTTATTTGTTGATTGTTTTTTTATTGCAGGAGCAAGAGTATATTATTAGAAACATGATCACAAATGGTGTGCTGCAAAGCTATTTTTATCAAGGAATCAATTTTGCACTAATTAGCAAAATCATTATTAGAGGCAAGAAATAATGAGCACATAGCTTCTCAGACTGCAACTTGCTTTGTATTCAATATCTGAATAAAAATAAGACAAGAGGGAAAAAAATTGTCTTAAAAGTGGTGGGAGTTTTCTTCATCATTCATTAAATCATGTCATACTACAGGAAATACTTTATAATGTCTATTTTTCAAAAAAATATAAAATCAAAAACAGCAGGTTGCATGAACTCATTTATAACTAATCTATAAATAATATTTTCTGTTTTTAGTTATGTGTCTGTCTGTTTCTTGAATTTAAAATCAAAAGATTTTTTCACAAAATTTCAAATATAAATTAGTTTAAAATATTAAAATTAGTTTAGATATTTTACTCAAAATGATTTGTTTTTATTTCATTTATATATTAATGGTAATGATAATGATGATATTAGCCATTTCCTTATAAGGAAACATTTGGCATTCATTGACATGTTGTCAGTTGTAATTTATAAAATCTTTCTCTTAAAATAATTTTTCAGGGCAACAGGTTTTTCAAGTCCAGCAGCTGTTATTGCTCTTCCCAGTACTGATGGGGGTTTCCTTCCTAACCTTTTGTTTGAATTAGTGTGGAACATCAACATCTTGATTATGTTATCATTTTCTCTTTGAGTTAAAATGTGATATCCATTTTAGCTGTTGCTGCTGTTGAAATTCCTCAAGTGATATAATTCCTGCTATTTGGTTCAGTTCTTTGATTGTGATTATGTAGTGCCAATCCACAATCTTCAAAGAAGTGTGGTCCTTGCCAAGACCTACAGGCTTCACCCATTCAAAGCCATTTTTAACCCTTTGAGCCCTGCATTCCTTAACAATTTTAATGCTTTTGCCTGAGCTCCTGAGTCAAAATTTGCAGATAATTTGTATATGATGTTTCATGGTAGATATAAAAATAGTTACAAGTGTTTACCCACCATTCAACCAGTAGCTAGATATAAATCATTTTTTCTACCACTGTTCAACCAGTGGCTAAGCATTACGTCATTTTTCTCTACCACTGGTAAAGCAGTGGTCAGGGCTCAAACGGTTAAAGGTGTTCAGAAAGTAATTATATATTTCACCACTATGCATAATAAGTCAATCAATCAAGGCAAAACAGATATTGAATGGTAGGAAACTGCATCTAGAATTAGTAGAATTAGAATTTCAAATAGTGTGTTGCTTATAGAGCATTTCAGCATTTGATTGTGAATAAAGAATTTGGCTTCCTCATTAGTTTTTGCTTGAGAACTGATACAACATTCAACCGGTTGCAGCAGTCTTTGAAACAGAAATGCCAACCTTTCATTATTGCCTTACATTGTTTTCAAGGTGATGAAAAATGAGTTTTGCATGTCAACAGAAAATTAAAAAAATACAATGGTTATGACAAAATGATAAACCAATCCCAACACCAAAACAAGGATTTCAACCACAGAAGAATATGTAAGGTGTTATCCATTACAAACTATTGGAACATAGAAAGATCATCACTGCAGATATTTATTGCAAGCAATTTGATTGGGTAATCAAAGTATTACAGAGAATAAGTCCTGATTTGGTAAATAGAAAATGTGCTATTCTCCAGTATAACAATGCAAAGACACACTTTGTTCAGACTTGTTCTGTGAGGGGCCGTACAATTCAGAGTAACCAAAATCTGATCCGCACGATCATAGAGGGTGTAAATGACGACGATGAGGCCATGCTGATCAATTTGGATCAGTCCAAGGCATTTGATAGGGTTGACCATCACTACCTTGCCACAGTCCTGCAGGCCACCGGATTCACACCCAACTTCTGCCACTGGATTAGCCTCCTGTATCGCTCCCCCAGTGCTGTGGTACAGGTGAACGAGAAGCTGTCGTGCACTTTTGCGCTGTCTAGGTCAGTTCGTCACGGTTGCCCACTGTCACCCCTACTTTATGCTTTGGTGTTGGAGCCTCTCCTTTGCTGGCTGAGGGACAGTGCATGCAGTTTGGCCCTACACGGAATCACCGTTCTTGGAGGGGCTCAAGCCAGGGTTTCTGCGTATGCCGATGACATATCTGCTTTCATGATGACCTGCAGCAAAATTAGGGCGGTACTGAAGGTGCTTGATCGGTACGAAAAGGTGACAGGGGCCAAGATTAACCGCGACAAGTCGTCTGGCTTGTGGTTAGGTGCCTGGAAGGGGGTCGATCTTCCAGGGCCCTTTGATTGGACGGATGGTCATGTCTTCATTCTTGGAGTGTGGTGAAAAATTGGTCTGAAGTATGAGCAAGGGTTGACGCGGCCAGTCAGATTTGGCATCGACAAAGGTTGTTCATGAAGGGCAAGGTGGGGGCATGTGCCACTTACGTTTTCCCTCTTGTTCTTTATCGATTGTCCATACTTCCTCTCTGTGATGACTATAGGAAGCTGCTCGAGCACTCGCTATGGTCTATTTTATGGAGGGGATGCGGGAATCGGGTCGACAGATGAGTCTGTGCACAACGTCTATCATGGGGGTCTGGGAATGCCACACTTGGCAAGCCACAAACTCGCCTTGAGGTTAGTTTTCTTATGCTGCGCGTTGACAGGAGGAGATTTGATTATGGCGGGGATTGTTAGGGACGCGTTCCCTCATCTTACTATCAGTCCCCACATCTCGCAGGTTGAGCGCCTTCATAAACTCCGGGATCAATCAGTCTTCCTTCACGAGTGTGGACTGGCCTTGTTGCCCGTCCCTCAGTCCAGTAACCTTTCACAGCCTAGGAAGGTCTATCATCTTCTAGTGGAGGGGGTCATGAAGGATCCCTACGTGAACAGCTCAGCTTGTCGGAGGAGCTTTGCTCTTTTTGGTCTTGGGCGCCAGCAGCGGTTTATCTCAGTAACCCTGATTTTTCGCTTACCTGACAATTGGTTTGGAATCGGCTACCTTTCAATGACAAGGTCTTCATATGGGGGCTTGGCGGATTTTCCAGACTGTGAACGGTGTGGCGTTGGTCTGGAAGAAACGGCTTCACAATGCCTTCTACTATTGTCCCCGTGTCCGCCCCTTATGGGACCATGTCAGCAAGGTGACAGCTCGTCTCGCTCCTGAAAAACTTGTGCTCATTGATCGCACATACACATGTGACAATGTGTTGCCCCTGTATTCTGGGGTGAAACAGATGGTGTTTCTGACGCTGCTGGCCATGGCCTGAATGGTGATTTGGACGACGCGACGGGGGAATTCTTGTGAAGCAATCGTCTTTCTCATCAGGATCTGATCCGATTCTTTGAGCATCAGCTCAAGATGAAGATTAAAATTGATAGAAAATGATTGCATTCAACAGTCTTCAGCGAAAGGTGGGTGAAAGAGGCGAGCTTGGTTTGTTTGAACGGGGCTAGCCTTGATTTTCTCTTTTAGGTCAACCTACGTCACATCAGGGTGGTTTCCTGTGAAGCCCTCCCCTTGGTTAGGTTAGACAAGCTTTAGTGTACCTATCTAATGTGAGTAAGTGTTGTTCCTGGCCTGTTTCCGGCTGCCTCTTTGATTATGATTCAAGTTGAGATCACCCCCAGTTTGTTTTGGCCCCACTTTTTTCATCTCAACTGGGTCAGCTTTATATTTTTCCATGCCCATATTATTTTTCATCCTTTTCCCACACCTGTAGTGAGAGAGCTTCTTGATTTTGTCCAATGGGCAGAATACAGCGACCTCTCCGTTTTGAGGGTTGGGCGGGCCCTACTAACATCAGTTATGTTTAGTTTACTTTGTGTTGAGTTTTAGTTTATTATTGGGTTCATCTCCCTCCCCTCTCTTTCTTCATTATTAGAATTGTATATATATAATTGTTATCATTAAATTTTTAAGGCATGGGGGCACGTTTTGTAAGTTTCCCCTTGAGAGGATGCGGTATTATGGTGGATGGAGGATAGATTGGCGATGGACGAGTTCTTATGGTGAATGTGGAAACTGTAATGTGTGAATGGGTTGTGAAACAGATTAGCTAAGTATAAGATAGTTAGTAACAACCAACCTCAATCCCTCCCCATTTTGGACTTATGCCCTATTTACCAGATTTAGCAACTTCAGATTTTCATTTGATTTAACAACTAGACCATTTAATAAGTGGTAGAACTTTCAAAAACAAAGAAGTTGAAATAATTTTTAATCTTTTCTAGAGGAAAAACCTGTTTTTTTCTTTAAAAATTTGTTTCCTTGTTTCTTCAAAATATTTTTTCAAAACTGTACCTTCCCATTGAGCTGTAAATAAAGGTGATTACATTTTTGACTAATAATATTTAAATAAATTTAGTTCTTTTTATATTGTTTCTGGTAAAACATAATTACTTTTTGGGCACCCTAATGTTTTGTGGTCTGAGATTAGAACACAAATTTGAGTTGATTTTTAAGGTATAAACAAACATATTTTTTCCTATTTAGAAGCTAGAAAAGATGGCCTGCCTCATTAGCTTAGATTAGAATCAGCCATTTTGACATTCACTTTCTGATGGTGGACATTTTGGCACTGGATATTTTATTGATTGGGAATCCTAGAAATAGCTTCATTTTTTTTTCAGAATAGTGCACTAAGCTGGATTTAATTTATGCTATTTCAACTGAAACAGCAGAAGAACCAAGCTTGTACTGATTGATTTCACAAATCACTTCCCCATTTCTTTTGCATCACTTCATTTTTCACATACATTCTTAAATTTACAATACCAAAATATAATCATTTCCTCCATTTTACTGAGTTTGTCAAAAGATTAAAGTTAGCCATTAGGGGTGAATTTCTTTTTACCTCTTATTGTTAAAATACTGACCTTTTTTGTTGAAAAAGATAATTTTTGAAAAAAATTGGTCACAGCTATAACTGAAATAACTGTAAGCACCAAACTGTGGATGCCAAAATAAATGCTACCAAAATATTCTAAATGGTGCTTAGACTTCCTAATAGTGTTGGAGATCAGCCCAAGTAAAATTCTGAAGTTTGAAGAATAATTGGAACAATGTTATTTTTTGTAAACCAGAAAAAAAAATTGGAAAACAAAACTTCTAGATTTGTTTTTTCTGTTGTTTTTTGTTTTGTTTTTTTTACAGTAAGGTTCACCCTGTACAAAGCCCAGGCGCTACTCAATGTAAAGGGTTATGTTAGAAGGCAGTTTGTATGGATAGGAGGGGAAGATAATGCTTAACCATAGACTTGAACAGGTTAAGATTGTAGCAATCATGGAAACATCCTCTTGGGAATTGTTTCCACAGAGCAGGGGTTCACAGGAAGAAGCTGTTCAAGTGGCACTTACTGTTGATCTAATCTGATATACATTCACCAGGCAAACAGATTTATATAGAACTTAATGGGCAGAACCTATTTCAACTGCGGGTGAAACAGTTTAATTTATTAAAGGACAAATTTACATTAGCTGAAGGCTTTCAGTTCAATACTTGTGATGGGTAATAAATATACATTTAAACTATTTAACAACTTAACACTTACTTCTCACTGATGGAATATGGAAGAAATGAGGGTGGTATGCTACAATGTGTGTAGCATGGTGGGTCTTTGCCGTGAAGGTTAGGACTGGTGTAACTAAGGAATGTAGTCCACCTGGGCACTTTCCATGGAAGTAGTGATAGAGCAGAGAGAGGCTTGCCACATCCCACCTGTGAGAGAGAGGTTGGAGGGTGGAAAATAATGCCACATCCACAAGGACTCAGAGATGCTTTTGAACTCTGTTAAAGATGGAGAGTGCGGTCGGGGCAATGTTTGAAACTGTCATTTAGAAAATATATAGCATAAAGACATTTCATGTCTTATTAAGATACCAAATCAAAGAGACAGTAAAAATGGTGATAATAATTATTTAATATGTTTGTACATCTGAATTTCTTCCTTAATAAATAAAAGCTTTTTCTGAGGTCAGAAAATGTAAAAATAATTAACAAAGGTCAATTATAACTTCTTATATAATCTTTCTTATCTTTTTCACTGGATGTATTGTCAGATAACTTGCTGTTAATTGATTGTGAGATCTGCTTGATTATTGATGGCAGGTGATTGGAAGATGTGTGTATGTAAAATGGTTTGTCATTGGGTTTTCTATACAGTTCATATCAACCATATATAAAACCCAACAATTATGAAACAGCCCTAAAAAATAGTAGATTTTTGGCAACAATCACATACACACTACACAGCCTCAAAAATGCCATCAGTAAAAGAAACATCATATTGTTCAACCCACCATATAACAAAAATGTAAAAACAAATGTAGGGATAATATTCATTAAACTCATGCACAAACATTTCTTCTATCAAGCCCTCTCCACAAGATATTCAACAAAAACATAGTAAAAATCAGTTATAGTTGTACCAAGAACATGACACAAATAATAAAAAACACAACAGAAAAACAACCAGAAAACCACCCACACAAATCAAACCTATGTGTAACTGCAGAACAAAGAATGAATGTCCCTTAAACGGAAATTGTTTACAGAACAATGTAATATACCAAGTCACTGTAAAATCAGCAGATAACAAAGAAAAAATATACATAGGAGTAACTGAAGGAGCCTGGAAATGGAGAAACTATACATAAAAAACATCCTTTACAAACAATAAATATGCGAGCAACCGATTGAGGTCATGTTGCTGTGTGCTTCGCTGAATGCACTCTTACTCTGGTCCATCTCTGTTGGTCCATCTCCATTAAGCCCACTCTGCACCAATCCTACGTCCCCACCTAGTCTCTTGCTGATTGAGGCACCACAGTCATCTGACAGAGAGAGAGAGAGAGAGAGTTGCTCTACTAGCATTGAGACCTTACTTCTGCACTTTTGACAATGGCTTTTATGCAGGTGCAAACCCCAATTGCACTGCTCTGATTAGCTAGCTAATAATGCATGACCAATGGTCTTGTGTCATAGGAGTCAAAATGGAAGAAGAAAAGCTCCCAAGAACCTAATATGATTGATGGACCAATCAAAATAATGGCCCTATTTCTTAAGCATCAGAAGGGGAGACAAGAATCTCCATCCCAGCCTTTTATTCATTGGCAGTCCAAACAAAATTTGTAACACAGATTATTAAATAAGCAATCAGAACTCATCCTAAAATGCAGGTATGAAAACAAATTTTTACAATATTACTTAAATATCGAAAATGAATGCAAAATTAAAAATAAATAAAATATAATAAATCAATAAATAAGTAAAATAAAATAAACAAAAAATCTAAATCAATAAATAATAAACAAATTAACAAACTACAAATGCACAGATAAACATAATAATAAACATAATAATAAACTAATAAACATAATAATAAACACAAGTAAATATAATAATAATAATCAACAACAAATGATAAAGTAATCAATAATAGATAATGAGTAAAAAAAGTTAACAAACAACGCAATAAAATAGCAACAAATAACTATATTTAGATCCACAAGTCTTTCTACTCAGTAGTCTCTAGAATCATTTGAATCATAACTGTTATCATCCACCCAATAATCGCTAGGATAATACAATAGGCCTTCTACCGATAATGCACTGTTGACAAGCATATATAAATAGGTGAGCCAAAACACAATACACATGAAGCAGAAGGAGCCACCATTGGTTAATTGCAAGGGTGTAATGTTCTTCTATGACAATACCAGGCCCCATGTAGCACAGGTGGCCAGGAATACCATATGACAAATTGGCTGGGAGAGGAGGACAACAGCCAAAACTGTGATGAGCTTTGCCAAATGCTTCTAGGTTTCTGATGAAACAGTCAGTATAGGGAAGGTGTACAAGTTGGGCAAGTGGGTACCACACTCACCGGTGGAAGCCAACAAGCAGCAATGACTGACAGCTTGTTTCTCGTTGTTTTCAGGGTACCACAATATATCCATATTTGATCAAATACTTACCAGTGACAAAAAGGGGTCCTGTATGACACTCCCAAACGTACCAGACATTGGTTGTCATCATGGACCACCTCTACACCCATGCAAGTTCATGCTCTGCATTTGGTAGATTAGTCAAAAAGTAGTTCACTAGGAGCTGCTACCAACAGGTCAAACCATCACTGCAGAATATGACTGAAGACAGTGTGGGAAAAGATAACTTGGCATAATGGGGAGGGAATGACTTGGAACTATGGAGGAGTCAATGATTGGGTCAATGGGTTATTGGTGAGTGGATGAATTGGGGCTGAGAGAAGTGGATATCTTTGGCTAGTGGTGACAGGATGACTAAACAGTGGAGAATGGATAACTTGTGTCTGTAGAGGACTTGTGGTAGTTAGCAGGGAATGACCTGGGTCATTGTTAAATGGATAACTTAAAAGAGTCATGTACCCTCTTAGTGCTTTCAATGAAATTTACCATGTTAGTTATCAATGCAGAGTTGAAAACTGCTATAATAGGTTTCGACAATAAATCTAATTTGCCTCCAGTATGCTGGGTTAGTAAGGCTTGTTATCAAAAAATCAATTTTCCAAAAAATCAACAATTTCATTTTGATATAATAATCAGGTCATTGCTTTTGTAACAAGAAATCAACATTCACTTCTTGCTCCACATATCTAAAGATATGGATCAATAAATCTGTAGCCTGATGCATAATTATTAACTGAATTTTGATCTGTAATTTTTACTGTATAACTAAGTACATTGAAATAGAATGAGATTATGTTGCAAAATATTTGTTGGGAAATTAAATTTTTTAGTCACTATTAGGCTATTGATGCACCTGTAAATAATTTATCGAATAAACATATACTAACAACTTTTCTGGTTTCTGGTTTATTTTGTTTTATGGCATATCAACCTCAGTGAGTTATTTAATGCTGACAAAATTTTTAGAATAGGTTCGTAAGAACAGAATATATATTCTTTGTAAGAAATCAGTTTGTAGATCAGGTTTCACTGGTGTATTTTTGTAAAAATGTATTGCTGGTAATTTTATTTTCAAAAATTTATTGCTGGTACTTTTTTACTATAAAAAAGTATTTGTATACTTTCATAATGATTTGACCCCAGTTTGGGAGTTAGCTATTTACCTATAGCTGGGACCCTAATAGATATGGCCACCCTGTGATTCTATGCTCCTTAAAACCTCCTGATCAGCAGCCTTGCTGCCAGATGTAGTTTATCATCATACCCAGGATGGTCAACTTTTTATATAAGTTTTGATTTGCACAATTTTCAAGTACATCAAGAGATTGCCTAACAAAGAATTTTGTTTGAACCACTTACAGTCCACTATCATAATAATAATATATAATATTACAGTCTACTATCATAATAATAATATCATATAATATTACAGTCTACTATCATAATAATAATATCATATAATATTACAGTCTACTATCATAATAATAATATCATATAATATTATAGTTCACTATCATAATAATAATATCATATAATATTACACTCTACTATCAAACATAATAGCATAATTTTTGGTTATAGAAGAGGTGACAGTTTACAGTACTAATACAAAGTTTCTGGAGTGCTGTGGGTAATTCAGAAAAATGCTGATTGATTCTGAAAGAAAACGTTCTCACAATATTTACTGATTTTTATTACCTTTTCATGAAGCTTGATAGAATACAATACAAAATACCCCAAAATTACAGTTCCAAGATGTATGGTTGAGTTTAACAGTTATTTTTAATAGTGTGTAGCAAAAGTTCCCATAAAACTGGAGACAGAATACATAGTTGAAAATTAGTTTTTCAATGAAAACTTTGCTTCTTCTTCTTTCATACACTATAGCATTTCAGGTCATGAGCAATGATGGCTCTCCACAACTTCTTATCTTTTTCTGCCCTAAGTAACTCTCACCACTTTACTAACCCCTTTTTGTATTTTCTGTAAATTAGGTTATTTATTGTGTCCCCCACTACTTCTCTTGCATTCACTCTGCACTGTGAGTGTTAAAATCTGCAAGCCTTTTTCCTCATTATGTATCCCAGACATTTCAGCTGTCTGATTGTTAGTAGTAATTGCCTTGTAGTTTCCATTCTCTTCTTTATCCGTGAGGAGACTGTCCTTTATTCACTGTGACATAGAAGACAAAACATTACATAATAGTCCAGCACTCTTTTCTTTGTTTTCTCTTTCTTAATCTTCTTTTCCATGTGTCTTGTCCCTTCAGGATGCACAGGCAGTCATGGCTTTCTCCTACGCTCTGTTCTGCCATTCATTTACTCAAAAGCTGTTATATGTTATTTTCCTCTTGCCTTCAAGCTGTCTTCTTTTCTCCTTATGCGCTCGAGAAACCACAGCTATCTCTTCCTGATGTTAAGTATAAGTTTACTTTTGTTTCCATTTTCTCTAAAAAACTATGTCATTGCCCACATGTTTGGTCTATGGTATCCTCATCATCCCTCTGTAGAACGACATTTCTTTTGCTTAAAGTTTCTTTTTCATAGGCTTCTTTCCCTATTCTAATGTGTTATCAGATTTCATTGTCAAATTTTTCTGCTGTCTGTTCTAAACTACCCAAATAGGTAAATTTTGACACCTTTTTGATTTTATCACCCCAATACACAGCTCACAACTTAAAAAGAACAAATCTTTGTGTTTTGTCTTTGATTGAGCTCTGAAGAGTAAGGAAGGAGTCATAACCAGTTAGCTTCTCTTTTTTTGTTATAATTTTTATTTTACCATGAGTAATATTTTTTATCCTTGCTCTTTCACTTTTTATTTTAATATGCAAATATATACTTTTTAAAATGTCCATTTTTTAGGCCATAATATCCCCCCCCCCCGATTATTTCAGTTATATTTTGAAATTGCAAGATTAAGTAATTTCATAATTAACACTTTGGATTGATCAGTGCTTCAACTTTTTAAGGAAACTGTAAAATTGGGAATAAAAATGTGAAATTATGAATAAGGGTGTTACTTTAACCACTTCATCCACAGATGTGTTGATTAAAAGAAAAGCACAACCATTTACTAATTTAATCACTCCTTGCTGTCCAATTCTCTCTGCCATATTTGTTTTGCTTTAATATGGAGTAAAAGTGAATACTATCTTTCAAAAATTGTAGAAAATCATTTGGTAAATATTCTTAATTGCAAATACAGTACAATGAATTTCAACAAATGCTTAAATTTATTGATGGGTTTTTTTATCACATGACTATGAAGGCTCACAGCCACATTATGTTGAAATATCAGTTTCTGTACAATCATCGAAGTTAAGCAACATTGAGCCTGGTCAGTACTTAAATGGGTACCTGCTTGGGAATATTATTATATTGCTGTTGGGGTCATTATATTCACTTATGCACAAATATCCTTGGAAAAGGTATAAATCCAACTCTTCTCCCCCCAGCTATGGGTTAATTAAAAAATATTTGTATCACTAAACCATTATTATTTTTTAGAAAATTCTTACCATCTACAAATATTTTCTGGCCTTAAATAACCTGCAAAGGGTTGATAAGCCATAAAAATGAGTGAAGGTTTCTTAACCCTAAGAAATATTCTCAATTACAAATCAAAGTCAGTACAATGAACTTCAACTAATGCTTAAATCTTTGTATACACACACACACATATATATATATATATATATATATATATATATATATATATATAGGAACTTCTGACATACTTACACACTAATGTAACAAAGATAACTGACTCTCTATTTCCACTCTCTTGTTAGGGCTTAGAATATGCTAACTGTATCTCCTACAGAGTGATAAGACACCCACCCAAAAGAGTCAACCAACCAAATAAATGCTTACAAACTCAAATATAAATAACCAATATTTACTTTTCCTCTTACCAACCAAATGCATACAGACTCAAATGTAATAAAAAAATTATTCAACATTACATAACCCAACATGGATTGACATGTAAAATCAACCAATCTGCACCTCTCTTCTGCAACTGTAATGTCTATAAGAAATTACTTACCTATTTGTACTAACTTTTATATGTCCAGATATCACTACATGCAGTAGAAGAGTAGAATCTTTTGTCTTTTTAATTCAGTGTGTATTCATTAAAATAAATTATTTTGTTAATGTTATGACATAAAATCTCTTTCTCTTTAAACTTTGCACTCTGTAGTTGACTTTGAAGAAAATATTCTTGGATTACTGAATGGTACCAAGTTTGAATTTGTGGTTGTGCTGCCAAGTATTGTTATAGCAACAGAAAAACAATATTGACTGAAATCAGGCTATTGTAATTAAGAGAACTTGAAAAAATTCAATGAAAAGAGAAGTATTGCCTGTGAATGATACAAAATTCTAAAGGATAATATTTATTTTTCCCACTAATTTGTATCTGTTCACAATATGTAAAATAAAATATATTTTGTGCAATGGCCCTCAATTTTGACTGTTAAATCTGGCATACAATCAATTTAATAAAAAATGTACAGTCTTTGAGTTTCTCTTTCTCCTTTTCCTCTCTTTCTTTTTTTTTGTTTTACTACCTATCTGAACTGAGTTGTGTTTCAGATAAGAAAGGTCAAGAAAGGAATTTAGGGTCATTTGACAACAGACAGAATGACCTCCTAAGAAATAATAGGAAGGGAATTTGAGATTGCTTGACAACAAACAGAATCACCTCCTAAGAAAGTGAGTAGGAGTCAGTCAACTATGCTCTTAATTCCTATTCTTTTATTGTTCTCTCTCCTTAATAATGTTTTTCTTTTCCTCATATTCTTTCACACTCAGTAACCCCTTGCATCTTAGTGGCTTTATTACCTTGCTTGCGGTAAAATGATTAAAATCAGTTATTTCTATCCAGAAAGAAGTTAAATTGTTACAAAAAACTCATTGAAAAAAATGTATCTTTGTTTCTCAAGTTTCCATTTGAAGCAATAATTGATAAACAAAATCAAGAAATCATAGATGCAAGTCAATCAAATTGGAGACTCATCTTTTGGACACATTCTTTGTAGCTAACTTAAAAAAAATCTTATTGCTAAAAAGAATGAGTTATTGATCAGTTATACACGGATGAGAGATCAACAAGAAGCTAAGCCTTTGGGGAGAAATATGTTGTAACAGTCCACATACGAACCTTCATAGATGTTTCCAATTCAAGAATAGAAATACAAATGTTGAAATCTCTTTTCCATGCAAGTGGATCCACATATAAAAATAATTTCTTTTCAAAATATTAACAATTATCAGCCAATCAGAAGTTTTATAATTTTTTTTTTAAAGTCAATATTTTCAAGCAGTGATTTTCTTTAAATAGAAACTTCTTAGTTATGAACCAAAACAGTCAGAACTTTTGACTTATTAACACACATACTGACATATTTGTTAACATAAACTTTCTGGCAATGTTTAACCTATGTACTTGCAAAAAAAGGACAATTTTACTCTTGACACCACTATTACTGTATACTCCCTCAACTTTCTCAGCAATGTTTATGGTTTTAAAAAGTTACGTTTTGAATTTTGATAACAAAAATTTTACACACTAGTTAGTTGTTAGATTGTTTATTTACAAGATTAATTTTATATTTACAAGATTATAAAGATATGTGAGTATTTGATTGGAAATTAGTTGATGTTTTGCCAACCATTCCAAAGAACACAATTCACCAATTGCTTTGATCAAATGTTTAGTGTCCATTTTTGGTTTAAGATTTCTTCATCAGTCATCACTTGGTGAACTATAGATAATCTAAATGCAAATTTTCTAGACATGCTTCATGAAAACTTTTATAAAAATTAGCAACAATTTAAATGATTTTTCAAAATTATGTTTTTCAAAAAAAAAAAGTGCAAGGTGGTTAATCTATACTTGCTGGAGTTTTAGGCCTTGAATTTTTATTGATTAGGAATTCTTGATCCTCGATCAAGATTATAAAATCCTTGATCCTAGATCAAGATTATAAAATAAAATTTAAAAATTAAAGCTAGAAGTTTTCTGAAATATAAAATAATCTGAGAGGAAAATGTATAATGTTCAGAAAAATCAGATTTATTTAAATTTTCTTGTTCTATAATTCACAGAAATCTTTATAAATTTATGAATAAAAAATTGTTTTTATAGTTATTTAATTATAAAAAGCTAATAAATATTGCATTATAGTTGCTTTATATATTTTTAAAATTTTGTAAATTATTATAAAATTTCAAATGAAAAGATTTCTCTGTCTCTATTTATGAGGTGAGGTAGTCTAACTATTTACATTATTTACTTTGTTTGGACTGTTGTCCTCATCTTTGTTGTCATATTCACAACATTTCCAATCACCTGCAGAAAAATGTACAATGGCAGAAATATCATGATTATGTGAACAAAGATGAGGACAACAGTCTGAACAATGTAAATATTTCCTAGTTATCTCTTTATAAAATGGTAAATAATAAATATTGCATTGTAGTTGGTAAGTTTCAGGATACCAGTATGTTTTGGTAAATATTAGTCACCATTATGCTGTGAGAATCAACACTTTGGATATTAAATATTTATGGGCTCCTGGAACATTTATCCCACTAACAATATTGACAGAGTCCGGGTAAAAATTAAGAACACAGAACAATGAATATAAAACAAAAGGCAACGCATGTTAGTAACAAAAGGAATTACGGGCATAGACAATTGTAACAAAAGGAAAAAAACATTAAAACTAGACATAATAAGAATGCACTTGTTTATGCATGTGTGTGAAACAAGTATGCCTGATGTGCATGTGTGAGAGAGTTCAAAAGTCAATAGAGGACCAATGAAACGAATGCACCTCAACAGCAGCATTCTTTATTGACATCTGACTACATCTGGAAGCAACAGTTAAAAAGATCAAAAAGAGAAAATATGATTGCATATTTATAGGCTTAAAGAGTGTCCCCTGCATGCATTTTGGAAAAGCCAAGTGAGATAACCCACAGATACATATAGTTTTAACTTGTAAATATAAAATTAATCTTGCAAATAAACAATCTAACAACTACATAGTGTGTAATATATTTGTTATTAAAATTTTAAACAACATTTTCAAACAATAATAATTACTGAGGGGGTTGAGGAAGCATATAATAATAGCAGTGTCAAGAGAAGAACAGTCCTTTTCACACCATTTTTTTTTGGTTCAAAGGTTAAACTTTGCCAACTTTCTCTACCTATAAAATCTCATTACTGGATGATCTGCCTAAAAGTTCAAACATTGTATATTGAAGAACTCTAAATGTTTGCATATTTGTCTCCCTCTGTTTCATTGAACTTTGTAAAAAGAAAGAAGTGTGTGTATTGTAGCATCCTAGTATTTAGAGTAGACAAACATATCAACAACACTGGTATGTAAAAGCACCACCTTTTGCCTTCTGGGATATATATATATATATATATATATATATATATATATATATATATCCACTATCTTAACACATGTAGAACATGATGTATCTTAAGATGTATTTGGTGGCTGTCCTAATAACAGAAATATTACAGGCATGAACTAATAATAACTTTTTCTTCACAAAACATGTCAGTCAGGGTTCTTAACTAGGGAGACAATTCCTCCCAGGTGGGAATTTCAGGGTTCCAGGAAGTGGGGGAGGATCTTTTACTTCTTGTTTTTTATTTACAGAATTTTCTCTATTGAATTTACAATAAGCTGGCATTCTATTGAACTTTTTGTCCATTGAAGTCTGATTCAGTTTATTTAATAATTAGTCATGAATTGAAACAAATTACTCTACATGTATTTACGTTTAAAAATCCATCAACATTTTCTATTGCTATTAAATTTGTAAAACTCCTCGAGAAAAATAATCTGCATATGTAGTAATATAGAAAAGAATGAAGATTTTCAATAATATATGCATATTATTTGGAATGCACCTTTTGAGTCGGACAATCTTGGAAAGGCGGGGTGGGGGGTGATACTCTGACTAAATGGTGAAAAGAGTGCATAAGGCAGAAAAGGTTGAGAACCACTGAAAGTCATTTGTGAATATTGAAATACTTAAAAAAAAAAAGATTTACATTCACCACTTGGAAATAACATTATTGTATTTTTCCTAAAAATCTTTTTTTGTTTTATTTTCATGCTGAATTGAAGAACATGCCAATAACGTGTGGATTAATTTGTGAATTTGCTTTGCATATTAATTGTTCAATACTTGAGCTGGGTAAATTCAATTAAAACATGATGTAAGAATAAATAAGCAGTACTAATAATAAGAACTAGACAAGATATCCCTAGACATGGGCAATGGAACAAAAACAGTCTCTACCCCTGTAGATGGGTTCAGTTTGGAATTCCTTGTAAGTTACAGGGATCAATATACACCAAAAGCTTCAAATTCAATAACCTCCATCTGGTATTCTTCATGAAGAGTCATGATGTAATAATCTGAAAGCCAAAAAGCCTTTGGAAAATATGAAAGCAAATACCTTCCTGTCATCTAGAACATTGAATTTAAAATCTAGAACTCTATATGCCATCAAGGAAAAGGAAAATGGGGACAAACCCAAAACATTTAACTCCAGGACTTTAAAAGCTGGAATTACCTGCAGACATTTGGTAAGAAAATGAAAAAGATTTTCAAACAGTCTTGTCAGAAAACCTCTTATTCATAATCTATATCACAGGTAGAGTGGAAAGCACCAAAAAATAAACACTTCTTACAGTGCATATGAAACAGCATGATTGTGTTGTGATGTTCTGGTGATGTTCCTTATTTTTTTATATATATATTTTTTTCTAACGTTAAAAAGTATATCACAAGACCATAATGTGATGACAATATCACAAACAAAATCCTATATGTGATACAACAAAATAAGCATGGACAAAAACGATAAATTGCTTGAGTATACATTTCAGAGAAATTATTGTATATTTTAAAGAACATATATGTATACAGAAATAAAGAAATTTTGCTTATCTCTTGAATTCCCTACAGCTTACCCAAATCGATATACACCTGATAAAGGCTACAGGACACAACAGCAGAAATACTGTGATAACAACAACAAAGATGAGGACAATAGTCTGAATGTAAATAGTGCAAATAATTATAACTATAATTGATATTAAACCATTTTCTTGTATACATTTTTCTTATTTTTAAAAACCATGAAACTCCTTTTTAAAGAATGGTATCCAAATTTTTTAATGTATTGTTTTATTTATTTTTTACTGAGGAAAAAATCGATTTCTTTAAATTTCTAGAAAGAAAATGGATGTTAAAAAGTGGATGTTAAAAAGTGGCCTTTATTGGTGCTTTTCTAGAAGATGTCTTTATGGCTCTTACATTTCAGTTCTTGTTCGGCATTGTCAAAAATAAATGTCATCTGCTACATTTCAGGAAACCAGGAATAATCTTCCATAAGATTTAAAAACTCCAAATAGTTGAATGGCATTTGCAAAGAAATGCTATTTTTTTAAGTACTGGAGTGACTTAAACAAGAAGTCAGACTCCAAGAGATTTCACATTTAGTAACATTTGAAACCCTTCTTTGCTCATGGAAGAGTTTTAGATTATTAGAAAGAGTATTTTCAAAAACTTTAATAATGCTGTTTTTTATTGACAAAAACCTTATATTTAAATACGTTTATAATTACATAATCTTGCAGTTAACATTATTCTGACTTTATTATTAATATATTATATTATATAATCATGTTTCTTTGTTTAAATATTTAAATGGTTTCATGATCTTTCCAAATATAAATGATCATCAAATTTTATTCTTTTTTATTAATACGCCATGTTAATCTTAGATCTCTGCAGATTTCTTTTTTTATTATTATTATCAATGAATTTCTATGAATTCTTGGATAAGATAGTTCTTTTCTTAGACAAGCTGGTAGCCATGGCGAGAGAGTTCACTCTATCCTGCTATTTAACCCATAGCCAGTAGAGGAGATGAATCCAAAACCAGAAGTCAATACAAGAATTTCTTTGACAACAGCCATGATGACATGATTGACACTGATCTGGAAAGACAAGCTCACCCTCAAAAATAAACTGAAATTGTTGCATGCCCTTGTTGTGTCAGTTCTCCAGTATGTGATTCACATGGCAGATTCAAACTGTAGAGATGAGGTGCCTGCTTAGTATTTTCTATACTGACTGCGTTCTGAATGAAGAGGGGTGCAGGAGAATGAATCATCAGATAAATGATTATAAAGATATGTTGACCAGAAAAAAGAACAGGAAGCTGAAGTATTATGGCCACATAAGCAGATCACAAAGCCTTTCCAAGACCCTCCTACAAGGAATGGTACAAGGAAGAAGGAGAAAAAGAAACCAATGAAAGAGAGCATCAGACAATGTTGTCGAATGGAGCAGTGAATGTTTTGCCCAGACTCAGATGCTGGACAATGATCAAGTGGAGGTTTCATGACCCTGGTGGGTTATGGGACAAGAAGAAGAAGAGGTGGTGGAGGAGAAGAGATAGATCTTCTCAGGACATTAGTGTAAAAGTGAATGCAACAGATGAGGATGGAAAAATTGAACTCGGCTTACCAATTTCACATTTTGTGTCTTTAACTGTTTTAATAAAAAAAAGTTGGTATAAAAGCTAAATATCAATTTAGATGTGAGAGAATCTCCACCAACTAAATGATGTTTTATAAAGACATACACTGACATGTCAAAACTATGTGATAGGTATCTAGTATCATGTAAGAAAATCTATAGCCTCGCAAATGCTATAGATTTTCAACATGACATCAATTCCACAAGTGATTGGAATAGCTCTGGACAGGTGTTGAGTCATGCTACTTTGATAGCCCTCCACAGCTTTCTAATATTTGACGGCATCAATTCCACAAGTGATTGGAATAGCTCTGGACAGGTGTTGAGTCATGCTACTTTGATAGCCCTCCACAGCTTTCTAATATTTGACGGCATCAATTCCACAAGTGATTGGAATAGCTCTGGACAGGTGTTGAGTCATGCTACTTTGATAGCCCTCCACAGCTTTCTAATATTTGACGGCATCAATTCCACAAGTGATTGGAATAGCTCTGGACAGGTGTTGAGTCATGCTACTTTGATAGCCCTCCACAGCTTTCTAATATTTGACGGCATCAATTCCACAAGTGATTGGAATAGCTCTGGACAGGTGTTGAGTCATGCTACTTTGATAGCCCTCCACAGCTTTCTAATATTTGACGGCATCAATTCCACAAGTGATTGGAATAGCTCTGGACAGGTGTTGAGTCATGCTACTTTGATAGCCCTCCACAGCTTTCTAATATTTGACGGCATCAATTCCACAAGTGATTGGAATAGCTCTGGACAGGTGTTGAGTCATGCTACTTTGATAGCCCTCCACAGCTTTCTAATATTTGACGGCATCAATTCCACAAGTGATTGGAATAGCTCTGGACAGGTGTTGAGTCATGCTACTTTGATAGCCCTCCACAGCTTTCTAATATTTGACGGCATCAATTCCACAAGTGATTGGAATATCTCTGGACAGGTGTTGAGTCATGCTACTTTGATAGCCCTCCACAGCTTTCTAATATTTGACGGCATCAATTCCACAAGTGATTGGAATAGCTCTGGACAGGTGTTGAGTCATGCTACTTTGATAGCCCTCCACAGCTTTCTAATATTTGACGGCATCAATTCCACAAGTGATTGGAATAGCTCTGGACAGGTGTTGAGTCATGCTACTTTGATAGCCCTCCACAGCTTTCTAATATTTGACGGCATCAATTCCACAAGTGATTGGAATATCTCTGGACAGGTGTTGAGTCATGCTACTTTGATAGCCCTCCACAGCTTTCTAATATTTGACGGCATCAATTCCACAAGTGATTGGAATAGCTCTGGACAGGTGTTGAGTCATGCTACTTTGATAGCCCTCCACAGCTTTCTAATATTTGACGGCATCAATTCCACAAGTGATTGGAATAGCTCTGGACAGGTGTTGAGTCATGCTACTTTGATAGCCCTCCACAGCTTTCTAATATTTGACGGCATCAATTCCACAAGTGATTGGAATAGCTCTGGACAGGTGTTGAGTCATGCTACTTTGATAGCCCTCCACAGCTTTCTAATATTTGACGGCATCAATTCCACAAGTGATTGGAATAGCTCTGGACAGGTGTTGAGTCATGCTACTTTGATAGCCCTCCACAGCTTTCTAATATTTGACGGCATCAATTCCACAAGTGATTGGAATATCTCTGGACAGGTGTTGAGTCATGCTACTTTGATAGCCCTCCACAGCTTTCTAATATTTGACGGCATCAATTCCACAAGTGATTGGAATAGCTCTGGACAGGTGTTGAGTCATGCTACTTTGATAGCCCTCCACAGCTTTCTAATATTTGACGGCATCAATTCCACAAGTGATTGGAATAGCTCTGGACAAGTGTTGAGTCATGGTGCCTTGATGGCTGTTTCAAGATTTTCTAAGTGCAGGATTTTAAATGATTGAGTTTCTGTTAGGCAAATGTGGTTACCACACTATTTATCAGAAGTCTCCAGAATGATCCTTAATCTGGTGACATGATACATTATCTGACTAGAATTACCCTTCATTGTTAGAGTACAATGGAATTTAATAGGTGCAAAAGATCAAGAAGTAGTGTGCAACAGCAGTCAGGGGTCAATATCCTATTTTGACAGACCAACAAATCCAACTTATGTCATATGAACACAACCCACATCATTATGCAATCTCTACAAATCTGCACAGTGTCTTGGTAACAACTAAGATCCCATGACCTCATGGATTCTTCACCATACATGGACCCTACCACAACCCAAAGCAACTGAAGCCATGATCCATCACATCATAACACACAATACTAGTTCTTCAGGGCCCAATTAGTAATATCACAAGCCTAGAAGAGATGCTGTGTCTGGTATCATGATGATAATAGGGGTACGCTAGTGAGTATTCTGTTCCTATATCCCATAGAAGCTGAATTGACCTGCTAAATATATGAATGGTACATTCTGCATTGAACATGGTTTTGATTTGAGCCAATGTTGCTTGTTTATTTCTGCAAATAATTCTAGCAAGACTCTTCTTTTTATGATCATTAAAAACTCATGTCTGGCCACAGTTTTCTTTACAGTGAGTAATAATGCCTTCCAGCAGTTATTTCTGCTACACATATGACACTATAGATTGAAGTATGTTAAATGTCCCCACAATTACAGAAATGGAATGTCCCATCCATCTCGCACACAATATCATGCCATGTTTGAACCCCAATAATTCCCATTGCTTTGAGAAGCATAGCCAGTCTACACACTGACTCACCAGACGCCAGAGCACAACTCATATAGCATATATGTCCCATTAACTTTACATACTGCTACACCATGACTGTTGGCATGTCAGTGTAATTCAATCACTGCTTGTTAGATTAAGTCTGAATGGAAATAGACAGAATGCACAGAACCTGAACAAGCTCCAAATTGACAAAGGCTTGATCTAACATTCAGAAACTGTTTTGAAAGAGAAACACTTCTTGTCCCTGAGAAGTGAATCTGTTTATCAGGATTTCTTATTTGCTGATCTAAAATCTATAGAATTATGATCTAATTTTGCCTGAAGATTAAAATTGAATCATTGCTTATGACTTTTTGCAGAAAGAAAAAAACACATAATTTCTTATCATGATTGTTACAATTTTTTTAAGAAGAAGCTTGATTGGTTCATTTCTTATCTTTCTTTTTTCTTTCTACAACTCTGCCTTTTTCTTTTGATTTATCTTTCTTTTCTCTTTTTCTTCTTCTTATAACTCTGCCTTTTTCTTTTGATTTATCTTTCTTTTCTCTTTTTCTTCTTCTTATAACTCTGCCTTTTTCTTTTGATTTATCTTTCTTTTCTCTTTTTCTTCTTCTTACAACTCTGCCTTTTTCTTTTGATTTATCTTTCTTTTCTCTTTTTCTTCTTCTTACAACTCTGCCTTTTTCTTTTGATTTATCTTTCTTTTCTCTTTTTCTTCTTCTTATAACTCTGCCTTTTTCTTTTGATTTATCTTTCTTTTCTCTTTTTCTTCTTCTTATAACTCTGCCTTTTTCTTTTGATTTATCTTTCTTTTCTCTTTTTCTTCTTCTTATAACTCTGCCTTTTTCTTTTGATTTATCTTTCTTTTCTCTTTTTCTTCTTCTTATAACTCTGCCTTTTTCTTTTGATTTATCTTTCTTTTCTCTTTTTCTTCTTCTTATAACTCTGCCTTTTTCTTTTGATTTATCTTTCTTTTCTCTTTTTCTTCTTCTTATAACTCTGCCTTTTTCTTTTGATTTATCTTTCTTTTCTCTTTTTCTTCTTCTTATAACTCTGCCTTTTTCTTTTGATTTATCTTTCTTTTCTCTTTTTCTTCTTCTTATAACTCTGCCTTTTTCTTTTGATTTATCTTTCTTTTCTCTTTTTCTTCTTCTTATAACTCTGCCTTTTTCTTTTGATTTATCTTTCTTTTCTCTTTTTCTTCTTCTTACAACTCTGCCTTTTTCTTTTGATTTATCTTTCTTTTCTCTTTTTCTTCTTCTTATAACTCTGCCTTTTTCTTTTGATTTATCTTTCTTTTCTCTTTTTCTTCTTCTTATAACTCTGCCTTTTTCTTTTGATTTATCTTTCTTTTCTCTTTTTCTTCTTCTTACAACTCTGCCTTTTTCTTTTGATTTATCTTTCTTTTCTCTTTTTCTTCTTCTTACAACTCTGCCTTTTTCTTTTGATTTATCTTTCTTTTCTCTTTTTCTTCTTCTTACAACTCTGCCTTTTTCTTTTGATTTATCTTTCTTTTCTCTTTTTCTTCTTCTTATAACTCTGCCTTTTTCTTTTGATTTATCTTTCTTTTCTCTTTTTCTTCTTCTTACAACTCTGCCTTTTTCTTTTGATTTATCTTTCTTTTCTCTTTTTCTTCTTCTTACAACTCTGCCTTTTTCTTTTGATTTATCTTTCTTTTCTCTTTTTCTTCTTCTTACAACTCTGCCTTTTTCTTTTGATTTATCTTTCTTTTCTCTTTTTCTTCTTCTTATAACTCTGCCTTTTTCTTTTGATTTATCTTTCTTTTCTCTTTTTCTTCTTCTTACAACTCTGCCTTTTTCTTTTGATTTATCTTTCTTTTCTCTTTTTCTTCTTCTTATAACTCTGCCTTTTTCTTTTGATTTATCTTTCTTTTCTCTTTTTCTTCTTCTTACAACTCTGCCTTTTTCTTTTGATTTATCTTTCTTTTCTCTTTTTCTTCTTCTTATAACTCTGCCTTTTTCTTTTGATTTATCTTTCTTTTCTCTTTTTCTTCTTCTTATAACTCTGCCTTTTTCTTTTGATTTATCTTTCTTTTCTCTTTTTCTTCTTCTTATAACTCTGCCTTTTTCTTTTGATTTATCTTTCTTTTCTCTTTTTCTTCTTCTTATAACTCTGCCTTTTTCTTTTGATTTATCTTTCTTTTCTCTTTTTCTTCTTCTTACAACTCTGCCTTTTTCTTTTGATTTATCTTTCTTTTCTCTTTTTCTTCTTCTTATAACTCTGCCTTTTTCTTTTGATTTATCTTTCTTTTCTCTTTTTCTTCTTCTTATAACTCTGCCTTTTTCTTTTGATTTATCTTTCTTTTCTCTTTTTCTTCTTCTTATAACTCTGCCTTTTTCTTTTGATTTATCTTTCTTTTCTCTTTTTCTTCTTCTTATAACTCTGCCTTTTTCTTTTGATTTATCTTTCTTTTCTCTTTTTCTTCTTCTTATAACTCTGCCTTTTTCTTTTGATTTATCTTTCTTTTCTCTTTTTCTTCTTCTTATAACTCTGCCTTTTTCTTTTGATTTATCTTTCTTTTCTCTTTTTCTTCTTCTTATAACTCTGCCTTTTTCTTTTGATTTATCTTTCTTTTCTCTTTTTCTTCTTCTTATAACTCTGCCTTTTTCTTTTGATTTATCTTTCTTTTCTCTTTTTCTTCTTCTTATAACTCTGCCTTTTTCTTTTGATTTATCTTTCTTTTCTCTTTTTCTTCTTCTTATAACTCTGCCTTTTTCTTTTGATTTATCTTTCTTTTCTCTTTTTCTTCTTCTTATAACTCTGCCTTTTTCTTTTGATTTATCTTTCTTTTCTCTTTTTCTTCTTCTTATAACTCTGCCTTTTTCTTTTGATTTATCTTTCTTTTCTCTTTTTCTTCTTCTTATAACTCTGCCTTTTTCTTTCATTTTATTTTGACATTTTTTTGTCCTTCTTTTCTCATTTTGTTGCTCATTATTTTCTATGTCTGTCATTATGAAACAGTTTTAAAAGTGAAACTTAAATGAACATACCATCATAAAAATGACCAAAGCTACAACTACCACCATCAGTTGTCATGACCACAATCATAACAGATCATTAATCATCACCATCAGTGCCATTACTGTCATCTCAACATCAGAATGGTGACAATTAGAATTATTGTCAATACTTCTTATCCCCATCATCATTATCCTCTCTCTCCCCATTCTTATTTGAGTGTATCAAAAGTATTCTCAGTTTTACAAATCTTTACTTAAAAGTTTATTTCGTGTATATATCTAAAAATATCTATGACTCCACAAAATAATTAATATTATTATTCATAACAAGTAAGAGAGGGTAGCAAAAATATATATTACCATAAAATGGTAAGACCAGAATATATCAACAATTAAAAAATGGTAACATATATTTTTGTCTTCTTTTGTTCTGAATTACTTTTTAATATTATTAATATTATTATTATCATCACCATCATTATATTTTGATTTCTGCTATGGTCACACTACCTGCCAAGTTCGCAGGAAGACCCTAACGCAGGCAGTGGTGTGTTGTTATAGCTATATTTCATGATATGTTTTTCTAACGCCCATAAGTTCACTCGCGTTACATGGACAAAGTTCTTAGTGTATGTTACAGAATAAATCATCAGAACAGAAGGGGCAACAGGGAGGCATCTCCTTGAAAGATTCCTTGTCAAATATTCAAACAATTGTAAATGTCAGAGCATTTGGTGTGATTTAAGTATAATGTGTTTTTTCCACAGCTTCATGCAATATTTAAGGAAATTTACTATCACCAAGGAGACTTTCTACATTTCCATAGCCTTTAAGATCCTAGCATGTGGCACATTATCAAAGGCCTTACGGTAATCTATCCAAGCTCTCCTGAGATTTCTATCTTTTTTCCTGCAATTTTCCAGGATCATTTTATTTATTAGTAGTTGATCTTTGAAAAAATATGAACCTCTTCAACATCCCTTCTGTTCCAGAGGAAGAGTAGTGTTTTCATTGATAAAAGAGTAAGCACATTTTATATGGTGGATAGACATATTATTGACCTATAATTTTTTGGAACATCTGTTTAACCCGTTTTTGGTCGGAGATATGTAATACCTTCAGTGATCCATTCTGGAATTTCATTGGCGTTATTAATTAGCATTGATAAAATTTGTGCAAGAGTTTTATGAATTGATGACAGATGATAGACCCAAAAGTTGGCCACCTTGTCATTTCCTTTTGGGGGATTTTGTTAGAGCTTGCCTAACATTATTCTTCATTATATTTTTGCATTATTGCATTCTTATTTCCTTGGATTTCTGTTGTATACACACGTTTTCTTCTGGGTCCCAACCAGAGACATAAGGTAAAAAATGGCTTCATTAATTTCCATTAATCATTTTGTAAAAAGAACCAAGAAAAAACTCTACTCTCTACTCTAAGATCACACACATGAGCTGTACTTGTGAGTACAATTTTTGTATTTCTTTAAGGCATCAACTACCAGGGATCCTTTCAATGAGTCTATTGAAACCTTTTCCATTCAATCTGAGGACTCCAACTAGAATGGAATTATTGATGTCCTCATATGCCACATTTTTCTGATTTCCACTTGAAGATCCTTATATTTTTAACATAAATCTAAGTGTAATAATATTTTTAGATGTTGTGTAAAAAATCTTTTAACTATTTCTGAAGGAAGATCGAGGTCGATCTGAAATATCAAATTACATATATATAACAAAATATAAATAAATACTTTAATAAAAAAAGCATTATATATTTTTTTAATTTACAACTTTTTAGTTGTTTTTTCTATATATACATATTAAGAAAGTATACGTGGCTTCTCATTATGGTATATATATATATATATATATATATATATATATATATATATATATATATATATATATATATTTGAACATTCATTGTCTTTAACCAAACTTATATGAGTGAAAATCTCTGACCAAATGCACCCAATATATATATATATATATATATATATATATATATATGTTATGAGGAGATGCTTCTTAGTGAAGTGATAGCATGTATCTTCTTTGAATTTCTCGAATCTGGTCCATTCCAGAATATTTTACACAAACAATCAACATATTTCCGATATACTGATCATGCTCTATTAATTTATCTTCATGATACTGATTTATCTGACGCATGAGATAAACTAAACAAGTCAAACATACAATAGAATTTACATACGAAATGAAAGAATACAATTCCTAACCTTTCTTAGATATCAACCTACACCGAGTTAACAATAGTTTAAAACTTGGTGTCCATTAAAAATCAAGCAACATATATATGTGTGTGTGTGTGTGTGTGTGTGTGTGTGTGTTTAATACAAACATAAAATGTCTCACTTAGCTGATTAATGTTATATTCAGCACTGTGTCTCCCTTGTAAGGAGAAATCATCGTTAGATCTGACATGCTTATACTGACTCAGCCACAAAGTGCATTGCTAATTAAGCAAAGTTTAATAGTACCTTATAAATGAAAATCTTTCTCTAACTCTCACAATATATACCTAATGTAAACAAAGCAATTTCTAAAGAAGTACTGAATTTTTTAAATTTATTAATCCAAGAGATTTTATTACTTAAACTGTATTTTTAATGGATATTTAATTAAGTATATGGGAACAAATGCTCTTTTATACAAATTTCTAATCAGCAATTGATGTGGTGGTAATTTAATAAATATAGGTATTTAAATAAGGTTATGATGACCTGCTAAATTTCATTTCATGCCTTAGTATTGGAAAAACTAACTAGGATTTTCCAGTACAACCATCTCTAAAAATACACTAGACAGATAAATAAATATGAGCAGTACTGAAATCTTATATTTGGTCATCTGCTCAGATTTTGGGAAGTGGGTTAAACTGAGAACTTTTCAGCACCTCCTTGTATGTAGATCACACACTGAATTATATATGTGGATAATAAAAAATTGTAGCTCTGAGGTTTTTTTTAAATCCAAAATTATACATTGAAATATTAACAACATTATGTATAAATGCAGAAAAGCTATGAGTACAGGTTAGGATGACAAAAAATTTGCAGTAAAAAATAAAATAAAAAATAAACACTTTAGGGATTTTTATGTTATTCTGAGCAACCTTTCTGATCTGTGATTCAGAGAGCTAATCAAATTGGTCTGCTCAACATTTGATCTCTCATTCCTGGCTCATCTAATCTAATTAACTCTGGCAGGAACAAACCTCCCATCAGCTCAATTCAAGAAATCACTGACATGTATGAGTCTTTCAACTCCTAAAATTGGCCAGCCATGTCCATTCCAACAGTTAATGCCTTTTTTATCTATATAAATAGACAACAATGTTTGCCCATATGCTTATCAGAGCCATCACTTCAAAGGAGTAAGTGCTAGAAATGTGAAACATTTAATCCAATATAATGAAATATTGATGTGCATTTAGGTGTTCTTACTTTTGTTTATATAGAGTTATTCAAACTTTGCAAGTAATTTTATTCAAAATATAGGTAACTTTATTCAGCTCCTAAGTAGCTTTATTTGAATTTATAATTACCTTTACTAAAAATATAAGTAGATTTATACATTTTTTTATTTGGTGTTAAATATTGCATAAAATTGCAATATCAAAAAGAAAAACATTGTTATATTTTGTCTTCGTAATTCCTGTTCGCTCTCTTTAATAATGTTTTCTTTTTTCATATTTTCTCACACTCAGTAACCTCTTGTATCTTAGTGACTTTATTGCCTTGCTTGGAGTGAAATGCCCCCCCCCCCCCCCCAAAAAAAACAAATTATACAACACATACTTTTTTAGTTTTATAAGATATTGTTTTGCATGAGAGGTACCTGCACCAAGATATATTTGATGTGTACAATATTTTACAGCAGCAAAAGAATTTTCAGATATGTATGAGGGTACTCTAGTTTACAAAAAAAATAGCACTGGAAACTTTTGCATTTATTAATTATTTTAATTTTTGTTTTGAATTTTAGCCAGATGAATTTTTCTGTGAATGAGAATTTTGACAAATTCATCTTCTTGCTAGAGAATTTTCTCATCCTTTTTTTTATTAATTGACTATTTTATATGTTGTTTGTTTTTACATTTACTTACTTGAGCAACCATTCATTGTACTTTTTGTATCCTTTCCCAGGAGACACATGAACTTATGTCTTCTAAGGTAATGGTGGAAAACAAATTAATTAGAGAAAAGTGATTTCCTAAATTTATAATAATATATAATCTCAAATACTTTTTTTTATTTTGAAGTTAATTACATTTTTGCTTACAAAAAGTATTAAACTTTGAATGAAGGCATTTATATTTTGAATAGAGGTATATATATTTTGAATAAACATACATTTATTTTGAACAAAGGTACATATATTTAAAAAAAATGTACATATATTTTGAATAAAGTTACAAATATTTTGAATAAACATATTTATATATTTTTAATAAAGGTACATATATTTTAAAAAATACTATTTACAAGTTAGAAACATTGGATAGCGTAGTGGTTAACAATGAGAAAAATGAAATTGGTGAACTGTGTTCAAATTCCACTTAAGGTTATTTGGGTTTCCTTTGTATTAATCTCCACCAAAAAGGCATGAATCAATATCTTCTAATAGGTCAGATCAGATACTATTCTCTGATACTAGCTCCTCACACAACAGCTATGGGTAAATAGCACACCAGTTAGAGCCCTTCAGCCTTATAAAGCAATCTAAGAAAACATTACCCTGAGAAAAAGCTACAGCATGGAAGTTACCTTAGCCATCTTGACTTGCTGATTTACCAAGGGAACCAGGTTTAAAAAGTGGACTCTGTGTGTGTAAGCTGATTTCTACTTTCAACCACAGGGAAGGTGGGTTGTGAGTCTGCAGAAATGGTACAGACCATCCTCGTTTGATCAAAACCAACAACTTCAAAATTTGATTATCTCTATTAATTTCCACTCAATTGTCTACATTTAAAGAATATACTCAAATATTTAAAGAATATACTCAAATATTTTCCCAAGTTATTCAGAAATCAAACACAAAAAATTTGCACAATTTACTTAGTACAAGTTGGCCATCATCAATGTGGTAATCAGTAATCTAGTTCATTTGTTAATCTAGTTCATTTGGTAATCCAGTACTAAATTTTGTGAGAGCAATTTTGAATTTCACAGGTCACTGCACAAACCTGCTACAACTGTTTGGTTGTACTAGGTGCTGCATCAGCTACTTTTGAACACTTTCAAACACTGTTAATGCATTTATACTTATCTTTTATGCATTTTTATTATAACCTGCTGATTTTTAACACCAGCCATTTTCTAATGAATAGAGGAAGTGCTTCTTGTGGTGTGAAGCACAAGCATTGTCCAGAGCAGATAAGGTAGAACTTCTGAAAAACCTTGACAGCAACATATGTGTGAAATCCTATGTCATTTATACAGCACTAGCACATCGATAGTTTATGAAATGAAGAAACTGAGAAAAAATTGCTTTGCATCAGTAATTTAGTAGAATTACTTATCTGGAACCTTATGACTCCCACTGATACTGGATTAGTGGTGGTCAACCTGTATTGTAAGATTTTTATTACATGACTTAAATAGTTTTTTTCTTGTGGTTGCATGTCATTGATTATTCATAAAATAAAAAATTGAGTAAACATGCCCACATTAAGGCATAGTGTCAAAAGGACAGTTCTTCTCATGATGCTGCATTTTTAACTATCTTCACTCTTTGGCAATGTCATGGGAAAAAACCCATCCTTTTTGCCCCTACATCTTATTGAAGGCATGTTTATCCATGTTTGCAAAATTTTGGTTTGACAAATAAGAGATGAATGGATAATTACCAGATTGAGTCAAAAGTTTTTTCAGATTTTCATTGATGATTTTTGGTAACTTATATATCCATGTTATCTTATTAATTTGATACAACTAGTCCAATCTTTGCTGAATTGTTTAATCTTTATTTTCATATATAAACATTGTTCATTTATTATTTTACAGCTTTGATAATATATGACAAAAAAATGCAATTAGAGTCATTTTATGGAATTAGAGTCATTTTATGCAATTAGAATCATTTTATGCAATTATGTCATTTTATGCCAGGTGTGGAAAAAGTACTGAGTGCAAGTGCAGTGGCAAAAGAAATTAATGATGGGGAAAACCCAGGAACTGTCAATGAATGTGTGGCACAAAACTGGTTCAGATATTTCAAGAAAGGTGAAACCAGGCTTGAAGTCAAACCAAGGTCAGAGAGATCTTCTGTTGTGGAAGATGAGGCCTTGTTTGAAATGGTTAAACAACAGCCAAGCACAAGCACTTGTACATTGTTGGCAGAACTTGGTCCTTCACAAAGCACCATCAATTGACACCTCCATAAAGTAATCCTTGTAAACAGATACTGTCATGAAGTTCCTCATGAACTGACCTATGTCCAATGAATAGGATCAATGATATGTGGACATTTGCAAACAACTTCTGGCAAATCCTCATGATGCCCATTTTCGGTTACGAATTGAAACTGGAGAAAATAAAAATGGATCTATTTTTGTAATCCTAATAAGAGAAATCAATGGCTCTGTTCTGGCTAGGCTTCAGAACCTATTGTCAAGCAAAGTTGGTTTGAACAGAACATCATGGGGTGTTACATTTTCAGCTTGTCCAAGATGGGCATGCTGTGAATGCTGACCAACATTGATCAATCAAAGACACACACACCTACTGCACATTTTCTGAGCCATGACTCATTTCCTGCTTGAACAGAGGTTCAATAATGTGGATGAGGTTGAAAATGGGTGCTGGGAGTTTTTTTGCCTCTAAACTATCCAAATGGTATAAGCATGGAACTGAGCTTTTGACACAATGATGGCAACAAGCAATAGAATACAATGGGAGATATTTTGATGAATAAACATATTTTGTATATAATCTGTTTGAACTATTATTTAAAGCTTGAAATACAAAATTACTCTTGAGTCAACCTAGTATTTGGGATCATTATTCCTGTGATAAGCTCAATTCTCAATGAGGGCTCAATACATGTAGTCTTGTATTAGACTAAGCTAAGCTTAGAGCACCTTGCCATGGGATAATGATCAATAAGCTAATCTCACAGACTACTATTATTGCAGAGAGTATGATCCTCATTTGGTGCCCCACATGGATAGACATAGTGCTTCATCTTGGAGCAATAGTTAGAAATCTCGTCTCAAAAGCCATTACTACTATAGTGTGTATGAACCTCGTGTCTCATTAGAATATTTGAAAGTTCCAAACTTGAACTAAAAATTGCACTTGTCATTAAACTTTGTGGACAATATAATTTTATTATTACAAAGTGGAAATAAAAAATCAAATATCTTTTCTCTGAATGCAACAACTTATGCGATTGCAACTGATGCTGAAAATTATGTTTAATGCATTTTAACCTAAGAAGATTTTGAGTTCAATTATTAAGATTTTTATTTCTAATACCATGTCTCTTCAGAACATAGGCAGTCGTGGGTCTCCACAGTTTCCTTTTCTTTATTATCCATGAATTGCTATGACTTCTTGTGAAAGATGGTGGACTAGTTTCCCATTACTTTCTCAATAGTTTTAAATTTTGAGTTGTCCCAATAGACTGGCTGCTACCCAAGAACTCAATCTATCTTACTATTTAACCCTCAGCTGTAGGGAGAAGAAGAAATAAATTTGTGTCTTTTCTAAGGGTATTAATACGAAAGTGAATGCAATAAGGTAGACAACATTTTGAATCTGGTTTGCAGATTTTTCTTTCTTTTTCTCACAAACATACAGATATCAGTAAATATGTATGCACAAACATATGCATACACAAAAAGGTGTTGACACACACATGAATATACATAGAAGTTTTTAATAATTTTATCCTATATCACTTCAGAACATAAGCAATCATGGCTATCCACATATTCTTTTTCTTTATTATTTGAAAATTGCTATGATTTCTTGGGAAAGATAGTGGAGTAATTTCCCATTGACTTCTTTTTCTTTTGAATTTAGGGTCTTCTTCTAGACTGGCTGCTATCCAATGAAGTACTATTTAATCCATAGTTGGTAGTGTAGAAGAGATGGATTCATACCTTTTCCAAAGGCATTAGTGTGAAAATGAATGCAACAGACTGAAATCAAAGTTGAATTCAGGTCTCTGATTCAATTTTCTATGCTGATAATTGGTATGCTACCAGCCCATCTGATCATTAAGATAGTTTCAAACAGATAAAAGTGTCTTGTTATTAGGTTAAGGGTTGTTGTTTGAATTTAAGAAGCTGCCATGTGTTGATGAACAAAAACTAAAATGTTGAATTAGTTAAGAAAATAGACAAGAAAGTAAAAGGAAATGAGATTCTATTGAGAGCAATTTTGTGTAGAGAATGTTCAAGGACAGTTCCTGAAAGAAAGTGCAAATTCAAGGAATGTTCTTAAGAGAGTCTCTAAAAAATTAAGAAATAAGTTGAACTTACTTTGTTGGTGAGTTAAAGAGTGAGTGAGGCACATTGTCTAAGCCATGTGTGTCTATTACAAGGAACAGTAATTTTAGCATCCTATCATGACCTCATCATAGAGTGAAAGAATGAAATAGCCTCTTGGCATTCACAGCATGCATGCTCTCAGTTTTTTTAAATCTTTTACACATGCCCAAAAGCTGAAAGGAGCTGCTGTTGCTGCAGATGCTGCAGATGCTGTTGCTGCTGCTGCAGATGCTGCTGCAGATGCTGCTGCAGATGCTGCTGCTGACAGAATTATCACAGCATGCATGTCTAGCAAAAAAGGTTTAATGTATGCTACAAGTAAAACATCTATCATGGTGTGATGGTCAACAAGCTATTCTTACTGACCTGTTGCTAGTGTAATGACTTTGATCCTCAATGACTGCTTCACTATTATGACCGTCTGCTATACTAAGCTAGACTTATTAAATATATGGATTTGACTTGTAGTTCCATTACGTTAAGCTGGGTTGGTTGGTCTTATGGTATGGGTTATCTAATTTTGAATTTTTGTATACAGCATGCAGTGAAGATCAAACTCGTTACTTAGTAGTAAGGATCAACCCCAAAAAACACTCGCAAACCATTACCTAGTCCTGGATGTGACAATAAACGACTACCAGCAGCGAGGCCTCTGATTGGGAGATTGGAGGTTTTGAGGAGCATGAAACTGCAGCAAAAATGTTTGGCTGTTTGGAGTACCAGTTGTATCCTGTCTTTTTTCAATCACAATCTGTGAGACTACTGCAAAATCCACACTCAAAGCACAACCACTTGATTAGTCTGCCTCTGCTGCCTGAGATTTACTTGACCCCAGAAGATTGCGATTGACATGTATTTAAGCTTTTTAAGATTGTAGGTGGAAGGGAAGCAAGAAATCAAAGGGAGTACCACAGGTGAGAAGGGTGAAAGAAAAAGCTGTAGAAAATGGTATGGCTGTTTGGAGTACCAGTTGTATCCTGTCTTTTTTCAATCACAATCTGTGAGACTACTGCAAAATCCACACTCAAAGCACAACCACTCGACTAGTCTGCCTCTTCTGCCTGAGATCTACTTGACCCCACTGAATCTGGTTGTGGCAGAAGGTCGGTTTTTAACGTGGGACACGAGTGTCTCCACTCGGGCTACTGATCTAAGTTGGTCTTAGCTTGTCTAAGCTGGTCTTAGCTTAGAAAGGGTGGGGCACCCAGTGAGGATCAAACTCACTACTCAGTCATAATTGTTGTAACGAGACAAGCATGCTAACCATTACACCACCTCGAGGTACCCCGTTGGTCTCTGCTGCTGCCCGTCTGATGTTCTCTCCCTCATGCTCATTTTATTGAGTGGCTGAAGCTCAGAAATTTGCATCAGCCTTCGTCTGACAAAATCTCTGAGCTATGAGATCAAGTTGTTCTTAAATTGTAGCTTTTGGATTGACACTGTTTTCTTTCACATATCTTGCATGCAAAGACATGCGCGAGCACATTTTGTTCCAGGAGGTAAGCCATTTTCTCATTTACAGGAACCGCCTCTTAATTACTGTTGTTCCCAGGTCCTGACCGAGGGTGGTAGCACCTGTTAGGTTCCCAGCTATGGGCAAATAGTGACCCCCCCCCCAAGCAAAAACAAAATACTATGAAAGTATAAAAATACATTTTTATTGTAAAAATACTAGCAATACATTTTTATATAAAAAAATTACCAACAAAATGACCAACATTTTATAGTAGAATTACCAACAATATATTTTATCTGTAATTCGAATCATACAATTGCATTCAAAATATATTTAGTTGAAGACCTAAAATTGTGTTCAAAATACTTAGATTTTGGCATTAAATAACCCATAGAGGTGTTCATATGCCACTAAACAAAATAAAGCAAAATCAACCAACAAACCATTACCACATACCAAAGTGGTTGGGATATTTCCCACTGGTCCTGCAGCTCAAACACAGGTAAAAGTGAGAATTTTGAATACTGATTTTGAGAGCAAACAAGCCCTCCTCCTCATTTAGAGGTTGGTGCAGCACATCATCCTGTTTTTATTGCTTTCCGTGGCTTTGTGCCATAATATGGTCTACTTAGTCAATGCATAAAATTATGACAACCACAATAAATGCTTTCACTCTGTTAATCATACAAAAAACAGTGTATAGTCAATATATTATGGTTTAGGTTGGTTGATTTTATGACTTGTCAAGCTTTGTTGTGTTATTTAATTCACTATGTTGGGAAAGAGAGAAAAAAAAGCTAAAACTGAGAAGAAAAGGATACACATGTTAATATATAGAAAAACAGTACAAAAGTACATGCGCGATTAAACTTATTTGCTAGAGCCTATTAGTGGGTTTTAGAGAAAGAAAAGTAAATTGGAATTGGCCACTATGATAAAACTTTAGTATGTGAGGCAATAGACTGATGTTTCTAAAGGATGGTGAAGCCAAAAGCCCCTGTAATGAAACATGCAAGTTTAATAAAAATTATATATAAAGGAAATAAATTATATAAAGAAACAAGAGTCGGGGAACTTTGGTCATTTGATTTCAACTTTGGAATAATGAGCAAAAACAATTTTCTTCTGGCAAAAGCTTTACCAATACAATTTTTTGTTCAATTTACTTCATATCTTAAATATTACACAATATGACAAAGTTATTAAATTTACTTCATAAGTTTCTACCTTCTATGTTTGAACTGTGAATATCCTGCTCATTACTCTCTGTATGTACTTGTTTATTTAAGCCATCAAAAATGACAACATATATTGTTAAGTGCATATATGTTAATCCTGGAGATGCCTGTATGGATTATAGAACCACAGCCTCACCACACTAGGGCCACAGCCCCACCACATTAGGTGTTGCTGTTGTGCTTTCTGTAGCAAGTAGGTTTTTACAGGGTAAATTTCTAGCCCCACACCTAATCGGTTTTGAATTCAAAGATGTTCTTTTCCTAGACAGTTTGCCACCCAAGACTCAAGTGCCCACTCTATCTTACTATTTAAGCCCCTCAGGGGGAAAGAGATGGATTCATGCCTTCTCGAAGGGCATTAGTTCCAAAGTGCATACAACAAACTCAGCTGGAACTTGAACTTGGATTACCAATTGCACTTTCTATGCTGATAATATCTACACTACCCACACATCTAAATATATATAGTACTTTCTTTTTAATCATTTCACCCCAAGGAAGGTGGAAATGTCACTAGGTTGCAGGGAGGAAAAAATGAGAGAAAAGATTGAGTAGTGAGAGGGAGGATTGAGGAAAGGACAAAATATGAACAGTATTCAAGACAACAAGATGGTAATAGACATTGTATTTCAATTTTTTTTAAGACTGTACTTATCAGGGAAGCAAGTAAATAGAAGGTAGTTCCACAGGTGGGAAGTGCGAGAAAAGAAATTGTTAGAGTAGAAGTGATGGTTGCATTTAACTATTTCAACAGTAAAAAGGTGGGACCTAGATGCCAATCTAGTAGCACACTTAAATTCATGTAGTTGGGACACCAGCGAAAAAAGGTCGTCAGAACAGTTGCCATGAAAATATTGGTAGAAAAGGTAGAGGGAAGCCACATCACGTCGGTAAGAAAGTGACTGAAGTCAAGATGCCAAGTCAGGATCAATTACATTACATGTCAAAAATAATGAGATCGCTTACGTATGGATTGTTACTTTTGCTCAGGACTAGGGTAGGATAATGTTAAAATGTTGCTCCCACAACACTCTGATCAGTGTTGTATCTGTGTTCTGACTAATTTGGTATTTGCAAGTTAATTTTATCATGCTGTTCAAACTGAATAATATTAGCATAGTGGATATGTCACTTGTTTTGTCACTTCAAGATCAGATACATAAATAAATAGACAAGATCCGTTTCTCATTTTATATAGGCACCTCCATGGGATCGCTAAATCTTCGCTAAATAGCATGATGAAAAAGACTCCAAACTCGACGAAAACTAAATTTTATTGTCTAAATGCTCATGTTATTATTAAGAGGAAAGATCAAAATATTTTTACATTTTTTAATCATTCCTAGCACGTCCAAAATTTTCGTTAAAAATCTTGTTTGTTTTGAGTCATCAAAATTGGCAGATCAAAGTTTTGAGTCATCAAAATTGACAGATCAAATCATGGCAGCCATTTTTTTCCATTTTATAAAAAAAATGAAAATCTCAGTTTGAAATTCTTTTAAAAATCAATTATAATTTTTTCAAAACTTATTTGAAGAAAATCAGAAATTATGTTTATTTAAAATATTTTGAACAAAGCTTAACTTAGCTTCTGCACTGGAAAGATGTTGTTTGAAAATGAAACAAAGCAGGTCATAATCTTTCGCTTCACTTGACAGGTGACGAAAGACATTTTCATAACGTTTTGATAGCTTATGTGAGGATAATTCCTTCTATGGAAGGAGAGAAGTGAAGTTATTTAGATTTAAGTGAACAAATTATTTACCTTGTTATTTTTAAAGAAAACTTTCAGCACTCTAATGTTTTTTTTTGTACTTAGCTTTCACCTTTACGTTTACGATGCTTTATGGAAAATATATTATAAAGAAATTAAAATAAGACTGTTGAGAGTGAGATTAAATTTCATAAGAAAGGTCTCTAATTAATTTATAGGAAATTCTTTAAGAGTATAGGGTCGCCTCCACTTTTCATACTAGCCAGCTGATGTCATCTTGCTAGATAAAATTATCTTGACATGGAATTGTATTGCTGATTCTTTCTCCTTGATTTTAATTTCTATCAAATGCAGTACCCCAAGCCCACTGTTGGGTGTGGGGTGGGGGAATGAAGGAATGGCCGTTGACAAAAGCTCTGCGTTCATTGAAACTTGAAGCTTGGCATTAAAGGTAACCAAATTTTCGCTAGTAACCATGAGAATGTAGGCAACCTCGAAAATTTCTTTGTTAGTTTTGGACAATCTGACTTTTTCTAAGTTAAAACTTAGTGTTTCAAGAGGGCAAAATGCAAGCAAAGTGCCATTCCTACCCCCCAGTACATACATCTTGTGTCAGCCATGAGACTTGGTGAACTACCTCACTCTCTAATTGTTTCTATTGCTTTTGTCGTTATCGTATGTGTTATATGTAAGAGGAGTAGGAAGGCTCTCCTACCGCCCCGTCAACACCCCCTCTTCTCTTGGACATGAGTAGAGGCTCACACCTTGTTTCTTGTTTAGGAAGGGGTTCCTGGAACTCTCTCTCTCTGGCCTCCGTACTAGTGCTGCTGTGTTTCTCCCGTGATGTGCGCAGTCTGTGGCATTACCTCTTCATTTTGAGGGTACACAGTTGACAGTTCCCTAGTTGCTGTTTCCGACTGGTAGTTAGGAGCCCTAACTCTTGCATAGCATCTTGAGCAGCTGCACTGATCAAAAGTTGTATAATATCGGGGTGTCTGTAGTGCCATGTCGCGTATGGAAAGGTGTTCCTGCAGTCACCTCTGGTGGGCAACCCTGAGTCCACATTATGATGCAGGCTGTGCCCAATTCCCTCTGCCCACGTCACAGTTGATAACCATAAGCTTCTTTTACCTCAGGCCTTCTCATCTTCCAACCAAAATTCCACATGATGAATTACAAAGATTGAAAAAGTAAACCTAAACCAGCCGTTCAAAAATCACCTAAACCCTTCAACATCTCATTCAAAAACATCCGTGGCATTAGAACCAATTTCTACAGTGTGGAATCTTTCCTCACTGCAAACTGCCCGGATATACTGGCTCTATGTGAGACCAATCTTGGCTCATCTATCCCCTCCTCTGAACTCTCGATCCCTGGCTACCTTCCTCTCCTCAGAAAAGACTCTCTAACCCACATGCATGCCCTTGGTGTCTACGTCAAGGACCATCTCACTCAGGCTAGAGAGTTCTAACTCGAATTACCGGACCATTTGTACATGTGTCTCCGGCTATCTCTTCTCAATGCTGTAAGCTATCTCTTCTTCCTTTATTGCTCTCCATCCTCTCAGGACTGTGGAATACTTGATGTAATTTCTGACAGCATAGACAAGGCTCTCTCTCCACCCGTACGCTCACATATTTATGTTTGGCGATTTTAACGCCAACCATAACAAGTGGCTTAAGAATGCTACTACCAACCTCGCAGGCATACACACATTTAACTTTTCAGTTTCTCAATCCCTCACGCAGATAGTTGACTTCCCCATGCATTTTGCATACAACCGGGACGGTAAGACCTCTCTTCTCAACCTGTGTTTTACCTCCATCCCCGAGTCTTATAGTGCCACGCAGCTCTGCCTACTTGGTAACTCTGATCCTGCAGTAGTGTCTATTAACATCCCCTTCAACCCCATCCCCTGCAAACAGCCTGCTACTACCCGAACCTCGTTCTGCTACCAACGAGCTGACTGGGACTCGTTCCGTGATTTCTGCTGTGATGTCCCTTGGGATGTTGTATTTAAGCTCCCCGTTCAAGAATGTGCTTCTGAGGTCTCATCTTGGGTTAAAGCTGGAATCGACACTTTCATCCCCTCAAGGAAATTCAGGGTCAAATTGCGCTCCTCCCCGTGGTTCTCATCTGCTTGCTCAGCCGCCATTGCCCATAGGAACCACATCTTCCACCTATTTTGAATTACCTGAATTGGCGCCTGCCCTCTCTAAATTATACAACTACTGCCTCAAGGAGTCTTGTTTTCCTGACTGTTGGAAGTCCTCATCCATTGTTCCTGTCTTTAAGAACTCTGGCAACCCCTCCGACCCTTCTAATTACCATCCTATCAGTCTCCTACCCCTCTTCGGCAAAGTCTTCGAAGCCCTTATCAACACCGAAGTGGTTAACCACCTTACATCACATGATCTGCTCTCAGACAAACAATATGGATTCCGCTTTGCCCGATCCACAGCTGATGTGCATATGGCCATCACTGAATTTGTCTACCAAGCTCTCCATAATAACGGAGAAGCTCGCGTCATGGCCCTTGACATCTCCAAGGCGTTTGATAGGGTTTGGCATGCCGGCCTTCTTTGCAAGCTTCAGGGATATGGTATTACAGGCCAATTGTTGGACCTAATACAATCATTCCTGTCAAACTGTGAATTGAAGGTCGTTCTCAATGGATTCTCCTCCAGCTCCTATCCCACTAATGCAGTTGTTCCACAAGGCTCCATCCTAGGCCCTACCCTGTTCCTTATATTCATAAATGATCTTCCTGACGCCATTGATTCCCAAGTCGGCATCTATGCGAATGAAACCACAATTTACTCCTGCCTCAGAAACAAATCTAGTGCCACTGACACAATTAACCTGGCTGTTCGTCTCGAAAAGGACCTTCAATCAGTTGTCAACTGGGGCAGGAATTGGCTGGTTAACTTTAACGCCTCCAAAACAAAACTGCTCTCCATTAATCACCACAGGGATCCTTCCCTGCAACTCATTAGAATGTCTGAAGCTCAACTTCTCGAGAGCTCCTCTCTGCGGCTGCTCAGTCTCACGCTGTCTGCTGACCTGAGATGGAACAAATACATTGAGTCAATTGCTTCATCCACCGCAAGGAAAGTTGGCTCCTTGTGCCGGGCCAGGAAATTCTTCTCCCCGGAATCGATCCTCCAAATTTACAAATCAACCATCCGCTCTTGCTTGGAGTATTGCTGCCATATATGGTCTGGAGCTCTTTCTGTTTACCTCAAGGTTCTTGATAAGATCCAGAGACAGGTATGCAATGTAATTGGCCCTGATCTGGCTTCTCGTCTGCAGTCTCTCTCTCTCACAGACGCATGATCGCCTCTCTCTGTCTCTTTTATAAATACTTCCATGGTAATTGCGCCGATGAGCTGCTATCGCTGGTTCCCAGGCTCCATGAATTCAAGCGTCCTACGAGGCTGGCATCCCGTTCCCACCCTTTCACTGTTGAAACTGTTAAATGTAGATGTCTCTTCTACTCCAATAGCTTCATATCTCGCACCTCACGCCTATGGAACTCCCTTCCTCATTTCTGTTTCCCTGACAACTATAATCTCCAACTATTCAAGTGTAATATCAATTGATATCTCCAGTTGCCTTGATCTATCCTCTATCCTTCTCCACATCCTTTCCTCTCACACTCCTATCTGCTCTTGCTCCAAATCCTCTGTAACCCCTAGTGTGCTAGTGGCTTCTAGCCTTGCCTGGGGTGAAAAACTTTAAAAAAAAAAAAAAAAAGGAAAAAAGGTACCTTTCTTATGAAATTTTATCAGAAGTGTACATAAAATACTCTAATTTTATGTACATTTATTACATTTTACTGTGTTATTTGTATTTCCATTCATTTTATTATTAATTTTAATATTTCATTTATGGAAAAATGTCATAACTGAGATTAATATTAAAATAAGATCATATAAATTTCATAAGATGATGTTGGTACTTGTAGGTACTCTTCTCAGTTGAAATTGAAAAGTCAAATTAACTTCTCCACACATGTTTCGCAAAAGTAAAAGCCAGTGGAGAACAATGCTTAACTCAAATAACGCAATTTAATTGTATTCTGGTTGGTCTTCCATACTTTATTATTATAGCCTGATTATAAACACAAAATTAGATTTCTTAATTACTGCGGATCTTCTGATTAGTCAAAACGATACAATTTACAACGGGCTAAAAAAGATCTATCTCATACGGACACTTACGAAAGCGGATGCGGCTTTTAACTAATTTTATAATATTTTAACAACTTAAATGTAAAAATCTATTATAATTAAAGAAATAATAAATAATTGTATTAAAAATTCATTTTTCATCAAAAAAACTTTTTGCTTTCATAAAATATTGTTCATATTCATAAAAACAACTAAAAGCAAATAAAAGCATTTGAAATTAAATAATATCTTTCTTTTATTGAATTTTGTATGTTACAATTCAGAGCTGATTTCCAGGTAGGGGGGGTCCAATTAAAAAAAACAACATGATTTGCATTCCTCAAAGCCTTGTATTTTTAACTATTGTAATCACTAAACTGAATTCGATCAAATTTCTAGGGTTTTCATAAAATTAGTTGGTGGGGGGGGGTGTAATAAATATTAAAAAAAATATTTCTGCCATGACTTTAATAAAAAAAACATATTTATAATAATTTCCATTATCTATGAATAGTTTCTGAAAGTTTCATTAACATCTGACAATTATTTTTATTTTTGCAAGATTTTCCAAATGAATGTGTGTCATACAAATAAATGTGCTAAAAAATTGTATATGTTATTTTACTAGTTCCAGTGATACAATGAGAAACAAGGTTTTTTTAATCAAAATTTAGAATGTTCTAAAAAGAAGGAAAAATTTTTTAAAATAATTAAAAAAAACTTTGGTCCTTCATCTTCATAATAACATAAACATTTAGACGATAAAATTTTGTTTTCATCACGTTTGGCGTCTTTTTCATCATGCTATGCTCTTTTTTTTAGCAATCTCATGGAGTTACCTAATTTTATATATTACAGAAAAAATGTCACAGGCAAAATATATACAAATACATAAATAAGTATCATGTATATTGATTACTAAAAATGACTGGATTTTATCAAATACAATTAAAAAAAAAGTGTTCCCTTTTCAGAACTGGCCATTTTTAAACCAATATGGCTCGTCCTCATGCAAAGATGGTGACTTTCTCTCACTCAGCTGAAAGCCCCAAATATATTTTCTTCATATGAACAAGATTTGCCAAGTGATACATCAAGATGATCTAAAATGTTTGATTCTGATTAGACAATATTGCTTCTAAGTAAATTACTAAACTTTAGGGGAAATTTATTTTTCACATATATATAAAATCTGGTCACTTAAATTTTGAGGAACATTTTTCATCATTTACACAATGACAGAAATTAATTGTTCATTCTGACATGAAGTGGAACGAATCTATTGAATCCATTGCTAGGCCAGCTGCTAAGAAAGTTGGTTCTCTGTGTCATGCTAAACCATTTTTCTTTCCAGAATCTATCTACCATTTCCTCATGCTTAGAATATTGCTGCCATATATGGTCCGGTGATCCCACTATTTATCTAGAGCTCCTTAATAAAATCCAAAGAAGAATCAGCAATCTTATTGGTCCTCATCTGGTGGCTTGGCTTCAGTCACTTTCCTACTGCCATAAGGTTGCCTTCCTGTGCCTTTTCTATAAATATTTTCACAGTAGTTGTTTGGATGAAACCATCACTATGGTGCCTAAACTTTTTAAATTTAAGCACAGTAATAGAAAGGTGTTGCGATCTCATCAATTCGCAATGGAATTGGCTAGATGTAGCCATAAATTCTATGGTAACAGTTTCTTTTATCACACTTCTTGCTTGTGGAACTCCCTTCTGGCTCTATGCTTTCTAGATCTTCTGAATCTTTTCTGATAATCCACTGATGCAAGGCAGACAGACTGTGACAATTTTCTGGCCCTCCTTGACCATTCTGTTTCCACCTGCAGATGCTAATGTTATGTTTGCAGAGTAATTGTTTTTCTGAAGAGTACACTTGTTGCTGATCATTCCTTGTTGGTATGTGTCTGTGTTGTCACTTCTGATTTTTGCCCAGTGTTGTAGGTATTGGGTGATCACTTTCTTCACTCTGTATGGATGGTGGGAACTGAAGTTGAGGTATTGTCTGGTGAAGATTGGCTTTTATTAAACAGATGTCTTGAACCAATTCTTTGTGTGAGGCATTAGTACATCCAGGAACGTGTATACCTAACAAAGCTTTTGTTACATCTTCTTCTGTTGTGTTGCTTTCTTTATTACTGGCTCCTATATCATACTGCATTTCTATGCTAGGTCTACTAAGGATGTCCTCACAGCCTGGCATATGTGCAGATTCTTTCAGAAAGAAAGACAAATGACAGCAGAAATGAGTGGAGAACTTGGAGCCTTAAACCTAACCTGCTTGCTGATGTGTGCTGCTGCTGCTGCTGCTGCTGCTTGTAATGCCTGAGTGCATTAACTGTCCCTTTTTCTCTTCTGTTACAGCTGCTGCTGTAGAAGTCTTGCTGTCATTTGTCTTTCTTTCTTTAGTATTGGCTCCCATATCTTATTCACTTTCATGCTAGGTCTACTAAGGGGATCCTCATAGCTTAGTATATGTGCTGATTCTCTCTTCAGAATATATTTTTAAAGATTTTACAGCATTCATAATCTTTATCAGAAAACAAATGTAAAAAATATCAAAATGAATATTTGTGAGAATAGAAAGCAAATTTGAAAAATGCTGTCAGATGAGAAGAAACACATTCATAGATCTCATGAATAAATATAAATGTAATAAAAAGTATTGTTGGACTGTTATTAATGAAAACACCAAACTGACTCTTTCATATGTAACATTACATTCTATTTAACTCTTGACTTTATCAATTACTGTCAGCCTCAGGCCCCTCATCTGAAATGCTAATCTTATTCATTCTCACCTACAATGTCTGAGAGAGATTGTCCTTTTAGAGTTGGGGTGGGTTTTAATATATTTATCTCTTTCTCCTGTGTGTATCCTATTCAGTCACTTTCCCACCACCCTAATGTATTTTCCCTATCCCTTTTCTATAAATATTTTCATGGTAATTGCTCTGATGAGCTTTCCTCTTTGTGTACCTAGAGTCGATGAATTTAAGCACAGTACTAAATTGGCAACAAGGTTTTATCATTTTATAGTTGAATTGTCTAGATGTAACCATAAGTTCTATGTTAACAGTTTCTTGTTTTGCATTTTTCGCTTGTGGAACTCTTTTCCAAATTCTTGCTTTCCAGTCAACTTTGATCTACAAACATTTAAATGCAATTTTAATCGTTATCTCCTGTCTCCTTAATTCCTGTTCTTTTATTGTTCTCTCTTGTTAAAAATGTTTTCTTTTTCTCTTATTCTTTCATACTCAGTAACCCCTTGTGTCTTAGTGGCTTTATTGCCTTGCTTGGGTGGGGAATGATTAAAAAAATGGTGCAGCTGGCCTGATTAAGTGGAGCTGTACTCAGTGGCTAGGGAGTCAACTCAGGTCAACGCTGTACTTGGCTTCCTTATTGGTCTGGTGTGACATTGAGTGCAAAGTCTGAGCATCATCTGAGGGGAGCCACATATTACATGATTTTTACTGTACTGTTTCAAAATTTGTTAACATAAGACTGATTGTTGGTGTCCTTTTTTATTTTAATGATACAAAAAAACTCCTGATGATCTTAACTTTTACTTGACTTGCTAGAGAAAAAGCAGCATCAAGTATAATTTGGGATTTCACAATGACTCTATCCCATCATAATTAAGGCTTATATTGGGTGGAATTTATAACAAGAAGAAAGGATAATAGATGGAGCAAAAGATCGTTTGATTGATGCCCAGTGAGTAGTAAAAAAAATAGGTTTGTGTGTGACATAGCAAGATCATATATCCTCTACAAGCCATTACAAACCTCTTTTATCTACAGGGTGCCCCACAAAAAAAAGGAAATTTTTGATTTACTATATGATGGAAAAAAATTAACTAACATACAAAATAATTAACTATATATTTTACTATATGGATGAACTATAAAAAATAACTAACGTCTAAATTTTTAACCATTTGTTGTTCCAGGATGTTGGAGTTATCAAATTTTCAATGCGAGTTGATTGTTCTCTTTAAGAAAGAACATACAACTTGGGGACAGAAAAAAGTCAAGAAATTTTGCCAGAGTTCTTTAGTTTGAACACTACATCTAATATTTGTGTTTTTGTTCTGTTTTAAGCGACTAAATTTCTATCCTTCCCTTTTATTTCAAATAACTGTAACAAAAATTCCAATAATTAAATAAACTGTACCAAATTTTCAGGTTTTTTTGTGGGGCACCCTGTAAGTGTCATGGTTCTTCAGAATGTATAGTTTTCACCAACTTCCTTTTCTTTAATATTTGTAACCTGTGCATTACCATGACTATTCTTGTGGAAGATAGTGGAGTGCTTAACTAATGCCTTCTCAACAGTTTTAAATTAAAGGTTGATCTTCTTCTAGATGGTTATTGATCAAAGCTAGAAAACTCAGTCTACTTTACTATTTAATCCATAGCGGGGAAAAGAAGGGAGAAGTTTATGTCTTTCCCAAATTGATTAGTATGAAACAAACATAAAATATCTCAGGTAAAATTTGAACTCAGCTTTCTGATTCCACACAGTTAACTGTTGGTCTAAATTTCAAAAGTAATGTGTATAGATTTTATTAAGAATGAAGACATTATGCAAAGCACCTGGCCAATATGCTTAAAATGTAAAGAGTATGTCTTCTTTTATCTGCCATTTCCTTTCAGGATGTAGGTGACTATGGTTCTCCACAACTTACCATTGCTTGTTGCTCTAAGTAATGTATGACTCATTAACATCACTCTTTCTTTCTTCCTGCTCTGCCATCCATTCTGCTTCTGTGAGTGTTAAGTTTTCCAGGCTCTCTTTCCTCATAATGTATCCCAGAAATTCCAACTTCTCTTTTGGATTTTAAGAATAAGTGTCCTTCTAGTTCCAATTATCTCTTGCTCTTTATCATTTTTAGGTTATTGGATGCTGAAACTTAGTTTTGGATTGTAAGAATAATTCTTTTTTTTTGTGAGTGAATATTGAATTAACAATCTTTTGGAGATAATAAGGATTTATTAATACAAATCCCACTATTTAACCCATAGTTAGGGAGAGAGAGAGAAGTGATGAATTCATACTTTTCCGAATGGCATTTATGTGTAAATGAATGTATCAGACCAGAATGGAATTCAAACTCTGCTTTGTGATTTTTCATTCCAAGTTTGTTTTCCATTGCACCACTAAAACCATTCAAGCTTTCAGCAATTGGTATTCCATAGCAGTCACCCATCTAAGTACTGACTTGGTTCGACTGTGCTTAACTTCAATGATTGAATGAGAACCAATGTTTCATGTGATCTGGCTGCAAACCAAATTCTGGTAGAACTTCTACTTCTCTTAAGATCATCTTGTTATGTTGGTTAAATTATCTGGTCAGAAAATACATCTGTTGCAGAATGAATGATTGCTTGAATGAATTATAGATCAGAAGGATAATTTTTTAGTTTGGTTTGGTTTCGTGAATAAAATATCATCTCCACAAACATTTAACTTTGGGTATGGCACAAGGTCATCAACAACAAAATATAAAACAAACAATATTCCTTTTAAGAAAAAACAAGAATAAAGCATTTATATAATAAATATATACAACATGAGAATGAGAATGTTCTTTAGGACAGATAGAGAGTTTGTTCAGTGTTCCTGTCAGTAAAAGGATTTCCAAAGAGTTAATCAGTTCAGATTAAATAATATTTTACATCGTAAATTTCTGTCATAGTTTGATATTGGAGATTAAGGTAAGAGTTGTCTCTTTTTACCTGTTGAATATTGAATATATATTTTTTGTTAATGAAACAGATAAAAAAAATGAGAGTTTAAATATTACATGAATAAAGTTGATTCAACAAATGAATAAAATATTTTGAAAAAAAGTAAGTTGTGTTCTTCTTGGAAAGTTTGTTGTAATTGAAATTGGTAAATGAAATGTTGGTTGATATCAAAGGTTGAATTTTGTGTTTAAAAGATAAAATTTTAAGTTTTGAGTAAATTGTGCATTAAATATTAAGAATCTTTTGGCTGTAAGATAGTTGACTCGAAGTAAGCTTGTGTAGCTAAGCAAAAAATGTGCAGAAATAGGGAGATTGAGTACAAGAGGCAAAGATATACATAAACAAATAAGGGAAGTAACAAGACAGAAGACATGCTCGTCAACAGACTGCATAAAATCCAAGAATGGAACACTCATGATAGAGAAGGAAAAAATTCTTCAGTGCTGGAATGAATATGGCAACACACAGAATTACTGATGGGTCTGAAATTCTAAAAACTGAAGTAGAAGCTGCACTGGTCAAATTGAACAGAAACAAAGTGGCAGGGCCAGACGGAATTGTAATAGAGATGTTGGTAGCCTTAGATGATTTCAGCATAAAGAAGATTACAGAAATAATAAATGAAGTCTACAACAGTGGTGGTATACCAGAAGACCTAAGCAGATATATTTTCTTAGCATTGCCTAAGAAAGCAGGCACAAACAAGTTTGAACTCCACCAGACAATCAGCCGAATGATGAATAGAGCACGCAGCAAAATCAGGCCAGAGATAGGAGAACAGTGCAGGTTTGTCAAAGACACCGGAACAAGGAACGCGCGATATTTATGCTCAGAATGTTATCAGAAGGAGCAATACAAATGCAGAAGAACATGCACCTGTGTTTTATACACTACGCAAAGGCGTTCGACAAAGATCTGTTAGGGCTGCTCAGCAACCTTGGCATATTCAGGAAAGACATTAGAATAATCAAAAATATCTAGTGGCAGCAAACCAATTGCATACTGATGAAAAATGCATTCAGCAGATATACCAAAATAGAAAGGGATGTAAGACAAGGATGTGTCTTCTCACCAGACTTATTCAGCCTATACAGCGAGGCAATTCTGAGAGAACTAGAAATCATACCAGGATTCATCATTGGTGGCCACAATCTTAACATATGCAGATAACACAGTGCTGATAGCAGACACAGAAAGGAAACTACGAAACCTCTTACAGAAGATAGTGAAGGAGAGCAAGAAGAAGGGACTAAGCATAAACTACAAAAAGACAGAATGCATGGTCATCAGCAAAAAGATGAGCTCAAAATGCAATTTACAGGTCGGGGACACTAAAATCAAGCAGGCGCAGAAATTTGAATATCTGGGAAGTGTTCTGACAGAGGATGGAAAGTGTGACACTGAGATCTGAAGTCATATTGGAATGGCCAAAGACACATTCCAAAAGCTAGGCAGAGTATTACAAGACAGCAGGGTTTTGTTGGTAACACAGAAAATAGTACTGAACTGCTACATGATATCTGTTCTCCTTTATGTTGGACAATCTCCTCAATGATGAAGAAGAGACTTGAGCCAAAAGAGATGTGGTTCTACAGAAGGATGCTAAGGATACCATGTACCAAACATGTGAGCAACAATGAGGTTTTGAAGAGGATGCAAACAAAGAGGAAACTTATACTTAACATCAGGAAGAGGCAGCTGAAATTTCTGGGACATGTAATGAGAAAGGCAGGCTTGGAAAATCTGATACACACATGGTGGATAGAGGGAAAGAGGGACAAGGGAAAACAACATGTAACATATTTAAAAGGCTTAAGCAAGTGGATGGCAGAACAGTGTCTATGAGAAATAACAAAAAGACAAAACTTATTGAGAGCTACAAGGGACAGGAGGTGGTGGAGAGCCATGAGTGCCTATGTCCTGAAGAGACATGACATATAAAAGAAGAGGAATATGCTATAGTAATATGAAAAATATATAAAGAAAGCCATCATGATGCAACAACAGTAAATTCAGTTTGCTTTGTATAAAATATCGATTGTAGTGTATGAGTTTTTATGAATAACCCCAAAAGGTTTTGACATTATTTTTGTTATTAATATCACAAAATTTCAGTGATTATGCTCTTTGGTCTTTTTCAGGTGTTGGTTCAGATAACCTTCTGGAAATTTCAAACTGAACACTTTATTTAATCAATGGGAGTGGATTGTTTTTGTTCCACTGAAAACACATTGTTCTTTTTTAGTACTGCTCACTTATTGCTTAGCTTGTCATCATTGATTCCAAGCCTAGGGATTGAACTCACAATTACTATGCCACCAAATTCACAAACCAATGCTTTATTGCTATTGCACCAGAAGACAATCTTGAACCTAGAACTTGGAACCTTAAACTTACTGTTCTTATTGCCTGCCTGTGGCTGCTTGACACTTCTCTGTCATTTCTCTTTCTTTCTTTATTAAGGAGTTGATCTCAGGCCAATCCTTCACTTTGTTTCCTTGATGGTCTGGTGTGACATTGAGTGCAAAGTGTATGCTTTTTATTTCACTTACAGGATGGCACATAAATTATTCTTACCCATTTTCTTTAAATATATTTTATTCATATCAAAGAAGAAAAATTAACTTTGGTTTCTCTCACTTAAAATTTTAGAACAGATATCAACCAAATAATATCTATATTTGAGTCATGAAAAAATAATTTTTAATTAGACTGTATTCTAAAATCTTCATTATGATTGCTTATTATTGCCTTTAAGAGACTTTAATATTTTAACTTTTTCAGACAATTTAATCTTTTCCATGATAGCAAGTATGCATCTGTATCTATAAATGGCATTCTGTTAGTGTGTCTGTGTGTTTATCACCTTGTTACCTTATCCTAGGCAAACCGTTTGTCCGATTGTCATGAAAATTCACACACAGATCGAAAATTTACAGCATTCATACTTGACATATTTTTCTATTGTTCCTCTGATTTTGGAAAAAATCAATAAAACCGTTAGGGGTCGAATATTGATTCTGAAAAAACTTCATCAGTTTTTCAGTGATAGTTTTCACAAATTATAAGTGATATCCACCAAACTCACATTGAGCAATGTCCTTACTTATAGTTTTGAGGTGCTGTTCTTTGTTTTTAAAAATTGATATCAGTTATCAGAAAAAATTGATAAAATCCATCATTTTGGGACATCCAATTCAAATCCAATGTAGCTGATTCTTGGCTCTGTTTTTCACAAACTGCAAGGAATTTTCATGAAAATCATGTTGAGCATTAGTTTTATCAACAGTTATTAGTTGCTGACCTTTTTCTTCAATATCGGTATCAATTATCGGAAAAAATTGATAACATCATGCCACTTTTGACTTCCAATTCAAATCCAGTCAAGCTGATTTTTGGCTATATTTTTCGCAAATGGCGAAGAATTTCCACCAAAATTACGTTGAGCATTGTTTTTATCAACAGTTATGAGGTGCTGACATTCATTTTCAATATCAATATCAATTACTGGAAAAAATTGATACAATCGATCACTTTGGGACATCTGATTCAAGTTCAGTTTAGCTGATTTTTTGCTCTATTTTTCGCAAATGGCGAAGAATTTTCAGCAAAATCCCCGTTGAGCATAGTATTTACCGACAGTATTGAGGTGCTGACTTTCCTTTTCAATATCGGTTTCAATTATTGTATAAAAATCTTTTGAATTCCCATTCAAATCGAGTTTACCTGAATTTGGTGATGTTTTTCACAACTTGCTTGGGATTTTGATTAACTTTATCAGCTTTAGTCATGACAATTAAAAACTTTTGCCTGGTGAGCTCCTTTGTGACCAACTAATACCTGAGGGAAGTCGATACAATCATGTCTTCATCGGAATTTGCAAATACACCAATCAAACGTATGTTCAACTGAGACATCTACACTACAGACTGTACATCTGATAGTTATTCACACACGCGTGACCATGCTTCACATAGTGGTATGTCATTGGCTGAGTGCAGTACACGGTCGTTGATTGGTGTTCGAGACCCTAGGACACTCACTGATTGGCACAACCGATTGGCCAGTAATACTTCACATTTGAACCTGCTGTGCACAGCTGTGGGACGAAGGTCTCACTTCTGCTCCTGTTACGCTGCCATTCGGTTGATACGAGAGGCTCCTTCAACTGATCATTTCTTCTACCGCATGTTGTTTCTTACGTTTTTGTTTTCCATTTGTCTGTTTAACTACATTTTTCCAACTACCATAAACAATTTATTCAGCTGTTTTACTTAAATACCTGCCTCCCGATTCAGGCTCACGCTTTGCGATACTAAGTTAGACTTTGCAATTGAGCAACCCTAATCAACCACTACTAGCATCACTTTTCACCATGTGGCCAAAAAGGAGGGTACATCTTAGCCTTCGGTCTGCAAGAGCATCTGCTATGAGGGCAAGAAGGGCCTACGAGTCCCAGGAGCAGACTACAATGCGACTATCACAGGTCGCTCAACGCAGTGCCCTCCCACAGGCCTCGCAGTTACAAGAGGAGCATGCCACCTACTTGGCTGGGAAATCTGCCTACAGGGCTCCATTGCGATCAAGGCTTAAGAATACACAACGGTCGAGAATGAACGCACAGTCTGCAGCAACCATCTCTGCATCTTGGGCTTCCGAGACTCATCATCAAAGGCTTCTTCATAACGTAAGAAACACTGCTGCCACTGCAAAATCAAGGGCAATAGAGACACTTGACCGCAGGCATACCCGTCAATCCTGGGACACTGCTGCAACAGCGAGCGCTAGGGCTGCTGAGACACCGCATTGTAGGTCTGTGTGAAATGCTACGAATGCTGCCACCACTGCCAGGTCGAGAGCAGCTGAAACATTTGACCGCAGACACGCCCATCAATCCAGGGATGCTGCTGCAACAGTGACCACTAGGGCTGCTGAGACACCGCATTGTAGGTCTGTTCGAAATGCTAGGAATGCTGCCACCACTGCCAGGTCGAGGGCAGCTGAAACATTTGACCGCAGGTGTACCCGTCAATCCAGGGACGCTACTGCAACAGCTAGGTCGACAGCCTTCGAAATGAAGTCAATCCCTGCAACCTAGGGAAGCTGTGCATTCTGCCCTCTACCTACACTGGGGGGGGTTACATGCTTGAACGCATGCAGGACGCTATGACATATGTTAGGCAATATGGGCGGTCAGACTTATTTATAATGCTTACCTGCAACCCCAAATGGGTTGAGATAACGCGTGAACTCCTACGCGGACAGGATTACACTCACAGACATGACATTACCGCCTGCGTCTTCTGTTTAAAACTGGGAAAACTTATGGACTTAATAATGAAAGGGCAAATCCTACAGTGAAAACGCAACCACTATTTTACATTACCAGAATTAAAAATCTTGACCAATTATGAACGGGTGGCAGTCTTCAGGTAAGCACGGAGAAGCAACACAGCAGCCACCTATTGCAACCGGTTGCCCTTGAGCTCATTGATTTTGCTACCAGTGAGATTTCCAGCCTATCAGTGACCTCAACAACTGCGGATATGTGTGTAAGTTTAATAATTCAAACCCTAAAGCAATTTAACTACATAAAACTCCGAGAAACGCCGGGCTTTACTGCTAGTAAAAAATAAAACAGATAACCAGACTAAAGATGTACTCCTGAACAGGATGCTTATAATCAAAAGTGAGAATGCTCATAATAGAGAAAGAAAAATAGTTCAAAGATCAAATGAATAGTTTTGAGAACTCTTTCACAAAAACAGAGAGGAACCTACAATATAGAAAAATATAGAAAGACTGGAAATATTAGAGTGGTATCAAAGTGAGCAGTACAAATACAGAAGGATATATACCTATGTTTCATAGATTATGATAAAACATTCAATAAGTTTATGGTAAGGCCAACACCAGAAAAGATAAACAGAAACAAAGCAACATGACCAGATGGCATTATAGGATTGTAATGGAGAAGCTAACACCCTTAAACTATTTCAGGATACACAAATTACAGAAATAATAAAGCAAACATACAACAGTGGTGATATATTGGAAGACTTTTGTAGATCCATCTTCATAGTGCTGCATAAGAAGCCAGGTGTAAATGAATACAAACTCCATCGTAAATCAACTAAACTTAACATTGGAATTCTGATGAATATTTAGCAGAATTAAATCAGCAAGAATAGTGTTGTTTCCTTACAGATACTAAAACAAGAAATGAGATATTTATTATCAGAATGGTATCAAAGTGAGCAGTACAAATACAGAAGGATATATACCTATGTTTCATAGATTATGATAAAACATTCAATAAGTTTATAGTACAAAGACCTATTTGAACTTGTAGGAAAACTTTATTTATTTAGGAAAGATAATAATGCTGAACATTTACTAAAAACAAACTGCTGGTATACATTTAGAAAATGAATTGAACAAGTACATAAAAATAGATTGAGGTATAAGTATCTCATTTGATTTATTTAACTTTAACAGTGAGGCGATCTTAAGAGAACTAGAAGCCTACCAGGATTTATTATTGGTGGGCCCAATTTTAACAACATAAGATATACAGATGAAATAATATTGACAGCAGGAATCTATTTTGGAAGTGTTATAACAGACAAAGGAAAATGACATACCAAAACATGAAGTCAGATTGGAATAGCAAAAGATGCCTTCCAAAAGTTAAAGTATTAAGAAACATAGACAATTTAATTAGAAGTAAAAGAACAAGTGCTGAACAGTTATATAATATCATTTCTCCTTTGTGGCAGTGAATGCTGGACAATATACTCATAATGAGGATGCTTGAGGCAACAGAGATAGAGTTCTACAGAAGGATGCTGAGAATGCCATGAATAGAACGTGTGAGCAACAAGGAAGTTTTAAGGAAAATGGGAACAATAAAGAACATTTATACTCAGTTAAATCTTCTCTTATTCTATGTGCTACATCCCTTCAGGACTTTGGCAATCATGGCTCTCCACAATTTCCTTTCTTTGTAGCTCTTAATAACCTTTGTTGTTTGCAATCTTTCTCAAACCCTGCTTTGCCATTCATTCACTCAAACTCACCAGGTAGGTTGTGCATTGCTTTCCTCTTTCTCTCTTACCTTTAATCTATCTTGTAAGCATCAAATTTTCCAAGCCTTCTTTCCTTATGTGCCCCAGAAATTTAATTTATTTCTTCCTGATGTTAAGTATAGATGACCTTTTAGAGGGTTATCATGGTTCATACTCTGAAGGAACACGGCACACAAGATTTTTCAAATTATATGAGGCATAACATTGCAGTGATTATATTAAGAGAAAAATTTTAACTCTCCCCAAAGCCAAGAAGTAGACACCGAGGTAAGGTCCTTTCTCATTGACAAAACTATTAAAGCTAGATACTTGCTTTAAAACCTAAAAGCAAACCAATGATTCATCTCAGAAAAAGCAGTAAGAACCAAACAAAATAATTCAGCCCAATGTTGAGTAAATAATTCTTCATGTTAAAATAGTATAGGAAATTATTTTTGACATTCAGATATTATATATCTTCATTATAACACAATTTTCCATGGTTATTCTATTGTGATGTTTTTTTTTATCTCTTTTAGCTTATCTATTCTTTGCCTGTTAAACTCCAGGAATTCTAAATATATCTAACATCAAATGATACTGAACTTTCTCTTTAATCAGGCAATAATAAAACTGTAATTATTAAAATAATGAAACCAGAAATATCAGTGAGGGAGAAGCTAAATTCAATGCACAAATTTTCTTGGTGCCATTAAAAACATGAGATTTTGATGAAACAGAAACAAAAAAAGTGTATAGAACTGTTATGCTGTAGAGAAATTGGTTGTCCAAGTTTTTTATATTAAAAATCTGAACATCCAAATTCCAAATAATAATAAAATAAAAATAAAGAAAACATGGGTAAGCCTGTTAAATAAATCATTTGTATTTACAAAAATATGTACATGAATTCAAAAGAGTCAAAAAAGATTAAAAATACCTTTAGTTGAATTAAAGTCTTTTGGTAGTTGGTCCACAGTAAAAAGCTGTAGTTGAGAAAAACTTTGTCAGTGAAATTTCATTGCTATTGTTGTCAGAGATGATTTTTTTGAAGTTGCTGGCATACGTTTCTTTCAGCACACACTTGCAAGATGTAAAAAGCTATGTAGACACGTCTTCTCTTGGCTTGGAGAAAATCACATGTCTGCTTCTGAAAGTCAAAATTTGTTGGTTTTTATAAGAAATTTTTCCCAAAAGTAAGCTCAAGAAAAATAGGGTTTTAGTTTTCTCTGATTGGTCAATTATTTCATATGGTGATGTTAATTTCTAACCAATAGACACTTTGATTTGGAATCTTTTTGACATATTTGTAAATATTGCCTGTTATTAGCTAAAAAATAATGTTTGGGTATATGTATGGTGTGGTATGTATGTGGGTATGTAACTGTGTTGGAAATAAGGTTTATTTCCTATAATGTCATATCAATTATCCTTTGTGACAGTGAATACTGAACAAAATCTTCATGGATGAATAGAAGGCTGGAAGCAACAGAAATAAGATATGCAGATGACACTGTGTTAATGGCAGACATAGAAAAAACTGCAGGTACTTTAAGACAAAGTAGTAAAGGAAAGCAAGAACAAAAGACTGTACAACTGTAACTGTGCTGTGAAAGCGGAACAAGCCCAGATGTTAGCAATGAGTTAGAGATGTCAAAATCAAGTAAGTACAAAAATTTAAGTATCTGTGAAGTTAACAGATGATAGAAAATTTAACTAGAAGTCCGAAAGTACATTGGAATAGTGAAAGATGCCTTTCAAAACTGAATGTTTTCTTCACAGATGAAAAGGAGATATGAGGCAACAGAAATGTGATTCTACAGAAGGATGTTGAGAATACTATGGATGGAGAATAGTTCAAATATAAATGATACAAATAAATCTATTTTTACCAGAGTCAAATTGATAATTGACAATATGTTTTGTATGCACGCATAATTTTTGAGTTGTGTTGTCATAGTTTCATAAAGAATATTTAATATTTTATATTAAACAGTGTTAGGTGAAGATCTTTCAGTTTTAAGAACTGCCTATAAAATTAAGATATTTGTTCCATAAGAGAATTATGGATATTCAAAGTATGTATTGATTCATCAATGTTATTTGATTTTAAAAAATTAATTAAAGTGTATATGGTGACTTGCATAAAAACATAATCCAATTCTTTGTGGATAAAAAAATTTCATATTTGACACAGGTGTACAATTGTTAAAACCTGAGGTAAAACCCTGGATCTGATTATTAAATAGCACACAATCTTCATCCTGCCATTCCTCACCTACATTTTTAACCGTGTGTCTTTAGCTAACCATGGATATAATGAATCAAATTATTTTACCAGTTGAGCGACGACACTAACTGCTGCAGATTGCACACTTGAGTAGGTGGACAGATTATCTATAAATAAAGTTATTCTGGTGTGGGTGATTTCGGTCTGTAAATATTGCAAGGTGTCTGTTAGAGTTGTCTACCCTTGGTAATGTCCCAAGAATCAAAAATGGCGTAAGAAGGAGCGGACAACTTTCAGCAATATTAACTGCGAGTGAATGGAGTACCTGTTACGTTAGCTGTTTTTGATAATGACTGAAGAAAGGAAATTCCGACAAGTTTTGCAGAAGGTTGGATGTGCAGCAAAAGCTCGGGCTAATGTCTCTCAAGCTGTGAGGGAAAGTATTATTTCGGTAAGTCATAATGCTAGGAAATACGTTCTTTAGCTCCGGTTTCTATCGCACTGACTGTCACGCGTCTCTGTTAGTGTTTAAACAATGAATCGTTTAAACTGGCCGGAAAGTAAGGGATCTGTTTATAATAGTCTAATCGTTGAAAATTGATCCCCCATTTTTATACTTTATGTGCATGCTGGACGGGTTGTATATCGAATTAATATAGACATGAAATATTCTGTTCGCGTCCAATATTCTAGTCATTAATGGTCTAACAAGTGGCCAAAGGTATTTTCTACTGGTCACTGGCCTCAGGTTGCTTTGTCATTCATGTTAAGGTTTTAAAACATTAGAAATTAATCCAGGTGTCCAGTTTTTTGGTGTCGCCGGCATTAAAAGAAAAAAAAAAGTTGCTGAATAAATTCAGTTACATGTCAAACTATTTTCTTCTTTCCATCTCATTATTTTTTTAATTTCTTTTTTATTATGATTATTGTTATTGCTGCATTGATATGATAATAATTAATTGAATTTTCTTTTCTTTTTAAGTTTATTTTATTTATATTTACTTTTCCTCTGTAAATTTATAAAAAAAAATTAACTTATTAAAATTAAAAATTAGAAAATTGTAAAGTTCACAAAGTCAAGGATGAATTTTCCCAAAAAGAAATGTTATATAATTTAGAGATTCTTCTTCTTAATCTTCATAAATGTGAATTTTTCTTTTGTATTAACTAAAATATTTTTTTTTAGTTATTTTTTTTTTTTTTTGTGAACAAAAATTTTCTAACCTGTAGTGAAACTGAATTTTGTTTCCTACCTGTTTTCCAAAAGGAAAGGCAATTGTTTTCTTTTTATAATTTAAGAAACCAACACAATTAAATAAATAAATAATTTATTTATTCCCTAATTTGATTGAAATAACATTTCGGTTTACGTATTTTTATTGTCATAATTTCGGACATAGATGTCGTTTTATCGATTTGTTTGTGCAATAATGTACTACGTCGGTTACAATGTGTCAGGATTTTGGGAAGAGGAGAGAAGGTTTCTAATTTAATTATTAAAAGATGCAACGAATTTTAATTTTAAAAAAATCTCATCAAAAGTTTTTATGACTAATTTGTTTTTATTTTATTTTTTTAATGTTCAGTGTTGTCTGCTTAAAAAAAAAGACTTGGCAAAGTAGTGTTCATAATTTATTTTTATTAGAAAATCTAGCAACTTTTACTTCATTCATTGCTGCAAGATTTAAAATAAAAAAATATGATATTAAAAAATAGTTGACATAATTTTTTCACATTACTGTTCCAGTGTTCATAGACATTTTTATTGTCTCGTCTTGTGTTTTTTGGCGGTAAAATCCGCCACAGGAGAAAAAAAAGCAAAAAATAATAGTGTCATTTTTTTTTTTTTTTTTTTTTTTTTAAGAACTAACCATTATTCTTTTTTTCTTTTTCTCATTTCTGTAATTATTTCCGCTTCTAACGTTTCTTGCTGTAAAATTTCAAAATCAAATGTGTATACCTCTACTTAAATCAGCTGTAGTATTTCATCACGATTGTTGTTACTATCAACTACACATGGGACTGTTTTTCTGTCTCTAGCCCTGAAGCGGCGACGGGGGTGGAGTTAATGAATAAACAAAACTAAAATGACTGATCGTGACTGGGTGGGGTTGTTGCTGCCGCCGCGTGGTGTTTATTTACATAAAAAAAAAAGATTTATTCTGATTGTCTTTTCGTTTTTTCTTATTGACACCCAGGTAAATAAGCAAATATAAAAAAGCACACTGGATAACTTTGGGGTTACTAGGAGTGGGGATTGTCGGAGAATAATTTTTATTTCTAATTATTCTCACAAATTCCTTTCCCGATGTTTTGGTCACGTGGACAACACATTGTTAATGTTTGTTAACCAATTCCAAAGAGGGAAACTTTTCGTCTGTTGCTTATGTAATATAATTCATTTGCATTTTTATTTGCAAGTGTATTTTATTTCTTATGACCTGAATAAAAAGAGGTTAAGGAATAAATCAATTTTTATGAATGCTGAACAGAATATTTCTCTAGTTTTACTTTTTTTATGCAGCTAACTGCTAAAATAAGTTTTTTACTTTTTACAAAAAACTCTGGTTAAGCAGTGTTTATCGGAATATATTTGAAAGTAAATTTATGCAAGTTAATTAGAGATTATTTTTATCTTTTTTTTTTTTTTTTTTAATGCTACTACAGACAAAAAAATGAGGTGGAGTTGTACAATAACGGGCACTCACACTCTTTAAGAACTCCAGATTACGAATAATTCCTTTTTTGCTATAACAGAATAATTTAACAGTTGAGTAACATAACGCTAACTAACAACAGGGAATCATCCTGTTTGCAATGTAAATTTATTCAATTATTGATCGTCTCTACGAAAGACAAAACAAAATCTGCTCTTACGACGTAATTCCTTCAAATGGAAAAAACAAAAAAAACAAAATTCGTTTTATAATCTCGATTAAGGAAGGCTTAATCATTCAAGCGCTCAAGACTGAATTAAAAAAAAATATTTTTAAATTGGCTTCCATAGGGGAATAACAATAATTATATAGCAAACTGAACCCTCTCTAGTCTAAGTAATAACTTTCAAAACTTAATTTAAAAAAAAAAATATTCAGTCATGATCTGGAGTGTTTAGTAATGTTTCTTTTAGTCTTTTGGTGGAGTTGTGCAATAGAAAATTGCACAACTCTACCAAAAAAGTTTTTAACACTCTAGTCTAATTTCACATAGACAAACAAAATTTATTGTACTCTTATTTCACATATTAAACTCAATTATTCATTGTGTCGTGTGTTTTGGTAAAGAAAAATCTGTAACAAGTAGATTAGGCATTATTATTCAAAAATTGAAAGGAAAAAAAAATCAATAAAAAGTCTGAAAGAATTTGAGGAGGATATAACGATCATCATTTCATAATTTAAAATACGCTTCTTAGCACATTTCTTGAGGGAGGGAATGTAAAAAAAAAAAACTATTACGGCAAGGTAGAATAAAAAATGTACATCTACCTACAAATATTTGCTTATTATTGGATTGTTGGTAAAAAAATAATAATAATGAGTGTAGACATGCTGATATTGATCTGCTGAAAAAACAATTTATATCGAAAGTCTTGTATCTTGAGGAAAATATTATTTCTGATCATCATCCTTTTTTGGTAACGAGTGAATACAAATATTATGTAAATGAAAACGTTTCGCGTCAATTCCTTAAAAAAAAAAAACAACTTCTCTTCTGATGAGATGACAAGCATCACTTCAAAAAATTTGATAAAAAATTATTTTTTGTTCCTAATTGTAAAAAAAAAAAAAGAAAAAAAAACTTTCTTTCAGCTCAGAAGAATGATCTGATTTCTAATTTTGTGCACTTTCAAAATAAAATCCGCCTTTTAAGTTTTTTTTTTTTTTTTTTTTTTAAAAAAAAAAAGATAAAGTGAAACTTAAACTGCAACATTATTTTTTTTCAACTTGACTAGAAGAAATCTTGTTCAAAATCCGTGTGTATAATTGACAAATAATTAGACGTTAATCCTCTCAAACTATAACCAGAATAATCTGCTTCCTTCATTAATGAATAATACTACCGTTTTTTGTTGTTTTTTTTCTTTAAATTGGGACAATTATTGGTTTTATTTTCTTCTTTTCTACTTATGAACTCATCCCAACACGCGTGAATTTTTCAATTTTTCTCCTTTTTTTCATTCATTGCCAGATATTTTTTTTTTTTTTAACTTTCCCCATCTCTTGCCCAGTTCCTGCCATGTGTTGCAATTTGAATTAGCTAATAATAAATTGGAAGAATAACTCCACTCGTTTTGGTGAAGTTAGCAGAGAATATGAGAAGAAAAAAAAAGTATTGTCACTAGTCAATGTTTATTTGTTTGATAATGCAATGATTGATTATAAATTTAAAAAATACATTGGTTTTACTTTTACTTTAGGAAGGTATTTTTCAACTTCAAATTTTTTTTAATACTGGCATTTATATCTTCTGTTACTAAAATTAAAATCTGCATGTTTAGTTTTCCTTCAATTCGTATTTTGAGATACTAAATTTAGAAAATTTCCTTGCTATTTTGAAAAAAAAAAAACGATATTAAAATATTTAAAATAAATTTACTGAAAATCATGCCTTTTAAAACGTCGTTGATCCCAAATTGAATTGATCGATACGACGAATTATTTTTACTGGATTCGACAAGAGGATAATAAAGGAAAAAAAAAAAGAAAAAAAAGTTTTTGTTTGAATGCTTATGATGAATGAAGAAATGTAAGGAATTTAGTCTAGGAGAGTCAGTGTGCTTATTATTTTGAAAATAAAATGGGTGAGGTTTTTTGTTATTTCCTTTCTTGTCTTATTTTTACCATCCCATTTCGGATGGAGATATGAAATTAGAAAAAAAATCTCTCTCTCCACACACACACACACACACACACACACACACACACACACACACACACAGATTCCTCGTACTCTCGTTTAATAATGTATTTTTACTTTCGTTACTTGATCTTCTTAGTCGCCCTATTTCTTTTAATGTCTTTTTAAATACGTGTGCACGAAGAAAAGAGAAAACAAATCTGTGTAGAGATTTTATTTTAAACCAGGTGGAAATCCCGACAAAATCATCGCGTAACCGAATTCTTTTCATTTTTTTTTACTTTTATTATTTATTTATTTTTTACGCATTGCAAAAATCGGGAACACGTGTAGTACTCTATACATCTTCATAAATTTTTTAGTTGCTCATAATTGTCAAGGGCACTGTTCAAATTACTTCATCAGTCTTTCCTGTTTTTGATTTTATTTTACTACATGTGTTAAAGTTATATTACAATACATACATTATGTGTGTGTGTGTGTGTGTATACACATACTACAATACATTGTTACACATACATTCACACACACAATCTTCATCAGTTGCACTAAGTAAATCTTTTGGGGGCAATGGTCCATGTCATTATTTATTTTTTATAATTTCTATTTTCTTTCTTGATAGTTTTGCACATCATCTGTCTATAATTATAAAAACAAAAGACAAAAATTGTAACCAAGCGATATTGAGCACTTACAGATTGTTTGACTGAAATAAAAAGAAAAGAAAAAAAAGCGTTGTCTTCCAGAAATATCTGAGTCAAACTTTCTTGCTTTCTCCTGAAACACCCTTCCCCCTGGGGCGTGCTGAAAAGTTTTCAGCAGCACTATTTTATTTATTTTTATGTGTGACACTTGCACACAACATTTATGTAGATTAGTAGACCTATATCTATATTTTTTCTTCCCTCAATATCTTTTTTTTTTTTTTTAGTAAGTCTGTACGTATAACTTGTTTGTATTTATCGTTTGTTAACATACCCATTTGTATCGTTTTCTTATGAACAATGTGTGTGTGAAACACTCCCGTGTTGTACAGGTTATATACTCTCTGATCCTAGAGGTACTGATCCATATATGACAGACGTTCTTCAGGCTATATTGGATTGCATATGTCTATCAGCGTTGTGGTATATAATTTTGCTACAGAAAATGATTATTCATAATTTTATTTACTTTTTTCAGTTTAATGTTATTTCTTTTACCTCTCTGGGGAACGTGTTAGTTTTTCGTTGTTTTGTTTCTTCCTCCTTTTGCTTGTGGTTCAATTCATTCACTGACAATTTGGCTTTGCAGACTTCGACCTTACCAGCGTCATCTAAGAACATTGTAACCATTTTTGACTTTCATCATTGCTTGATTGTCAGTCCTATTCTCTGAGATCTTCGTTACATCCAATTCCAATATTTGTCTTTCTTTTCAAATCTTAAACAATTCTTCACAAGAATCTTTTTCAAGGTCATATTGCACAGTGATTCATTTGACTTCCCAATATTTTTAATTACATTGACGTCCTTTCAAAACGCAAAAAAAAAGGTTTTCCCATAAATGAGTTTAATTATTAATTCTATTAAATTAATTAATATTTACTACAGTCATAGTTTGTGATCTGTAATTTCATTTAAATTCCTGATGCTTAAACCCGGAACCTCTCAGAAGTTCATTCTGAGAGGAATCAGGTTTTTTTAGGCATTTATATACTCGTCCTTGTTTTATTAGCGTGTTTGATTTAACTCCCATATGTTGATTGAAACATTGGTTCTCGTGAAATCACTGAAGTTAAGCAACGTCAAGCCTAAACAGTACCTAGATGAGTGATCGCTTGTGAATATCAGGTATTGTAAGTTGGGAGGTGCGGGTGTTGTAATAATAGGTAATGACTCGGAATTGAAAATACGAATTTCAATTCCAGTCAAGTTTGTTATATTCACTTACCTGCAAACTCTTTTCCCCACAGCTATGGGTTAATTAGTAGGACCTCACTTCTATTATTATCTCTAAAAGTCTTAGCTAAAAATATTTTGTGGCTTTCTGTAAAAAGTTAAGCTGTGTTATGTCTATGAAAAAATAAAAATTAATTATAGTGTCAAAAATAATTGTGATAAAATATAAGATTTATCATTAATTCACTCATTCTAAACCAATGAGAATCAACCCCAATTTTCTCCTCTACATTCAAAAACATGTGACATTTTCACCTTTGGACAAGCCATTCACATGGACAGGTCATTAACATGTGCATCAACGAAAATGTTGTTTCTGTTTCATTTTTCAAGCTGTAGTAGTAATATTTATCTTTTTAGTACTCCTCAAAAAATTGAGGTTAAGAAAACCCATAGACACTAGTATTTTCTAACTAAATTATCTGGACACTCATTACACACATCTATAACCCCCCCCCCCCCCAAAAAAAACAAAAAAAACATGAGAGACTGTATGCACTTATTCTGTTTGATTCTGATCCATATTTGACCTACATTTGACCCCAGACTCTCACAATTTTACTCAGCATTACTGTCTGGTTTTTCCAACACTACATAACAACTAGAGAAAAATAATATCAGTTTTGCAGTTTGCTGTTTCCACATTCTTGCCGTTTCTTATTTTTACAAGTATTTTTTTGTATATGTAAATGTTAGGTGGGGGGTATAATGACTCAGAATAATAACTCTCCTACAGCCGTAAAAACAAAAAAAAAAAAACAAATCAATCAAAATCAAATTTATTACCATGTTTCAGCTGATGTGTACTTCAGCTCTCACCAAGTACAAATTTCATTCAACAGGGTTCCGGGTTTAAGCATCAACTATTCCTGCAGTTAGAATGTAAAGAATTGACCAACATCAATGATAATTGTTGCAAAATGTTTGAAGGATGAAAGCATTTTTATTTTATATTTGCTGATGGTGTGAGTTGGTCATGGGTTTTTTCTTCACTGAGTATTAGGCACCCACTTTGTATTGAACTCTGTAAATGCTTTGCTTATGCAGTTATTTATTTATTTTTTCACTCTTATGCACGTATACTTTTTATTTGTATTTTTAAAGGAATCCCATTTTCTTTTCATGTGTTTCTATACTTGGTTTTACAGTATCATGTCAAATATTTCCATAAAATATAATTTTTAGAGTTTGGTTGGTTACTCACTGACACTCTTGACTATAACAGTATAATCGTTATCTTAATTCTTGTTCTTTGATTGTTCTCTCTCTCTCTCTCCTTAATGGTTCTCTTTTGTAAGTTCTTGTGTCTTAGTGGCTTTATTGTCTTGCTTCGGGTGAAATGATTAAAGTTTTTCATCATATTTTCCTCAGAAGGAAGGTTTTTTTTTTGGTTTTTTTTTTTGGGGGTTTTTTTTTAAGAATTTGTAAAGAGATCATTTATTTATCTTTGCTATGGAGAAACTATAAAAAGTAATTGTATTGATCATAAGCCTTTTGGATTTTTTTTTCACAATCTCTAAGGTTGGTTCACTTATTGTTTTTACTGTTTGAATTTGTCCTATTAGCATATAACTAAACAGAAATGCATCCATAGTTATATAAATTCCTTGCCACTATGCTGTCTTTTCTCTTGTATCGGGTCTATGTTCAAAGAAACTTTCTGCTTGGGGAAACCCAATTATTTTGTACCTGTTACACATGAGCATTCTCAGTCTTGTGTAATCTCTGCAACCATCATTACCAAAGCTTTCTTTTTTTCCCCCCTTAATCATCCATGTTAAACCAATGACATATCAGTTACATTTTTTCTCTGTTCCATTACTACCATGGCCTCCTCTTGTGTTCTTGGATGCTCTTGACCTATATTTGGTTGATCTTAACCAATTTGTTCAACTGAATATTATATCTGTGCTTGCACATGCTTTCTACTTGAAGGAACTATTAACCATTTTAATGGCCCAGACCAATGCTACTTGTTTTTTCTTTTTCGTTTAGTTTTCTATCAGTGGTTTCATTTGTTTCCCATTGATAGCTTACACATTACTGTAGAATAACGTACAGTAACAACAAAGATGTAGACAATAGTCGACCTGTAAATAGTGTAAATAATAACTCACCCCAGAAATTCAGGCAGGAATTATTGAATTGGTATGTACCCAATGTGATACACCAATGGAAACTGTCAGAAAAACTTCATAAAAAATTGGCATGAACCACCTGATATTCCTATACAGGTAGAAACCTAAAGCTTGTTCCACCAGGCTTATCAATAAAGACATCAGTCAGTTCCTGGAGAGCACAAAGGGTAGTGGATAGAGCAGAATGCAGCCTAGTGGGAGAAAGGATTCTCTACATCTGCTGGAGGAAACATCAATGTGATAACAGCAAAGATGAGAACTGTAATCCACCTGTAAATAGTGTAAAAAAAAAAAAAAAAAAAAAAATAGATGTGATGTAAAATAAGGGAAATAAATGTCAGAAATTAATACTACCATTGTCCCATAATAATTGCTACATTAACATACAAATTATGACATAGTGCTGGTAATTGTCAATTCCTTGTCAAAAGAAGTCACATAATATTACAGGTTTCATATTTAACAGCAAATTATTTATCTGCATCTTTGACTATAAAATCCAAGAAAATTTATCATGGCTTGACACATTTAATTGTTAGATTGATAAATTGTTAGATTTTTGTTCTTTTCTGGTTCTCCAAATAGATTGAAATTAATTTCATTTTATTTCTATGAATTTTTTGTATTGGTTTCTCAGTGATATCTGCACAAACACTATCCAAGCAAATTAAATAGACTGTAATTCTTACCATATAAGGTGTACTTAGAAAAGATCTCTCTCCCAACTACCCTTTCATCTTATTACCCAGTGGTTATGTTATGCTTAATACTTTTGTTTGATGCCCTAATCCCTTGGTGACCCCCAGAATGAAATATGATTATATGGAATTCAATTATGATTATAAATCTGTTAAAATATGCAAATATAGATAAATCATCAACTGAATATATTTACCTGAAATATTCCTTTGCTAAATGATAGTTACAGGTTATAAGCTGATAATTACTGGATGTGTTCCAAACAATAAACAACAAAACAAGATTTGTCTTGTTTACACTCTCAGTAGATTGAAGCTTATGTATTTTGTCAATCAAAAAGAGAAATATACAAAGTAAAAGTTGTTAGGTATTGTATACTATCCCTGTCACATAATTGTTACTTTTGCACATATATTTCCTGCATAAAATGGAAGGACTATTGTCTAGTAGGAGTAGCAGTATTTTCTTGCAGATGATTATTTAGCTTAGTTTCATTGTGTATTTAGGATTGAACTTAATACTTGAGCAAATCTAGAAACGCAATATGGTAACCATCACTTTACAGACCCTATGACATATCTTAGATAGAACATGGTTTTTAATGACTTAATGACTTGCTTTGAGGTTTTGCTGATTAGACAATTTGCCATGTATCCTCTTGAGATTCTTTCTACTTAACACTTAAATCACTCTAGTGTTTTCCAGTTTACATAGTAATGTAATGTTACTCTAATGTTACCTAGTTGATAGATTGAGCAGTTTTGAAAGGCTCAGTATGAATAAGCTTTAAATTTTACTATTTATGATTTTTTTGTTATTTTTTAAAAGCTAGGTTACCAATGTAAATATTATGTTGCTATGAGCTTATAGGTTTGGAACATAAATATGTATTATAATGTGTAAACTTTCTTTGGAGCAATATCTCGTGTCTTTGGAGCAATATCTCGTGTCTTTGGAGCAATATCTCGTGTCTTTGGAGCAATATCTCGTGTCTTTGGAGCAATATCTCGTGTCTTTGGAGCAATATCTCGTGTCTTTGGAGCAATATCTCGTGTCTTTGGAGCAATATCTCGTGTCTTTGGAGCAATATCTCGTGTCTTTGGAGCAATATCTCGTGTCTTTGGAGCAATATCTCGTGTCTTTGGAGCAATATCTCGTGTCTTTGGAGCAATATCTCGTGTCTTTGGAGCAATATCCCCTTTTCATACATGACCATAAAGATTGTTTTTTTAAATAAAAAAAAAAACAAACTTGTATCAAAAGCTATTATTTGAAATAAATACATATATCATTTTTCAAATTAAAATACTTAATAATTGCATTAATATATATATATATATATATATATATATATATTTTTGACATGCAGATGCACTCTATACATTTCTGACCATATCGCAATTAGATCTCATTTAAATATTCATGGAGACCTACCAGACACTATTTGTAACAAACTTGTTGACAACACTAACATAATAGCATCATCTACATGCAAAAAAAGGTTAAAAATAATGGAAGCCTTATTAATAAAAACAAAAAAAACAACATTTATGAATATTAACTTTGAACATGGACACAATATCTTGACTGTTTTGAAAAATGAAAACATTTTATAAAACATACATACAACAAACTCTTATTTAACAGTTAAAATATTTCAACCTTGAAAATGGCTAAATGTATAGCCGAAAGCACTCGGATAAAAAGAACATTCGGACAGTTTTTATATAATTTATCATCTGAAAAGAAAAAAATTATTAGATCGCATGAGAAATTGTATAAAAAAACTAAATAAAAGCACCTTGTCTGTCGTATTCAATGAAATGTGCATATATATAACATAGAATAGAAATCCCAAATGACCCCATTTGAATAGCTATTTCACCATACTTGATTCACTTCCCCTCTACCACCTTGAAATTAGGTTTAAGCTAATGTCTAGATGATCTGCTGCATCTTCTCTAGTATTCTTTCTCCTTTCCTTTTTTTCTTTTACTTTTTCATCTTTTTCTTTCTTCTTTCTTTATTCTTTAAATGTTTAAATATTTAAGCTATTTTATTTCTTCACAACTTTGTGTTGACAAAGCCTACAAGTTCTTGTAGGGTGAAATAGCTATTCAAATGGGGTAATTTTGAATTTCTATTCTATGTAATTTATTTGTATATGCCCTGTTATAATAAATACATTGAGCTCTTTGTGGATCAGTTTTAATATTTTATAATATTAGGATTCAGTTTTCATTATATACCAACAGATTATATATATATATATATATATATATATATATATATATATATATAATAAATCCTAAAGAGCCAGGAACAACCTACCTAGGTTTCATCTAAATGGATCTTCAGGGTAATCTGGCTAAAGAGGAAATGACAAATCAATTTTTTTTGATAAAACCCACTAAAAACTAATTAGCATAAAACCATGTGACAGAAGAAGATATATATAATAATCCTTGTTTTTAAAAATTATAAACTGTATAAGATCTTTCTTTAATACACAAGTACTTTCAACTGTACATTCAGTCATCCTCAAGCACATTTAACAAAAACACGTTTGAAAAAAAAATTAAAATAAAAACATTTTGATTCGCATTTAATTTTTTCCTCTCAGATGCCACCTGAATTTTACCAAAAACAATTTCCATGCCTGAGGATGACTGAATGTACAGTTGAAAGTACTTGCGTATTAAAGAAAAGCCTTATACAGTTTATATATTTTTATATATATATGTATGTATGTAAAAATTCAACAATAACATTTACTTGCATTTGTTTATTAGACATTAAATTACATCACTTAGCATATTCCATAGTTTACCTTTACTTAAACAGTTAGCTTTAATGCTTTAAAGCATTCTTAAATTGAAAATTTTTGTAACTTTAATGATACCCCCCCCCCCCCAACTTCTGTTTCTAAATACTTTTTGCAAAATAAATTCCTTACATTTACCTTGGTAAAGAAAAAATTTCCTTTTCTCTTTATTCATGTATTATAATAGCTAGAGAAAAACAAAACAATTATTTGCCAGAATTTTTCTGCAAATTAATCAAGTAATAATCTAATTAAGCTTGTAAATGCAAGTAAATAAAAATGTCAAATTTGTATTAATTGCAAATTGTCACTTTATATTTGTTCTGGTTCTTGAATCAAATTTACTTTTAAGACATAAATAGCATTTGCAAATTTAGATAAATAAAATGAGATTAACTTGAATAAACTGCCTATTTTACATCATCTCTTTAATGTATGTTATTCACTTGAAATGGTTTCTGGGCCACTAACATTGGGAAATTTTTCGATTTTCTTTTGCACAAATCTGAAAATCATTTGATGACACTGATAGATTGACTTATGGTTGTAAAAGTTTGTATGAAATAGTTGTTAGAGTTGATTATGTGATTACTTTATCAGAGTAATGTGTTTTTAGATATACTTAAAATTTGTCTAAATTACTATTTTATTATTAAAACTGATTAATTCTGGTCAATCAACATTAAGTTCTCGAAAAATGTATTTTGCCATGAGACAATAGCCAAAAGGATTAAAGTGTTGGTTACCAAGTTTGGTGGCACAGTAACCGAGTTCAATCTCTTGATCTGGTAGTACAAGCACAAACTCTGGAAATGAGGCTTGCAATAACTGAACAGTACTACTGAGAACAAGACGAGATATTCCTAAACATGTCTAATCTATCCTATTTTAATTTGAAATTCCCTGAATGTTACCTGGATTGACATACACCTGAAGAAGGCTGGAGAGCAGATTGGCTGAAATGGGATAACAACAAAGATCAAGACACGAGTTTGAATGTAAATAATACATTAGCTATTCACAAAATATATGCATTTCTAAGGAAGAGTTTTATCAATTTGAATAAATGTTGTATATGTATATTCTGATAGGAAAATTTTCAATTGAGAACACTTTATTAGCAGATTGGCTAATTTAGTTACAGAGGCACGACAGTGTGTGTGTGTGTATATATATATATATATATATATATATATATATATATATATATATATATATATATATATATATGCAATACCTTCCTACTTTGACTGATAGTTGAAGCTACCATAGCCTCTTATTTCATTCACTTCTTTGATTGCTCATTATTTCAAAACTACATTATGGGGAATGTAGGAAAAAAAACTGATTAAAAGAAAGAAAAAAAATTAGCTTTGTTTTATAGCTGAGATTAAACAGTAATTTAGTCAAATGAACTTCAATGGTGAGCAGATTAAGAAAAAGGAAACACCAGAAAATTAACGTATGCGTGTTTGTATAAATAAATCCTCTCTTTAGCTAAAGTGGGTTTCAAGTCTAGTGAAACATATACAGCTGACAATGGATGCATGAGATTTCAATATTTACTAAGCTTTAATGAGATGTAATGTTATAGTTCTGGTAGATCTATCAAGGATCAAACTTACTACTCTAAGAAATTAGACCCCCACCAGTTTATCTTATTAAGCAAATGATGAGAAAACTCTTAGTCCAATCAAGCTGCTTTTCCTAAAACAATATGTTTGGTCATTTGATCAGATAGATTTCTGGAAATTGGGTGAGTGAACAAATTTTCAGAGTGTAATATATATATATATATATATATATATATATATATATAAAAGGCTGTGTGTGTGTGTAACGAATGCACGGCCGCAATTTTTGACGGATTTGCACCAAAATTTACATGCACATGCTCCAAGTTAGTGGGAAGGCCAAGACCGACTTTGCATTTCCCAACTCCCATCGATAGTGGAAATAATCGATTTTTCATGTAGTTTGCGGCCATTTTCTACTGGCCAGAGTGAGAGCCTCTAGCTGGCTGCCACGAATAGGCAGGAAGATTCTATTGGCCAGCGTGAGAGCCAACAGCTGACTGACATGAATGTTAACTAGCATGCAAAAAAATTTGATGGCTGTATTCGTCACAAGTGGGAAAGATTTAAATCTGCATGGCACTTTACTCCAATTGGCTCATTCGTTTGCTTAAACTCAACATTGATTCTGATTCCGCAGAACTGGGTTGGGTGTGAAAGTGTATTTGTTGTTAACATTCTTTTTTCATTCGGTTTTTCCAGTTATGAGTCCTTTTTTAAAGCTGAGCGTTTTGTGTTCATTTTGTTTAGTTCTTTTTTCATAACAGATTAAATGTTTAGTATAGAGCTTAGAACAAATTCGCTGTGTGAGATAGGCAAGAAGTAAGGCATGTAGCAACATCAGCACAACAAAGGGCACCCCTTTAAAGGCAAGGAAGGGTAAAAATATTTTAAGTCAAGTGATAGCGATTGCTGTATGAGTTGTACGATTTTTGAATCAAGCATGGGCAACGCTGGTATATATATATATATATATATATATATATATATATATATATATATAGTCGTAAAGTTTTCTTGTGATGTATTCCGTCCTTCAGGACCTCATCGGTTTAAGTTTGTATGTTGGTGCGACGGCACATGTGCACAAATGAACAATGGTAGGGATTTTAGAATTTTTTTTTTTTTTTTTTTTTATATATCTAGCCAAATTCATTTAGAATCTTTTTCTTTCCATCACTTTTGAAAGTATGTATTCCACATTGATATTAGAAGATCTGTCAGGAATGGAGAAATGACAGTGCCAGGTGTAAAATTTACTGTAGATTTTCTTGTGATCAGGGCACATTTTAGAGATTTTGGTTGTAGTGAATTTTTTTTCTTTTGATCAGTGTAGCATTTTTTTTATGTCAAACTTGTGGCCAGTTTTCTGTTATCAGTGTGGGATACCTACTAAAAAAAAAAAAAACTGATAGAAATAAAAACAAAATGACTCTAAAGGAATTCAGCTTAGATATATAAAAAAAAAATAAAATTATAAAGTCCTATGATGTCCTGAAGGGCGAAACGTGTCACAAGACAACTTTTCACTTTGTCATACAATTTCCCCCAATATTGTTCTTGATATAAAAATATATATTGTTATCTCGCATATATATATATATATATATATACACATATACACACACACACAGATATATAACATTGCGCATTGAGTGCTGGTGTTAATAAAGTAGTGCTCGATGTAATATAACAGAGCTATTAATAAATATACATATTATTCCACACTGGTCACATGACTGAGTTTCTTGCACAATGCAATATTATAAAATATTTTTCATTCTGTAGGAAGACATTCATTATGCTGTCACATATCAGAAATAGTTTTCTCTTTTGTTTAGCATAAAAGAGAATGAACTCCAATTAAAAATAAAGAATTCTTTTATTTCTTTCATATTTATATAAAGTAAATAAGCAAACTAATTGTATGTTTGTCTTTTTGAACATTGCCTATAAATAAGTTGTTCCATTCTAAAAGATGAAACTGCTCAATGACCATGACAAACAAGAAAAATGTTTCTTCAGATGGCTTTAAAATTGGTGCTGTAGAACATATTAAAGCTAAAAATTTTTTATGCTTAGCAAGATTTATTGGTCACATGTTCATAACAAAGCATCCAGAAATGATGCAGAATATAAAATAGTCATGGCACAAATGATTTTATAAATTATATATATATATATATATATATATAATTTGAGGACGTTACACTGAAAACATCAAAATCGCTACACAATTGCAGTCATGTTTCGATGCATCTCATCAGGCAATTGTAAATTACTGCCGAGTAATTTACAATTGCCTGATGAGATGCATCGATATGCATTGAAACATGACTGCAATTGTGTAGTGATTGACATGTTTTCAGTGTAATATCTTCAAATAAATAATATTGCTCTATTTTGTATTGAGCCCTCTTTTAAATTAAATGTTACAAATGTTGGAATTGTACTCTATTCATTCTCATCTTACCTGGAGATATATAAACATTTGTTTTAGTGGATGACTGTATTGAGTAGATGCTTTATTGATTTTAAACAGTATTTATTTAATCTTTTGGCCTGTGTATTCTAGAAACCCAACTGGGAAAATGTGCCCTCTACAGGAGGAGCCACAGTCTGGTGCAGCATGCTTTAACCACTTGGCTTTGAAGAGTTTCACAATAAAGCAAGGTTCTATTTGGCTTTTACAGCCCACTCACTTATTTAGATTGTTCTTGAAACTCATATCTACTCAGTTTCATATCCAGAATGTAAACAAAGCAATTTTTAAAGTATTAATGGATTTTACTTTTTAATCTGACATATTTTTATAATTTCAAATGTGTCTTTAGAGATTACTAGTATTTGAGTAGATGATCCATTTATTTTAAATAGTGTTTATTTAATTTACCACCCTGCGTATTCGAGAAAGCCTGACAAATAAAATGTGCCCTCTGCACTTTGTTGTGTTGAATACGCAGATCAGTGGACAAAATAGATACTGCTTATAATAAATTGGCCATCTACTCAAATAATGTTTAAAGTAATAAAAATGTTAGATGAGAAACAAAATTCATTTTGCATGCACACACACACACACACACATATATTATTCAATTTTTTTAATATATATAATTTTTTTTTTTTAATTGAATATTTATTATTGTAGTTTTATCCTGAATGACTGCCACACTACAATAAAATATCACTAAGAGTGATAATGATACTTCACATTCTATGGCAAGATTGAATTCTATCAACAACAATAATAATAATGACATCTTTTTTTTCTGTAGAATTAAGCAGAGTCCAATGAACTGTGTACAAAATTCCAGAAATGTGTGTGGCTACAAAAGTAAGAAGGAAAACAAGTGTAAATACTGAAATAGTCACTGTTAGGTAAAAGTATATTATGAATGTCTTCCTCTCAGTGGTGCCAACTTTTTGGAATTGTAACTATAAACAAGTGTCTGTGGCAAACTCATCTTTATATAAAAGCTATAAATATCTTGGTTGGGTTGCAGCTGAGATAGTGATCAGCTGCATTTCAAGAGGATGAAAATTAAGGAAAAAGTAAAACAAAAGCCTGCATCTTTCACAGTAATAAATAGGATGGAAGTAGTGTTAGTCATTTTATTATTAGGTTCACCTCTGTTGCCACTATACAAGGTTTTTGATATTACAGCTGAGTCTCTACACTCAGCACATCTTTGCTTCTGTTTCAAATGCACATTTGCAGTCAGCTTGTCTGTACATAAAACATAACCTTGATTGATTTAGTTCTACTCCTTATGGAGAAGCATATTGATCTTTAGCGTTTGTTTTTAATATTCTGTCTGACTTTAGAGGACCACAAAAAAAATATATACGCTTCTCTCACAAATGTACACTTTTATTCAAGATATATATATATACTGAGTGTAACAGCAATATTATCCAAATTGTTACAGCATAATTGTCCATCCCACAAAATGTTTAATATCTAAAAAACCCCAAAACTAATTGAGTTTCTTTTTTCCAGGTTTTCAGATAAGACATTTAGTTATCTTAAACACCATTTATCATAAGAATTGCTAAAAAAGAGAGCAGATTAAAATTTTGTGTCTTCCCAACCGAGCAATGGTGAGAGGAAAAAGATCATTCAGGCCTTCAGTAATGGTACCAACATTCATACTCTGGCTTCCATCTTCAAAGTCCATTCAAGAACCATCAAGAGAATGGTGAATAAATTTAAAAAAGAGGGAACAGTAGAGAGAAAAACTGGACTAGGTCACAACAGGAAGAGGAATCATCATTTCAACTTAAAGCTGAATACATTCTTATTGTTCAAAGTAGAGTGATGAAAAAACATGCTGATATTTTAAAAATGCTTAAGTTTATTTATATACAGAAAATAATTTTTCTTTTAATTTGGATTAATTTAAGAAATTTCAATTTTGAAATGGAACTGAAATTTAAGTTCAAGGAAGTCATTTAAATTAGTTAAAATGTATTTTTTAGTGTTTTTTTTTTGTTTTTTTTTTTTGTGTGTCCATGTTTTTGGTTTATAGTCTGTGGTGGCAACTAATTTTAACTGTAGTAAAATTCTACCCTTTGTTTTTCATGAAAAAGTATGTAGCAGTAAAAAAAAAAATCTGATTTATAAAGTTTGGATTATCATGCCGAGCAATAGTGTACCAGCCAAAAATTTTGGAAATTTTTTTTTTTCCTTGCTATTATGATTATTATCATATTATTTGTATGCATTATAATCATCCACTCATATAATTATTTCCTTTTTCTCTTTCTCCCTCTCTCTAGCCTTTTACTGGCATCCAGTGCATCTAGTATAAATGTCCCCCTTAAAAAGGGATAAATGTTAGTTGCTATTTCTTTTTCTTCAGATCTGATTAAGCATTTTTCTTTTTAACTCTGACAGAAAGTGAGTGGGTAGGAACCTCTTCCCCCATTCATTTGACCAAGTGCCCTATTCATTCTTGACCCAAGATTAACACTCCTTCTCTCTCCCCCCACTCACTCATTCTCTCTCATTATCTCTCTGACATACCCACACACATGTAGCCTTAGTTTCAAACAATGAAACCATCTGCATAATATATTTTGGTTGTATGAATTATAATTTGTCTTTCTTTCTTGTCTCCTCTTATTAATTTTCATCTCACCTAATCTGCCAACTATAGCTTAAGGCTATTAAGAACAGAAAAATCTCTATTAAATTGTTTTTTTGTTTTTTTAGTTTAAAAGTAGGGAAGCTTGGATTTTTGTTAGAACTGTACTTGTTTGAGGTGGGAAATCCTATTTTTTAATATATCAAGGCAGAAAGAAGCCACATTATTTTTAAGGTGTGCTATATTTATGGGATAAAGTGCTCAATATCAGAGATAGAGCATATATAAACGTGAACATTGAAGTTGACACTCTGAAGCGACAGGCTGTTTCATGCTAGATGCATTCATCAGGCCGAGATATATATATATATATATATATATTGAACAATAAAAAATATTAAAAAAATTAAAATCTTCAGACACACTGGGTTGTATATTGATATTCTTTTGTTTTTATTATTTCAGTTAGATATTCCTCGACTAGTTTCGTCCAACATGGCCATCATCAGGAGAACAACAATGTTTTGCTTGCTAGTAGCAGTGAACTACAGAAATGAATGTCTTGATGGATAAAATGAACTTTTGTCTGTAGTTTTCATTTGTTTTTTATTTTTTTAACATGGATTTTGGTCAGTCCTTGTGTTGGTCAGTCTCTTTTAAGTTGTTATTTAAGATAAGAGCTGGATGAATTCATGCTGCTCCGAATTCCCTTGGTTATTTTGACAGTTTCATTGGTTCCTGGAAAGGAGATGTGTATCTGTTACGTGTGTGTGTGTGTGTGTTATTTAGTTCTTAGGGAGTGAGTGAGTATGATGTAAGTGCGTATATTACTATGGGAGTGTGTTGTCATTTGGTTCATTAGGGACTAAGTGAGTATAATGTTATTTATATTCATGTGGGTGTATAAGTGTGAGGCCTCAACATCTCCACACTCATGTCTGTCTTGAGTGGATGAGAAATGGGGGTAGGTCCTGATTTGTGGGGTTATATATTAATACTATATTGTTAAATTTGTGATTTAGCCCTTCTAGATAGAGCGTTTTTTTAAACATGGAAACCACTTCTTTTCATGGCACTCTAAAATCTTTCTAATGTTTTCTGCTCTGAACTTTTCTGTTCTCTCAGTTATTGTGAATTTGGCATGGGTTTTGAAATCGTGTTTTTCTAGGCGGAAATGTTGTTCTACAGGTAATAATCTTTCATGGGAAGTCAAGATATATAGTCCTGTTCAGTAAATGTCTGGGGTCATGTGATGGTGGATTTTCACCATTTATAAACTAAAAAAAATGTTAATGACTTTACTCTCTCTAATGTATCACTAAAACTCCATTTCTTTTGTTCTTTTAAATACAAATCAATTTATTAAAGATTCTTTCCAACTGACTTATAAAATTTACTAATTTCTCGGTACCCTGACCCTAGAATCAAATGGTAAAAGAGAAACATGGGCTCTTTTAGTATAATGCAAGGAAATTTGTGGAATTCAATACAAGCAAGAATGGGCTTCATTAATCTTCCAAGTTGATAAAATCAGGATTTGAAAATCTGTCTTTTCTTAGTTACTTGCCAAAAGTGTCTTTGGGGGGAAATATATATCTATCTCAGCCATGAGGCAGTTATCAGGTTTATTTTTTAAGATTATCTTTGTTGTGACTGAGAACAAAATTTTAAGAAAGATACAGGCTGATTGAAAAGTCACTCCCTATTTTATGTATGAGTGGCCAGCCAGGAGTCCTGACTTAACACCCTGTGGCTTTTTTCTTTGGGGTTGGTTAAAGGAGCCAGTCTACTATACAAAACCAAAACTTTGGAAGAACTTGAAGGGCAAACACAAGAAGTTATTTCTTCAGTTCTGGTGAAATCAGTTGACACAATTCCTGGGCGGCTCAAGAAGCTGGTAGCAAAATCTGGTGCCCATATTGAACTTTAAATAGAAACTCAGGCTAAACGATTTCCTCTCATATCCATTTCTTGTAAGAATTATAGTTAATAAATAAACTAAGTATTTTAAAATGGGGAGTTAATTTTCATTCACCCTGTATATTAAACCCAGTTGAAAAGTAAGTCACAAGAAAAATATTTGTTGTTGATCACTGCTTTGACTCTAAAAGTCATTGATGTTGCAAGGCTTTTGCACATAGATGACTTTTGTGTCCAAATTGTCTATTACTTTTTTTTTTTTTTTTTTTTTTTTTTTTTTTTTAGATGATCTATGATGGTGCCATCTTTCTTTTCACAATATTCTTTATTCTCTGCTGGATTTTGAGGTCTGTTTAGTTTGACAATGATCCAAACAGCTTGATAACATGGTGTACTCCATGCCATGTTTCTACATCCATATAAAAAAAAGTTGTTTCTGGAACATAACATTCTCTTTGAATGTTTACCGAATTCCTGAGAGAGAATCTAAGTGAATATTATGAAAAAAGTGGCATCAAAGATCATCTGAAAGTCTAAAAAGCCATTCCAACATTCGGTCATGGCAATGATTAAATCTCATTGGAAATAACTTTTCAAATTAAATATATCACTTATCTCCTAAGATTTGTACACAATAAGAGATTGCAATATTTTAAAATCTTATTTTTGCAACACTATAAAACATTTTATTTCTGCCTGTTGCAAATTGTATGGCTTGTGACTTAATTTGTCAGAGTGTGTTTGTGTTTTTTTTATTTATTTATTTATACCATCTGGCACAGGCACATGAGTGGCCCAGGATGCTGGTGGGGACTGTTCAAGGGTCACCAACTCTTGATAAATTACCAATGAAGGCGAAAGAGTTTTTATCTGCTCATAAGCACATCAACTAGGTTTTGAATTCAGTTGCTCTTCACTTCCATTGATCACCAACCAAGGCCAAAGAGCTCAATATGTCTTGCGATTTAGGTAGGTACTGCCAAAGATTCACTAAAAAATGAGCATACATGATGAGAAATGCCCCAAACTTAATAAAAACAATTTTGTCAAAATCTTTGTGATTAAGCATAAAGGCCAAAGGATTTTTTTTTATTAAATTATATATATTAAAAATACATTGATTTGGAAATTCTTGCAAAATCAGATAATTGTATGATTTTGAAAATTTCAGGACCTATTTACAAATGAATTATTTTAGAAAGGTTTTTTTTTTTTTTTTTTCTTAAAAAAAATTAGATCTGATTTATTTTCATGATATTAATGATTAGCACATCTGCTAAACACTAGGCATTCAGTACCTTGTAAGAATTTAATGTTGGTTTGTGAATTTCAATATAAATAACCAATAATTTATTATATTTAATATCATTATCAATTTTTTTTAGATAAAATTTTGTAATTTAGACAATTATTTGCTTTGTTATCTGTAATCTTAGGTGTACCTGGGAGATTTTAACGGACATGTTTTTTGTTTTTGCAGGTGTATTGTTGGCATGTTTATCACTTTTGATTTATTGTTCCCTCTTGAGACGAGGAAAAATTAATTTGTGTTGGCTTTCTATTTTTATCTCCATAATGAGTTTTTGCTAAATCTTGTGTTGTCCACTCTAGTATTCTAACCACTGAGCTATCAACTGTTAAGATTTTGTTTTTTAAAATTAACTAAATATCAAGTTGCCACTTTTTTCTCTTTTAAAGATTTTTATCTCTTGCTTTAAATGCTAATATGCCTTGTATCAGTTAGCAGCTGCTGCTATGACTCTTCTCAAGGTATCACTGGCCTTGATATAATTGCAATATGATTCTTATGGCATAGAATTATGTGGTCTTGTCCTTGGACAAGTTCTTTTGGGGTTTATACAATCTACTCTTATTTAATCAGTAAACTAAATGTGTAATCATTTAAAAGGTGCTTTGAATGAAAAGTAAAGTATAAAAATAGTCTGAAGACAAAAGTAAGTTAAACTTTTTTTAATCAGTTTTTAAATCTTTGTTGCTATTTATCACAATGTTTTTAATTGATCTATGGCTTTTAAATTAAGAAGCTATGAGAATAGAGGAAAAAATTAATTTTTATATGACTTCTATTTCCTAACTTCAAGGGTCTTTATTCATACCTAATTCCTTGGTATTAATCTATCAAAACTGTCAGCGTAAGGCAAGGTTCTGATCCTTATTCTTTCTGCCACTGATTTCTTTTCTCTGACTTTATTCAATGCCTTATAGTTGTAGTGGTAATACTCGTACGTCTTCTCAGATTTTGGCATTAAATATTGTCACACTTTAGCATAAAGATGAAAAAACAAGTTAAAACTAATAAAATACTGGAATAATAAATACTCCATTTTAAAATAACTTGAAGTGATTATGTTACTCAAAAGAAGCTTAAGTGTTAGAGAAAAACAAAAATTGTTCTGATTTACATCATAAGGATGTTATGAAGAAAAATTTGAATAGGATCATTTGCATAGACGGTTTTATTGAAAAGTCATTTGAGAAGATGAAAAATAACCAGTTTAGGTAGTTATCAACTTTTTTTCAAAAGACTTTTTTGTTTTGGGGTAATCAGAACATGGGTCTGGCTATAAATTTTCATTTACATTTAACCTCACTCGTGGACTGAAAAATAAATCAGTGAAATAAGCATTTTAATACAAAAACTGGTTTGGCACTTTAATAGCAAGATGATCAGATTTCTAAATTGTATGTCCATTTAAGATATTACCTTTTTTTTTTATTATAAAATGTATCTAGTTTTAAATACAGGAGGAAACAAAAATGATTTTGAAGGTTCAGTTTATACCATTTTTTTGCTGCTTTTTTTTTTTTTTTTTTTTTTTTTCCAAGGGTTTCTCACTGACAGGGAAATTAGTCCGAACAACACGTTTCAATTTTATTCAAGTTGTTTAAATACGTGTGTTTGAAAGTGTGCATGTATATTTTAGTTCCATGACACACAAAAATATTTGTATAGATTTAAAAAAAAAAAAAAAAAATTTACAAATAATTTCTGAAAAGTTCAGAAAGTGTTCTAATCATCTGATGTTTTCAGGTATTAAATAATGATTCTTTTTGTTTAAGTCTCTAACTTGATAATTTTATTGCTTTGCCCATGGTAGAGGTTGTTCAGAATAATTGGGAGTGATCTGTATTATTCCAATGTCTTATTTCAAACTCAGTCAATTTGTATGTTTGTGTGTGTGTGTGCATTAAATGACTTAAACACATGCAAGTCACTTATGCATAAAATGTACATTACAGTTCAAAAGTTTAAGGACAGCTGGTATTGTTTTAAATTGGCTACAAAAGTAGTTTTTACTTTAAATAAGAAAACTATTATATATGGTTAAAAAAGGGATTATTTTTTTTTTTTTTATTAGAAATTTTATGACAAAAATAAAAAAAAAAAAGTATCTTAGGATTAAATTTTGCTTTCATCAAAATATCCTTACTACTACAGCATAAATTTTTGGCTTTTGTTGCAAAAGTTTCTCAAAGTATAAGTTTCATAATTGATTCCATTATTTTTTCAATGAATCTAAGAGCTCTTTTTCATTTTTTTTTTTTTTTTTTTTTTTTTTTTTTTTTCCACTTATCTGTCAAGTTCATCCTTTGCTAATTTTGAGGGTGGCTTCAAATTTTTGAACTGTAGTGTACTCACACACACACACACACATATATATATATATATATATATATATATATATATATATATATATATATAAAAGTGAACATAAAGTCAACACTTAGAGGTGACAGTCTGTTTCATGCTAGATGCAATCATCGGGCCACGATGATTGCATCTAGCATGAAACAGACTGTCACCTTTAAGTGTTGACTTTATGTTCACTTTTATATTTACACACACTCTCTGATATTGAGCACTTTATCCCATAAATATAGCAACTTTAAGACTATATTTCTTCATATATATACACACACACACACACACAGTTGTATGTAGTGTATAATGGACAGAGAATCAGTTCTTTTATAATATAAATTATACTAAATATCTTTTGATTTATTTAGCTTGACTGTATTCAGGTGACCTTATCTGACTTGATCTGTCTTGGGTTATTCCCATCAGTCTACCGCTTTCATTTAGTGTTTATAGTTTTATTAATTGAATCCATTAACTGTTTAACGTTAACTAGTAGCATGTAACTGAGTACAACCTGCTACATGGGTGGGTGATGGGCATCTAAACCAGCCCTCCCACTAGCCTTTCTACTGGTGAGGATGGTGGCATGTCATCCCACGAGATGAAAAACAAGACCCTTTCAAAGGGCAGATGAGCTTCAACATGTGTGTATATATAAAATATATATAGTGTGTATGGCTAGGATGGGGCCTCAAGCCTTGATTGGCAAACTTCCTAGAGATACTGTTTTGGATAAATCCCACTCTCTGTAATTTGACTCCCATGCATGTCTGAGTTGGGCATCAAGAAGAACATTCCACCTTGTAAAACCTTACCTCAGATTATTATGACAAATCCTTTGTCAGGCAGGACCCACCTTGCTTTGTGCAAGATTAATCCCAGTTCAGCCTCAACAAAAAAACCTGGCTATGTATGTATGCATGCATGCGGCGAAAACTTTTTCTTGTCTACAGTCATAGAATTGCATTGCCATCATTAACAGATAAGGGATTGTTTAGCAGTCATATTTTATATTTGATTCTAATTGAATATAGATGGAACAAAAACATAAAATACTTTGTTGAAAGAAAAGGCTTTATTAATATCTAAAGTTTCATAGAAATTATTTCAGTGACTAGACATGTTGCCTCACTAAGTTAATTCTTTTGAGTATCTATGATTTTACAAGTACAATGAGCTTATTAAGTTGTTTATTAGATTCTGAAAGAAAGTATTTTCATTATTACACATTATTTTACAAAATTGTGTGTTTATATAATCTCCTTGGCTGTTATGGGAATTCAAACTGGGAGACTTGCTTGTATTCAGGGATAAAAACCCAATTTAGACTTGCAAAAAATCATTATGAGAAAAGTAGCAAAAATATTACATTTGTCAATACTCAAAATATATGGATAAAAGCTTTATAAACAACTGTTTTGAAGTTTTCATTTTTTTTTTTCTTTTTTTTTTTTTTTTTATAACTGTAGGTAAATAAAATGTTTCCTATTTTAACCTTATATACAGATCTCTTGGCTTTATTGTCTTTTAATCTATATATCTTGTATTTTAGTTACTTACTCCAATGTCTATTAACAAATGGGCTTCCTATACTTGTGAATCTACTCAAATTCCCACAAGCGGTAACTCTTGCTCTTTGATTTAATTCTAATATGATAAATGGGATCAATTTAAATTTCATTTTATCTATTGTAATAGTGACTTTCTTTCTTGACTGATAAGGTGGCCCTTTATTTTTTTTCCTTAACTGGATGCTTTAGTCTGAAGTGAAATAATGGAGTTTTCAGTTTTGCTAGTTTTATGATTTAATTTCTGGAAATAATTTATCATAAAACTATTTCTGTATTTTTGTATTAGTAAATAAAATTGACTGTAGTGTAAACAAAGCTAAATTAAAAAGAAAAGTTCTTCACCTCCTTTTCCTGTGATTCTTTAAGCAGTTAAGCATGTTTTTTTTTGTTTTTTTTGTTTGTTTGAGAATTTAAATATTTCAAGTAATTTATCTTTGACAAATTACTGAGTTGATACTCCTACTCTTGCTCATCCCCCCTCCCCCACTCTAATTTATTTTGTGTAACACTTCATAGGGCGCAAGTATTCTAAACCGGAGGTCAGCAGCCTTTTGCTAAATATGTGCCGACTTAGGGTTTTAAAATCATTCCGTGTGCTAATGGCATAGATATTTTTATACAAGTCAAGGTCAATATACCTGTTCTACAATATATTTTATATAGTAATATATGGTTTAGTATATATTAAAATTGAAACGACTAAATATCTTGTGTTGTAATAGTTATTGGTTCGGACTTTGTGATATCATTTGCAGCTATGTGCTATTGGAAATTGTTTGGTGTGCCACATGTGGCATGCATTCTGTAGGTTGCCGACCCCTGTTCTAAACTGTGATACCAGGCAAAAAGGATGCAGTGGTATCAGTTTGATTTTGGGTGCTTTTTTTTTTTTGCTTTTTGTGTATGAAGATAGCATTTCTTTGTCTTAATCTGTGTTAATAGTATTGCCACTTTAAAAACAATAACTGATTGATTTTGTTTTATTTGGATAATAAACTTGTACATATAATTTTCTCTTTGTTATTCAATGATGTTTATTAAACTAGCATCCAAATTTTATTAGGACTGAAGTCCATACATGAAACCTTTGATTACAAACTTGGTTCTTGAACTGTTTGACATCAACTTTTTGAGTTTTCGTTTTTTTTTTCTTAGGGCTGGAGATTTTATTGCATGTCCTCATAGCTCTCAGAAAACTTATTACAACTTTTTATTCTTTTTAATGTCATAACAAAATGTTTTCATTTCAAGTTAGTAGAAAAATCTTCAGACACAACAGATTTCATAGGAAGCTTGTTGAACATGAAAGATGGAGAAAGCATGTGTCAAGGAAAACTTCAAGTACAAGGAGAGGGATGACCTAGAGGCATGACCTATATAAGAGTGAGTACTAGTGCTAACAAAATGGTACCCAATGTAAAATAACAGCTAAAATGTGTACTATTAATAAATTTATATTTTGATTCTCAACACAACTAAGTTTCATGCACATGGCAATCATCAAGGATAGATTGAAAACTGACCCTCGTAAAATTTAGATATTAATATTTATAACCAACTGTTGAGATAGTGGAGCAGTTCATTTACTTATGACAAATTATATATAATGAAACAAATACAAAACAATGTAAAAAGATAATTATTTACATATATCCAATTACAAATATAAATATTGCCACACAACAAAAGTAAGCAAATATACAAACACATACATATCCAAGTTCAAAATATTTAAAAAAAAAAAAAAAAATTAATTCATAGTCTCCTATATATTTTATAAATATAATTTAAATACAATTTATGCACATCTTGTATATATTTTCAATATAATATACACACACACACACACACACACACACACACACACACACACATATATATATATATATATATATATATATATATATATATATATACACATTTTGTTCCTCTCTGAATTATATATACACACACATGCACACTGTTCAGCATACTGTTTCTTTAAACTTTCTGAAAAATATTTGCTCATTGAAATACTGCTTTTCTACCACTGTCACCTGAATCATTTGGAAATTTCCTCTTTGAAACTTCTATGGTTTACAAACAGGAAACATGGAGCAAGGATCTGGTAAATAGGGTGCATTGTCTATGCACTCATACCCCAATTCACCCATTCTTTAAAAATCTTGCCAGCCCTATGGACAGTTGCATTGTCTTGCAAAAAAATAGGACACTTCTCTGCCGCTTCCTTTTGTAATTTTTCTTGCAATGCTGCCTTTTAATTGGTATAGCAGTTTAGTAATATTCTACATTGAAATAATTACACTCTTCTGAATATATTCTGTTGGTCAAGGTTTGTTGATTAGCTAAAATTAGATGATTAACATGATCAACAATTTTATGATGTGACACCATTGTGAGTTTCCAGACCATAATGCATCTTGGCTCTCAAAATCTTCACTGCAAATTTGCACATCTCTGCTTCAGTATGGTAGACACTTGTCACTCAGTGTTTGCATCATCCACTCATTAATTTCCTTGAGTTTTTTTTGTTTCACAAGAACATGGCAACCTAGAGTTGAACATTTGAAAATTACACACTATCCATTGACATCATTCAGTCAATGATCTGAAACTAGTGATAATGTTGAAAATTGATTTAAAAAATATATTTTTGTAATAATATTGTAACATTTTAAGACAAGAGTTCATACATCTTTAATAATTCAGCCCAAAATAGCTTTTATAATTTCACCTTACAGCACTGGTTCTTTATCACACTGTGTAATTATTAAAAAAAAAGTGTCAATCTACTGTAACTATCTTCTTTTTCCTGTTTTTTGTTTTTTAATTGGTTGCATCACAATCTATTAAGCTATAAATAGTTTGGTCATAACTTGTGGTATAAATTCAACAAAAGGTTTATTTTAGCATTTTTGTTTTAATAATGACTGAATTATTTCATATTGAAATTTATTCCAACATCACATGATTATTAAAAATGACACCAGGTATTAATCACATTTGTTTAATATTGAAATGTAGGTTCAAGATTTTGTATGAGAATTTTAATTGAACTGGTTTTTGTACAGTTTTAATCTTTCGTTACATCCTTAAGCCAAGAGATGAAAATATTTTAGTGGGTCTTGTGTGAAAGTAACCTAAATTTAATGCTACACTTTCGTATTTTAAATTCAAGGTATTTTTCTTAATTTTATGGTTTGCTAAAAACTACATAGTTTTAATCTTTCAATAAATAGATCTTTTAGTTTAATTGTTACTTACTCTTATGCTGATAATTACATAACCACTTGGGCATTGGATTTTACAAATAAGTTTTATTGACATTTTTAATTTCATTGAAATTTTTAATTTCATTGAAATTAGTTTATGGTCATGTCATGAATCTGACACTTGGGTGTTCCTTGAACATTTTATCTGCCTGTTTGTTTCCCTATCTTTGAATTATGGACAGTGTTTATGTTGCTTATGAAAATGATAGTAATATACACTGATGTTCCAGAAGTCATGGGGTAGGGACTTAGTTTTATGTAAGGCACTCCCTCTAAGCTGGGAAATGGAGCTACTCTATCTATCATTGCTTTCACAAGTGTCTGGAAGACCTCTAGAGATATGTTGTCTTGATAGCTCCCTATAACTCCTTGATATTTATAGGTGCAAGATCTCCTATTCATCCTATAAATGCTTGATTGGGCTCACGTTGGGAAAACATGGTGGCCACAATATTAGGCAGTCTCCAGGATGCTCCTGAAAATGATTCTGGGCAACCAATGACAGGGTGCTTTATCTTGGTGGAATAAGCCGTTGTTGTTGTTGTACAGTCAATGAATGGAAGCAATGTAACACAGCAGTCGGTGGTCAATGATTTGTTTAGATAGATCAGCAGACCCAACCCATGTCGTATGGATATACTGGACACTGTTATGCAACTATCACCCTCCTTCATTGTACCTTGTTGACAACTGTGGTGTTTGGACAGATTATAATGTCCATACTTGAAATGCCGTGACTAGTGTCATTTGCAGAAATTAAATTTTGAATAGTTCTAACAAAACAGATACCTGTATTCCATATCCAATCGGATAAGGTTCTTATATATATATATATATATATATATATATATATATATATATATATGATGACTCGAATGGCCATGTTCTGCTGATCATTTAAGATGTGAAACTGCCAGTCACCATACAGCATTGATTTATTGTCTACAAATAATCTGATATTGAGCACTTGTATTAAATTTTAAACAAATTCAGAAATAAAATACCTTTAACATTCTAAATAGACTAATTTTTATACTTTTTTTTTTTTCATAAGTGCTGTTATTGATACTTTTTTTTTTTTTTTTTTTTACTGATGTTTAGAGGAAGTGAAAACTAACTTCTATTATTAGGTAAATTTCTAAAATGTCTTCTTAGATAAAGCAATATTTCATTATTTATCGCATTATGTACTAATTAATTTTCTAATTATTAGTTTAATGAGCCACTCTACATTAGGTCAGTAGGGCTTTTGAGTCCGGTAACCTACTAATAAATAGGTTGAAAAGCTTGATTGAAAGTTATAATTTATTAAAGTTAAAGATATTGTTTATACACAGATATACTTCAGCCAGATGGGTAGATTGTGATCATTTGATGCCTAATGTCCTTAAGCAAGAATCTATTTATCCCTATATCTATCTTATTGCTGGATTTCTTGACGAAATCTTTTTTTCTTCTTCATTAGCTAACCATGATGGTTGATAGAATAGAGGTGAATAAACACTGATATTACCTACCCAGAAGTTGCAGCAAAAAACAAAAATAAATCAAACTTGACAGGCACTAATCTGTATCAAGGAAGTGTGAAATTCTCTCATCATAAAAACAATGAAAGTAATAAATGTTAAGTGAAAACTGTTTTATTGAGAGCTACAAGTAATTTGATCTTATTTTTAAACATTTTTATTTATAACTAAGTGACTATACTAAAATTGCATGTTCACAAAGCATCTTTGGCTGAGCTGTTTTGTGAAGGGGCATAGCTTGGGGCTTTTAACATATCATCAGCTGTAGGTATGAATTTTTATTATAATGTCTGATAGATACAACCAGAATATATTTGATGTTAATTTGTGTAAATGCTGTAGGCAGGAAAAACTTAAATTTTGAAAGGACTAATTTTTTTTTTTTTTTTTTTTTAAACTAAATGAACACTAACATGGTGAGTGGATTAACAAAAACTGAATAAACTAGACAAAAAAATTTGTGTCATTTCTTGTATATCATAGAATGGGTAGGTATCAGATATTGTACAAACTAGGCTTGCAAGATTGAAGCCTTGCCCTATTAAAGTTTGAATTTTACCATTTGCAAATGTATTTTTTTTTTTTTTTTTTTTACGGTGAGGTTCACTCTGTACAAGGCTTGGGAGCCACTTGTGGTAGAGAGTTACAGCAGAGTAAGGGTCACAGTTTATATGAATATATGGAGAAGATAACAGTTAACCCTAGACATGAACAAGTTTAAGATTGTAGTGATCATGGAAAGAGCAGTGGTTCACAGAAAGAAACTGCTAGAGTGGAAGTTACTGCTTAACAGTGGCAGACGAAATGAGTGAGGGTGGTTTGCTACAATGTGCATAGTATGCTGGGTCTTAGCCATGAAATTTAGAATTGAGAAATGTAGTTCATCTGAGCACTTTCCACGGAAATAGTGATAGAGGAATGAGAGGTTTGTGACATTTCATCTGTGAGAGAGGGGTTGCAGGGTGGAAAATAATTTGTCACCCACAAGGAGACATTTTGGACTCAACTGAGTGGAAAGTAAGGATCGAACAGCTTCTGCTCATATATAACAGCAGGCCTCCATTTTCAGCCTGATCTGGCTCTTGTAAAGCTAGAAGATAACACAAAGAGTCTGGTCCTCACTACAGCAGTACAGGGAACTGACCATCTTTCCTGCATCTTTAGCAATGGATCATATGTATGAATTCCACTTGAGATCTGGGTGGAGTCTGAGGCCCAACAGATGCTCAAGGCATGTGGCCTCTGTAAGAGGACATGTATTTATTGTGACTAGTAGTAGTTCAAGGTTTGATCAGTGATGATGGTATGTAACTATTTTTTTTAATTTTATTTTTTGTATTGAAAGTAACCAGTTAGTTTTTCTGCCACTGAGCTGTTAGAGCTAGATCAGAGGAGAGATCAGCTGCCAATCTTGGAAAATAAGAAAGTAACTTGAAGACTAATGCTAGAGACTCAAATATAACCCAATTTGTTACTTGTAGCCCAATCCAGCAACCCAGGCACAAATCTGAGGTCATTTTTAACCATTGAAGAGGATTCAGGTTGGTTGATTAACCAATCAATCAATCAATCATACACTTCGAGCTAGTGTCTTTATTTCTTCTCAGCCTTGCACTTGCTGGCACAAACAAAAATAAACAATTTTTTTTTTTAAACAAAAATACTTAAAACTTGAAATATAATAAAAACAAAAATAAATAGAAATTTAAAAAATTATATCTGCCCATTTGTTGGTGCATATTAGATGTTGAGTATATTTAACATTTCACATATGTTTTTAGCAAATGAAAAAGAATTGGAGTTTTTTTTGTTAAGTATAATTTCTCTAATTGGGTAATGTAAAGTTGTGTTCATTTAGTTATTTCCAATTCTAACAACTGGTCATTTTTGTTTTTAAATAAAACTTGAATATGGTAAAATATATTTAAAAAAAAAAACGTGTTTCTTTTAGTTCTATTATGCCTTCTGGAGAATTCTATAAATTGTTTAATAATGTTTACCATTACAGCCAGAGAAAATGTGTTGTATGTAAGGAACTTATGCCAATTTGTAAATCATTTCTTTTCCTTTAGGAAATTTCCTTAATTTTTAAATATCCTATCAATTATTGATTCCCTCCACTTTCTTTTCTATAATGAGGTTCATTCCTTTTTTAGAAAATGTAATGTTTGTTTTCTAATTATCCTGTTTGTTGACTCTTATGACATCCAAACCGGTTGTGTTCAGGGGATTCACTGACATTTACTATTTGTTATAACAACTAAGTCAGGTCATATGTTCCCAGTGGACACCCCAGCTGTAACAAAGGTAAAGTGCCAAGTATGTGCTGAAGCATTAAAATATGCACAGATCTTCATAAAAGGCAACGACTATTCCCAAGCTCCCTGGTTTAGTCAATGTTGCTTGCTATGTAACCATTCATTCTTCTGTGTGTTGTGTCCTTTCAAGACGGGCAATTTTGGCTCTTCACAATTTCCTATTCTTTGTAACTCGTAGCAATGTTTCTTTTTGCCATTAATGTTTTGCCATCTCTCTCATACGCTTGTCAGGTAGGTGGCCCACTGCCAGTCCCTGTCCCTTTTGTTTTCAATAAGTCCTGTGAGTGTCAAATTCTTAAAAGCCTCCTTGTGACGAAAGACATGGCTTACCTTGGAGTTCGAAAATGAGCGCGAATGTATCTTGCCTGCAAAGTAATGACGAAAAGAAACATGGCCGCTATTGATGATGCAATTCATGCACGCCTATCTTGTCCAAAACGAGATATTTGCACACGTGCAAATTCTGGCCGTATCAGACTGGTATAAAAAGCGAGGTGCCAGCAGCACGACTGAGTTTGGGAGTCATTCGGCAGACATTGTGCAATAGAGTTGGACGTACGAATTGACAGATGGACTAAGAGGAAGTCGAAGTAGGTGCGGCTGAGTTGGTGTCTGTTTCATGACTGCCCGGTGAAATGGCCAAGAAAGAGTCACGCATTCCATTTCCTTGAGTCGACTGACGACGAAGGAAGAATAGCTGGTCTGCCGGCGAACGGCGCACTGCACTTTCTGGCCCCCTCTCTCATCACCACTTTTACCTTTTTGTTTACTACACTCCTTCCTCATTACGTGTCAAAGAAATCTCAGCTGCCTTTTTCTGATTCTGTCTCCCATTTGATCCTGTTTTCCTTAAGACTTCTTCATATTTCTTACATTCTCCATCTTTGATATTCTTAGCACCTTTCTGTAGAACCACACTTGTGTTGCCTCAAGTCTTGTCTTCATCTATGAGGAAATTGTCCATCCTCCACTGTCACAAAAGGATTGATGTGACGTGACATTTCAGCACTCTTTTATGCTTGTGCATTTGTGCATTGAATTTAGCTTCTCCCTCACTGATATTTCTGGTTTCATTATTTTAATTATTACAGTTTTATTATTGCCTGATTAAAGAGAAAGTTCAGTATCATTTGATGTTAGATATATTTAGAATTCCTGGAGTTTAACAGGCAAAGAATAGATAAGCTAAAAGAGATAAAAAAAAACATCACAATAAAATAACCATGGAAAACTGTGTTATAATGAAGATATATAATATCCAAATGTCAAAAATAATTTCCTATACTATTTTAACATGAAGAATTATTTACTCAACATTGGGCTGAATTATTTTGTTTAGTTCTTACTGCTTTTTCTGAGATGAATCATTGGTTTGCTTTTAGCATCTAGCTTTAATAGTTTTGTCAATGAGAAAGGACCTTACCTAGGTGTCTACTTCTTGGCTTTGAGAACAGAATTATTCTCTTTTAATAAAATCACTGCAATGTTATGCCTTGTATAATTTGAAAAATTTTGTGTCATTTCAAAGTGTGGATGATTGTCACTCTCCACAACTTCCTATCCTTTGTAGCTCTAATGTTTATCCCCTTTACTATACAAGCCAGTCCCTGTTCTGCTATCCATTTACATTTAAGTTACTTGCTGTTTTCAGTCCTACCTTCTATATATCCTATGAGTTTCTAATTCTCCAAGCACCTTTTCCTTATGATGTATGAGAAATTTCAACTATTCTCGGATTCTAAGTATAAATGTCTTTTTTTTTTTTTATTTTCCTTGAAACTTCCTTATTGATCATGTTCTATCCATGGTATTCTCAGCATTCTTCTGTAGACCCACTTCTCTATTGTCTCAAGTCCGTTCTTTATGAGAATATTGTCCTGCATTTACTACCACAAAAAGGAAGATTGCATACCAGTTCAGCACTTTTTTCAGCACTTTTTTCTTTTACTTCAATGAAATTTTCCTGTTTCTTAATGCTTTGTTTAGCTTTTAGAAGGCATCATTTTCTATTCCAATGTGTCTTTGGAGTTCTGTCACATTATCTGTCGTCTGTTAGAACATTCCCAACATAGTTAAATTCCTGCAATCAACATTGTGTTATCTGCACATCTGATGTTAAGATCATGTCCAAGGGCCCTTCATAGGAGCTAGCTTAAATGCAACCTGATAGGGGGGGGGGCTTTTAAGCTAGTAATAAATAATGGCAAAACTTCTAGTTCTCATCAAATTATCTTGCAGTATAGGTTCAATAAATCTGGTGAGGAGATGCATCTTTGTCTTAAACTCCTTTCTATTTTTGTATACTTCCTTAATTGCTTTTCTACCTGTATGCAAGTGATTTATCTCAGTAAATGTTATGGATTATTCTAATACCTTTTCCAAATACTGTTTTCCTAACAGTTCAAATAGATATTTGTATATTACCATATGCTTTTGTGTAGTCTATAAAATAGATATCCTTCTGCATTTGCATTGCTTGCTTTAATGCCATTCTTATAAAGATTGTATTTCTTGTTCCAGTGTCTTTAATGAAGCCACACTATTTTGGGTCTAATTCAACTATGTGCTCTATTCATCAAAATCAAAATAAGCTTAGTTCTGTGTCTCAGTAAGTTGTCTGATGGATCTTACCTATACCTGGCTTCGTAGGCAATAGTACAAAAATGGATCTACTAAAGTTTTCTGCTATGTCACCACAGTCATATTTCATTTTTTTTATAATCTCATTGATCCCTAAATTGTCTAAGGCTGATAGCATCTCTTAGAATTTTAGAAGGAACCAGAAAAAAGGGATAAACCTCTACTCTTGTTTAAAAGACTGGACGATGGGTGAATCTATCTACTCCTATTAATATGGAATCTGTAGCAGATGATAACCATGCAATCTTTGAAGTCACAATTGTCATGAAAGACCATATCTGCTTTTATTTTATTGTTTTTACTTTCAGTTTATTACTTTAATGGCTTTAAGAATTTCTAAAAGCTTAAGAGTCCTTAACATATCAACAATTATCTCTTTGGATAGTTGCCATTCACCTTGGTAGGAATTTGAACAGTTCACATTCCATTTCCCACACCTGTAATGACCAAGCCTCTTTGCACCTCTTTAGTAGAAATTGTTTCACTGGTTTATGAAATGAAATTTCTAAATAGATAAAATAAGTTGCTGTAATATATCATGTAGATAATAAATACCATCAAAATACAAATTATCACACCTGATTGTTTACATTTAGAGTAACTGAAAGGAGAAAAGTCATTCAATTATTTTACTTTGTATTTTCGATTGTGTTTAAATAATTTTACCAATAATTATAAAACAATAACTAGTGTGTGTTTGTTTGTTTTTTTTGTAAAACGGGGATATGTTTTTGTCACATAAGATACAAACTCAAATTGCAAAGTACCAGTGCTGCACATGAAGAGTCAAGTGAATCCATAGAACTTGGCAAAGATCTGTATATGATAGATTTTTGCTAAGATTAGCTTAATCTATTAGAAGAACTACAATCTTCCAAATTGGGGAGATCTTGTCTGCCTTGAAAAGTCTGCATTCAGATTCAGTCTTTTGCCCAGTTTGAACACTGACCACTTATTAACAGCAAATGCACAACTATCTTCACCACAAAACAGGTCAAGGATCATAAAAGCCAAGATTGTTCTATAATCTCTGTTACACAGCATGCTTAAGATGATTGAATAGAATCTTGCTACAAAAACCTTTTTGTTGGATGATAATCTCCACATCAGAATTAAAAAAAAAAAAAAACAATTTATGAAATGAAGTAATTTATTTATTCTTTCTTAGAATGATAAATCCAGCTGTTAAAGTCGACCTTTTCTCCCCCACCTTTCCAACTATTTAAAAGGTGGTTCTTAACGCCAGCCTACACTTAAAAGTAATCGTTATGACCGAGTCAGATTTGTTAATTTCTTTTTGAGAACAAATATTGAATTACTTCTTTGTATAGTTAGGAATGCCTCACAAATTGATGATTGTGGTACTTTACCATGGACAAAACTGAATTTATTTTTAAACTGGTGAATGTGTTCAGGAAATAATTTCATATCTTAAAACTGGGACACTAGTATAGTTGAATGTAGAACAATACTATGCTTTTTTTTTATGAAATAATTTTTTCTTTTTGTTTCAGAACATGTTTTTTACCCTGTTGTATTAAAGGGAGTAAACCATGAAGATAATTTGTGTGTAGGAATAATTGCCTCCAAAAATAAAGCGCTCTCTCTCATACACACACACACACACACACATATATATATATATATATATATATATATATATATATATATATAAATAAAAAGAAATATAATATTTTATATAATCCGGTGTTCTTATAGATATTTTTATTTTTACAAAATAGTGCTCAATGTAAGTTTACAGAGCATTAATATTATAAATTAACTGTTTTAAAATGTTTTTTTTCGCTACACAGTAATAACCATGTTTCAAAAATAGAAGCTAAAAGCTTCAAATTTAATTTTGCAATTAAATTAAAAACATTAGTTCCATTTCATCCTCAAGCGAATTTTGGAGTAACTTATTTTTAAATTTACTGAGTTTTAAAGGCATGGCAAAAATTAATAATTCACTGTTTCCAAGGATACAGAGAAATCCAATCATTCAGACAAGGGGTGGTAGCGTGTTCATTTTCATTTACTTTTGTTGTATCAGTTATTAGTTACGTTTGAAGAAGGGGTTATGTTTAGGGATGGGTAGGGATGTATTTTTCAACGAATTCTGACATCTGTTAAATGCATGTCGTCTGGGTTTTTTAAATTTTATTAACGGCAAAACATTCTTACGGCATTTTTTCTATTTGTAGCTGACAAAGATTTTTGGGGGATGTTTAGGTTAGAATACCTTTTATTTAACTACAGTTTTAAAATATTTTAATTTTTAATAGACTATATTTCTTTTTGAAACAAGTAAATGTATTAGAATTATTTACAGTATGTAAAATTATTTTTTCATATCAAGTATAAGTATGCATATTACCAGGTTACATTTTTTTAAATCTTATATTTAAATATTATTTAAGTAAAATTTATGACAATGATGGCAAAAAATAGCTAATTTATTTCTCTGATTCAGTAAACTTTTTTATAAACTTAGTAATATATAGTTTCTCATGTATGTACAAAGGACATGGGTCATTTAATGGCCTACATATTCTAGCTTTTCATATGTATATATATATATAATGATTTAAATTTTCTGGTAATGAACATTATTTCAGATGTACTCTGTAATTATAAATTTTTTATTCTTCTAAACCCTGTTCTGCCAACCATTTATACAAGCTTGTTAGGTTGTGTGCTTGTTTTTCTCTTTTGATTTCAATATGTATTGTGAGTATCAAATTTTCTGAGCTCTCTTTATTACGTGCACTAGAAAATTCAACTTTCCTTCTCTGATGTTAAATGTCTTTTTGGTTTCCTTTTTTTTTTTTCTAAAACTTCATCTTTAATCACATTTTCCACTTAGTATTCTCAGCATCTTTCTGTAGAACAACATTTCTGTTGATTCAAGTCCCTTCACCTGTGAGGAGATTGTCCAGCATTCACTGTCATATAGGAGGATTGATATTATGTAAGTCCAGTACTCTTTTCTTTGTTTCTAATGAAATTTTTGTTTCTTCATACTTTGCTTAGCTTTTGGAAAGCATTTTTCATTATTCTAATGTGCCTTTGGTGTCGCACTTTTCATCCTGTTAAAATACTTCCCAGATATTTAAATTTTTGTACTTTTTGATATTGATATCTCCAATTTGTAATTTGCATGTTGCAGTGTTACTTTTGCTGACAACATTCCATCTTCTTGCATTTGATGTTTAGTCCTTTCTTCTCACTATCCTTCACCACATTCTATAAGAGTTTCTGTAGTTTCTTTTCTGTCTGCTACCAACACTGTGTTGTCTGCATATCTCTTATGTTATTAAGATTCTAGCTGCAATAATGAATCCTGGTAGAGCCTAATTCTCTTAAAATTGCCTCGTTGAATAAGTCTGGTAAGAAGACACATCCTTGTCTTACACCCATTTCTATTTCTTGTATATTTACTCACTCTAGATGTATGCAACTTGCTCCCATTATAAGTTCTGGATTATCCTTCCCAAATATGACAATGTTACTTTGCAGTTCCAATAGTTCTTTGTGATGTACTTTATCAAATGCTTTTACATAATCTATAAAGTATCAGTATACATCCTTTTGCATTTGTATTGTTTTTTCGGGTATCATTCTGAACATTAATAACATTCCTTGTAGTTATCAGTTATCTCCTGGTAATTTTCCCTCTGAAAGTTCTCCACTGCCTGAACCGGGTATTGAACTCACACTCTTTGGGTCTGTCACTGGATCTAACCAACGACTTTATCCACTGTACCATGTGTCCTTGAGGACATCTGGGTATGAATTTCTGAGTATTATAAACCTAATTTTTCAGCAACCATTTTTTACCAGTACTCATATTGCAATTTTGCTGTTATCATTGCATGTTTTTACCAGATCTCATATTGCAACTTTTTGTTATCATTGCTGTTCTCTGGCACTCCTTATTACTGGTTCCCATATTGTATTTATTTCTATGCTTGGCCGACTCAGGAGATTTTTGTGGCCTAGCATATGTGCTGATTCCTTAAGTTTACGAATTTTCCAATGGTGTTCCCTGTCTATGATCTCAACCTGATCCCACAGGAGATAACTGATAACTGACATCCATCAAACATGGCTCGTGGAACTAGAACAGTCTACCCCAGTGATCGAAATAAAGGGTTCGGTTCGAAATTCCAACCACCTGAAGAAGGCCGGAGCGTACAACGGCCGAAACGTTGTGACAAATATAGCGACAAAGATGAGGACAATAGTCCGACTAATGTAAATACTCTCAATATTTGTTTAATGCTTTTATGCACCTACCTATATAATGTTTAAAATATTGCAGTGTCTTTGTTGTATTTTCTTCAGTCATTATTTTGTATTGGTACACTTGAATACAGTTCATCTTAAATTAAGGCATACCAAAAATTTATCTCCATAATAGTTGGCTTTTTAAGAGAAAAAATTAACTTATTTATTGATATTTTAAACAGTTAAGCTACAAATACATTCAGTCTATTTTGATTTTAAAATAATTTAAACTGTCTATAATGAGGACTTCTTCCTTAGATATACATTATTATTTAGTTCATTAAAATTATTTCTATCAGAATTTTGTGTGAGTGTGAGCACATCTCCATCTATCCCAAAAGGATGAAGACTGTTCCTTTTAAGGAACGATATATGAATGAATAAATTTCTCAGGTAAGTGGCTGTACAAGTGCGGACTCATCATTCTGATTCCCTCCAGGATCCAGGGTAAAGTATGTGCTATATATTTAGAGATCCTTGATAAAATCAAAGGTAGAATCAGCAATATTATTGATTCTGACCTGGTATCTCAGCTTCAGTCAATTTCCCACTGCCATAATGTAGCATCCCTGTACCTTTTATCTATAAATACTTTCATGGTAATTGTTTTTTTAAACTCTCCACTATGGTACCTAAACTTTATGAATTCAAGCAAAGTACTAGATTGGTAACAAAGTCTCACCAATTTACAGTTGAATTTTGATCTTCAAAAATTTAAATGCAAAGTCAATCACTATCTACTGTTTTGATTACTTAATGTTTCTCTTTTTCTCACTCTGTAACACCTTGTTTTTTAGGTGCTTTACTGCCTTGCATGGGAGTGAAATGCAATTTTTTTTTTTAATTTCCAGTTTTGGTATCTGTTTCAAGTATTTCAACTTAGCACAGTCAAAAATTTTTCTTTGTAGAAAAATGTCCACCAAAAATTAGATACTTTTAATTTTTTTTTTTTTTCCTCCCCAAAGCAAATGCTTTGAAATATTTCTTTGATTTAAATGAAATTGACCCATTAATTACACATGATGGGAATTTGTCACTGAAGTTCTATAGTGCTACTGCAAATAATGGAAATTCCTTCCACTGATAATTGGTTAAAATGTTTATGAAGCTATAAGCACTGAGACATTCCATTTTAGCTTACAAAGACCATTTTTATGGTCTTGTCCCATTTCACTTTTTAGTTTGTGTTTTCTTTATTTCTCAAGCAAACTTGTTTAACCTGTACTCTTACCTTTCATATATGATTTTTAAATTCCATAAATGATGCAATAAAAATAGTTTTACTGCTTGAGTAATGGACTTATAAATCATTGAGTGTTTGTATTCAACTTTTTCGCTTGCATGCAATCTGAAAAATGTGAGGAGGAATTGTATTTTTATATTAAACTTTTAATTTGGATTTAATTTTGAAAGAGACATAAATTTAAATTTTGATCAATAAGGAATATAATTTCAGCATCAACAATTGCCAAAATGTTTCTTAAAATAGCTTTCATAAATTAGATTTTTAAAGCAAACTTTGTGGTGATAGGGGAAAATACTTTTATAATGACATTGACTTCTTTTTCTCTATGAAGAAATCTTAACTAAAGTATCACATTGTTTTAATAGTGGAAACATTTTGAATGAAAAGTTTCTTAAATGATATATACATACACTGCCAAAAAAACAAAAAAACTATTTTCTCTTAAACTAAAGATAGCATAGCCCCCCCCCCCCCGCAAATGTCCTGAAGTTTTTGCTTCAAGGATTTATAAAAATAACATAAGACCTGATAAGTAATCTTGATTATATTGTTTGTTTTTATTATTTTTATTTAAAAAAAACAAACAAAAAAAAACTCCAGTTGGAGTAGTTTAATAAACATGTTAGTTGCATTATGGTTTTGTATTCAAAGGTTGATGCTGTGAAGCAATTTAATAGCAACATTCAATTGAAAAGAATGTTTAGTCCTTTCAAGTAATAAAAAAAATAAAAAAAATTTAACAAGGGGATAAGATTTATGCCTTAGTTCAATTAGTATACATTATGGTTGCCAATTGTTTAAGATGTTTCATGAGAAAGAAAACTTTTAGTTTTGGGTTGTCAAGATTCTAAGAAGATAAAGAAAGCATATACAAAATTATCAATGCTGTAAATTCTGTGGTTAATATTGATCACAGATCATTGTCCAATTATGAAATTATTAATGCACTTTTTATACAACACACACACACACACACTACTATAAATGTTATATTGAATGGGTACACATGCTTGAGTAAACTTTTCTTTTTTCTTTAACAGTGAAATTAATGTCTACTGGCATATGTTGAAGTTCTTTTAATAATAAAGAGACTGTTTCAGATTTTTTTTTTGTGTTTATATTTCACCACAGTGATTTAAAGTAATTATGTCAGGTGTGTATGTACATCTTTATAGTTTTGCAAAATCAAATTTTGGTTCAATACACATTCCCTGTGTGATGTGCAACTTATTGGGCAGCTGTCACTGATTATTTGTAATGAGTTCTTTTGAAATTACATTTCATTCAAAAAAATTTCCTGAATTTTCTTTTTTTCTTTTTAGATTAAAAATATTTTTGAACAGTGTATTCAGTCTTTAACTTTCAATAGAGGATGCTGGGAACTTTTTGTAAGTTTTACAAGATTTGTCAAACTAGCAACAAAGGGACTTTAGCAAGAAGATTGCAAACAGTTTTTCTGCTTTTTCTGATTTTAGAGAAAATATAAAATTTACACGGCAATTTCAGACAAGGCAATTTTTTTTTTTTTCTTACAAAAGTGCATATTACATTTATTTTAACTTAACTAACACTTGATTATCTGTGAACCTTGTTAATGATTTCATTAAATCTTAAAATGATCTATGAACAAGAATCTGCTTTGCAGAAATTAATCTTCTATTCATGTATAAAAAGTAAAAAAAAAAAAGAGGTTACTTGATTATCGAGCAAAATCAACAAAGACTTTATCTCATTGATTGGGATATACCAGATTTTCCAGGAAGATTTATAGTCTTGGAAAAACTTTTAACAGCTAAGTACTGAGGTTACATCATATAAAAGGCTGAATTAGATAGATTGCTAACATTATAGTGTAATGACTCAACATACAAATCCATGTCCCTATCAGTTAAGTCAATTAGGTGACCATCCACGCTTACTTGAACCTGGGTGTTGCCTTACATTCGTCTTGGAAGACGCACACACATTTTTCAGGATCAAAAAGTCTTGTAAGCTGGAAAATATGGTAAATGTTAAAGTACTCAAAAGGAACTATTTTAGGCTGCATATTTGTTGATTATTCAATGATTTTTATTTCAACTTACAAGCTTACTTAGTTGTCCATGTTGAAGCAATGTCTGCTATGAACCATTATTGCTTGAAATGATTGGTTTTTAAGTAGACAGAACTAATATTCATTGTTAACACAAACATTAATAAAAAAAAAAAATTCAGTAGAAATAGAGATTTCTTAGGACAATTAAAAATGCCATTGCTCCATGCCATTTTGATCTCACTTATTTTTCTTTGATATTTGAAAATAGATCAATGGTATCCCAAATGAAATTTGTGAAAATGGAGATAATAGAACTTTTATTTCCCAGTTCGGTAGCACAGGCATGATACTAAAAATACTTTGACTTAAAAAGGTTTAATTTAATAATATTAGTGCTAATATCCTAATCACTATTAGTTGAGGACTACAAACCAAATGAAATTAGTAATATTAAATTACTATAGGTATGGTTTCATCACTTTGTGCTAAATGTTAAAAATTAATATAGCAAAAAATGCTGAGGTGACATTGTTGGGGGTGGATAATATCTGAATACAACTCCTCCTTCATTGATAATTATGGAAAATATTAAATTAAACACTTGTCTTAACTCCAATAACTACAACTAAAGAAATAGTATTCCAGGAAACAAAATCTTTAAACTGAACTTTCATTTCACTTTATTGATGTAGTATTTATGACTAAGTGATGTCTTCAACAAAAATAAGCAAGAGAATAGTACGAGAGAAAATTTAATGGAAAACATTCAATTGAATCATTTATCTTTGAAAGTCGTGTCTTTTAAAAGATAAAATTTGAAGTAATGAAATGCAATTCTTTAATAGGTAGAATAAAATTTTGCTTTGAAACACTGTCAAATATTTAAAATTCAAAGTTATAAATTCACAATAGAAATACAATATTTTGTGTTCTTTGTGAATGACATATTTTATATAAAGTGTATGGATGCACTGACTATACAAACAGAAAGAATTTAATAGCATTGATCCAATAGAAATCTAGAGGTACCCTCCTTAACTGAAGCAGGCTGGACTTTATAATTAAGTAAAAGAGAAATTTACCATGCACCGGTTAATAGTGATATTTCTTTCCAATAGTAATGCCAATAAGCAAGTTAATTTATTTTGGAATCAGACTATCTATGCACTATGCTATGAACCTTGATTTATATAAGGGATGATGACTTTCTAGAACTTTCTGACTTTTGTTGCTCTAAGTAATTTTTGAATCTTTACCATTCTTTGATGTGTTCTGCCATCCACACAAACTCATAAGTTACTCAGTGTTTCCATTGTTTTTCTTGTGTCCAGTATGTCGTTTGCATGTTAAATTCTTTTAAGACCCTTTTGCCTCACTATGTATCCTAGAAATTAATCTCTTTTTCTGTCTTTTAAGTTCCTATTTTCCTTAAAACTTCTTTATTTGTATTCTCAGTCCTTTGTATTTTCAGCACATCTGAAGAAATACATTTGTTGCTTCAGATTTCTTAATATGTAATGAGATTGGTTAGCATTCACTGCCATAAGGGAGATTATGTTTTTATATAGCAGTTCAACACTCTTTATTTCTAATAATTTTTTATCTTCTCAATTAGTTTTTAGAAGACAGCTTTTGGCTCTTCCTAATCATCTTTCAATTTTGGTGTCATATTCTCTATCATCTCCTCTTACATAATTATTATGGTTAATAGTCCTTTCTTCCTGCTTTCCTTTATTACCTCATCTAGGAGCTCTTGCAGTTTTCCTTCTGGATCTGCCATCAATACAATGTCAACAATGTATTTGTAATAATGCTCATAATTCTGGTTACTAATATTCCAAAGAAAACACTAAAACGAAAGATTAATGAAGAAAGTACTTAATCACATGGAATAACTGCTACCTAACTGAGAAATACAGTACTAGCGAATATCGTAGTTAGTGCAACACCCTTTGTGACTACTTATAAAGACTCTTCCATTGACTATGTTCAACACTTAGCGAAGGTCAATCATCTTTCTGCACAACAGTATTTTATATTAAGATTATATCTGTGCATAATAAACTCTACTAAGTCCATCTTGGGATCATCTTGCTAAATAGATTAGATCCAGTGAGAAAATAAATCCTGGTCTTACTCCTCTTTTTAGTTTTGTGCATTCACTGAACTCCATTCTATCTGCATGGAGGCTGTTTGTGGATTATTCTAATATCATTCCCATATAGATCAAGATTTCTTAGTATTTCATGTAGGGTTTTATCATATTTTATTACATACTTTTGTGTAATCTATAAGACCTAGGTATCGGTCTTTCTGCATTTGTATTGCTCACTGATAGTATTCAAATAATAAAGATAGCATTTCTTTTTTCAATACCACACTGTTTTTGACCTGTTTCCAGTATAATTCTGCTTTAATTAGAATCCTTAGAATCCTGATAATCTTATGTTATTCATTAGGCTGTGGTTCACATTCACTTGCATCTGGCTTCTTTTAAGAAGTTATATCTACAGAAGTCTTCTGGTATGTTGCCACTCATATATTGAATTTCTTATTCCAGTAATCTTACCAATTCCAAAATCATGTAAGGCTGACAGCATCTCTATTGCAAAATCCCATCTGGTCCTGCTGCTTTGTTTCTGTTTCTCTTGGCCGATTGTGATACTTGACAACACGAGAGATTTTTTAATCTTGTTTGTTGGAAGCCAAAGGAATAACTACCTGATGACATTGCTACTTTGAGAATACAAACAGGTTGAAATTCATAACCAACAGTCTCATAAACAGATCGTTTGGAATATGGAAAGTTTTAATATTTCTTGCTAGTCTGGACTTATTTTAATCCATGATCTGAAAGATGCTGTAGCAATAACTGCAGTGTCTTCAGCTCATTAAGCTCTGAACGTTATTAGCAATGTAAGTTGTTGTCATTCCTACTGTATTTTCTTGTGACATGCATAGGAATTTTTCATTGTGAAAGTGGGTTCTCTTAACAGTGAGATATTTATTGCATGAAAACATGTGTGATGTTAAAACAAGTGCTAATAAACTTGTTTGGTTGCTACTTGATGTCTGCGATCCGTTTCTTAAAAGAAAAATGCTTTTGATTTTGTTTGTTTTTTGGGTTTTTTTTTTTTTTATTGAATCTTAGAAATAGATGAGGCTAATCTTTGACAGATTTGGGAAAAGCAAAATCATTAGCAATGATTTTTTTTTTTTTTTAAATATTGCATACTAAGTTATTTATGTTATTTGATATAACTGGTATTTATTAAATATATCAAATTTCATTCACTGTAATGATTACATTCACATCAAATCCTGGAGGCTGTGAAGACAATAATTGTAGTTGTAAAGTGTTTTTTTTGTTGTTTTTTTTTATGGCCCACTGATGCTACTATCCATATTCACTATAACTCAACTGCTCTCTGATCCATGCTTCTTTCTGGATAGTGTAGTAATGTATGATAGTGACACAGAAATCCCAAGGTTTATAGAAATAGGGAAAGTTGCCTTTCAGAAACTGAGCCAAGTATTAAGGGATTGGAAAATGTACATAGAAAAAGTGCAAGGCTGCTATTGTAATATCTAATCTCTGATATGGCAGTGAATATTGGACAGTTTCCCCTCAGATAAAGTAGAGACTTGAAATCACAGATGTTCTACTGATAAATTTTAAAACTGTCTTGGACAGAGCATGTGAGAAGTGAGGACATGTTAAGGAAAATAGGAACTACAAATAAATTGCTGTTGACAATCAAATTAAAAAGTTAAATGTTTTGGGACACAGTAAAGAAGACTTGGAATCAAACACTCTCCCACGGCACATTGAAGACACTAGGAATAGGATGGAAACTCAGTAAATGGATGATAGAGCAAAGGAAAAAATGCTTGTTATGGGGAAAAAGTTGCTATGAGCAACAATAAGAAAAAAAAAAAAAAAAAAATTCTGGAGAGTCATATTTGGCAATATCCTGAAAAAAATATGGTATATAAAAAAAAGAAACTAAATATTTGTGGTGGTTGGGAAAAAATTCTGATGATTAAGTGATAGATTTTACAAGCGTTTGTCAAAATAGTTCAAAGTTTTTATTGAATATGTCCCCACCCTCAATTTTTGTTCCAATTTTAAAAGGAAAACACAGTTGGAAATAATGAAACATATGCATGTACTTTTGATTTGGAATTAGCGGTAGTAACACTTGTTAGGGTCTCAGCTGTGGCCAATAGTTGAGCACAAACTGGGGTCAACCCTCTTTACAAAAGTATATCAATGAAACTGGATCTACAGTTTCTTTACAAAGAATATATATATATATATATAAATTCTATTGTAAAAATCTTGTCGGCATTAAATAACCCATTGAGACTGCTATGCCATAAAACAAACAAACCAGAGTTGGAATTAGTTAAAATTTAATTTATAACAATACAATTAAAGTAAAGATCAAGCATTCAGATACTTAACATATTTTATTTTACTAATAGATTTTGTTCTTTTTCTGATGAAGCCAGTTCATCAGTGAAATATACCAAAGTAAAAATTGTCATAACTGTTTTGAGATAAAATGGACTCCCCCATCATTTTTTGTATCAGGATCCAACAACAAAATTCTTCCTTTGATGCCCTACCTATGTTTGTGCCTTCCATGACTTAAGTTTAGCTTGAGACCCACACAGTCTTCCACATGCAGGGCGAAGAACAGCACTCCTTTGTGAAGGCTGCAGGTATGTTATAGCAATGTTGAGTTTATACACACACACACACACACACACACACACACACACCTTGCTATGCCAAATGTTATTTTGTGGATACCAGTGTTTGAGTAGACACCCCAATTTTATAAACTGTGTAAATTATATCTACTACTCTGCATATTTAAGAGAATTAAAGAAAATATGCTAAGTGGCAGTTGAAACTTGTGTTCCCCTGTTACATCTAGTCATTTCAACTTGTCAATCTAAAACTGCCTTCAAATTTGTAAAGTCATTAAAATTCATAAAATACATATATCAGAGGAAAGCTTTTCAGAACAATTGCCATGAAAATATTTATAGAAAAGGCACAGGGGAAACTGTTGTAGCAGTGGAAAAGTGACTGGAGCTGAGATGCCAGATCAGGATCAGCAGCATTGCAGATTCTTGTTTGGATTTTATCAAGAATCTCTAAATATATAGTAGAAGCACTAGACCAGATGTGGCAGAAATATTCAAAGCATGGACAAATGGTAGAATTATAAATGTGTAAGATTGTAAAGAAAAATTGGTTGTTTGAAAGAGCCTTTGAGGTGAGATGCTTAACCAATTCAGAGTTGATTAGAGATTCTAGCACTTTGCCAAAAAGAGGAAGAAGGCTAACATGCCAATCATTAGAAGGATCAAACAATTTGCTTTGATACTTGATGATAATCCGAAAAATATTATATTAATTTCATGAAATATAACTATTGACTAATAGCTTAGTTTGACACAGAGCCAAGAGTTTGAAACTATATGGGAATCAGATTCATTATTCAAGCTGATCTTCTTTCACACTAGTATGCTACCCATATGTCTGTACTAGGTATCCATTAGAAAAATGTTATGTCCTTTTGTAATATTCCTTAGTGCAAGTCATTTTCATCTTTCATGATTGTTTTTGGAGTTTTGAGTGGAGATGTCTTTATTATTCCATTTATTTTCACCAATTATCTTTGTTTTTGAGATATTTTGCCTATATTCTTTGGCCTTCCACTGACTGACCAAATGGTATATGCTATTATTCTCAAGTAATTTTTATGATTTTTTTTTATTTTAATATAATGTATAAAATAGACTTATGTAAGTATGAAGAAAAAAACAGTAGTAGATATAATAAATATATGCAAAAAAGTTCTAAAAAATATAAATAAAGTCATACTCAGATGTTCAGATGATATAACACAATTGGTTACAGAATAATATATACAAAGTGGGAAAATTAACTTTTTCTTTTTTAACAAATGCTACTCAAGAAGGCTATTATACTTTAGTCTTTAATCTAAGAATTTTGGCACTTTCATCCAAGTGAGATAATTTCAAAGATGATATATGGTAAATTTCTATAAGTTGATGTAATTGGAATTTAGTCAGTTTTGATGACAGGATGCACAAATTTTGAACTAGTTTGACTTTAGTTTATCTTTGAGTAAAGAATTTTGCTATACTCATTAATTCTTCATCTTTAACACTACCATCAAAAGTATGTGTTCATAAGATAGTTAATATTTAAAAAATTGATTAAAAAAAAAAAAAAAAAAAAATATAGTGTTGTAAGCATGCACACACACTTATATATTCCATGGTTTAACTTTGAGTTTACTTTTGCTTATGAGCACAAATAATTTAACTTGTCATCTTAGACTTGGAAGGCTGATTTTGTGCTGTCTTGAACTAGATTATGGTGTATGAGTTGAAAGGAAGAAAAGGAAAAATATTAAGCATCTGCAGGATACACTCAAAGAATACATCACTTGAAATATTAAATCCAACAGAAATAATAGTGAGAATAAAGACAATATTCTCAATTTGATTTTTTGTTTTTTTTGTTTGTTTTCTTTGGGCAATGTAAAAAGGTAAATGAATTAATCTGTTAAAGACACAGGAAAACCATATTCTGAAAAATGTATAGAATATTAAATTTGGAGATTTCCATTTTTGTTTAATCCCCACCTCACACATGCTTCCCAATGATTATACATACTATAATGATTTTAAGTAAAATATTATCAAAACATTCTCCCTGCTGCAAAAAAAGCTCTATTGTTTTCTCATTTACATATAATGTTGATTATTTCAGCTTCCAAACAAAAATTCAGAAGCTGTGATTATAAAGTAGAAAATATTAACTGAATTAGACTCGGCTGTTTTTTATTTTTTTTATTTTATTTTATTTTTTTTTATTTTATTTTTTTTTTTATTAAGCTAATTGGAAATTCAACTCTTAAACCAGAAGCTTAAGGCTATTTATGAATAACATTAGAAAGTTCCTGAAGTTTGATGACAAACATATTGATTATGTACAAGCTGGGAGTTATAGGAGAAAAAAAAAAAAATTTTGTTATAAATTTAGCATTTTTTTATTTTTATTTTTTATAATATTCTTAATTTATATTCTATAACCTTTTCACTCCAAGCAAGGCAACAAAGCCACTAACATGCAGGGGGTTACTGAATGTGAAATAAGAAAAATCTTAAGAAAAAATAATGAAAGAACCAAAATTAAGAAGACAGAAGATAATGGTTGATAATTGTCTTTCTCAGTTATTGTCCAGAAGCATGAAATGGAAAAGAAAATTGTAAAAAAAAAAAAAACTTCTGGATTTTTACTTTTACATTTTGCTCTTTCATCAAAGATGGTAAAGAAAGGAATCTTTTTTCTTTATGTATAACATCAGAAGTTTTCTCCTATGATTGTTTTTACTGTTCTTCTTATTCAACGAAAAATATATTAGCTTGGGGTGATAGCATAAAAGTTACCAAATTGGTTTAATGTGCACAGATTTTATATTGATATTTCAAAGCTTTAAATGAAGAAGCAGTAGATTGAGAATTATTCAATTAAAAATTGAAACTATTCATCGTAAATGCAAGTGTGTGTGTGAAGAAACAATTAAATTTCTTTCCACTTTTTGGTTGTGACAAGAACTTTTCAACATCATCTCATCTCTTTTCTGTGAAAAAGAAAGGAAATTATTAAAGTGTAGCCATAACATATATTGAAATCTGTTTTGATAATGATTAAATATTCGCTATTAGTGAGTATTAGTGTAAGTATGAGGAGGAGGGGGGATATTGTTCACAGGAATATAAATGAATGACAATCACTATAGTAGTATTAGTATTTAAAAGCAAAATTTGATGAAGAGTTGCCAGATTGGGATACTTTTGAAAGTCCAGCTCTATTAACGTTGCAATTTTGCTACTAGTGACTTATGAAGTTACTTTTAAAATAAACTGGCCTGACTTGGTCTACTAATAGCTGTGATGAATTTTCTTAAACTAAATGAGTACGGTACTTTCAGTGCTTTGCATGCTGGCAGACATTTGCAATGGTAAAGCATACATGTACAGACCATTGTTAGAACACCATCACCTGATGAATATTCATAATTCCAGCAAGTATTTTTAAGGATTCACTTGAAGTGGCAGGCAAATGTGCTGTCCATAGCTTTTAAGATTGCAATTCTCAATAGCAACGATATATGGTGGACCACGTGTTCTACAGTTTCGTGTTCCTTTTCCTTCCACTGTTTTGAAGTTTCTACTTGTATGTAAACCAATTCTGTGAAGCAAACACAAGTACAATAAAAAAAACCGTTAAAACGTTAGTCACACCAGGCTTTTAAATGTATCCCGCTTTACTACTTGAATCAAGTTTCAGTACTTTATCTAATGAGGATTGAAAATTAAGGAAGGAAGGAAGTGATTTCCCCCCCCCTCTTCCCTCCTGTGATCAGGGCTATTATACATATAATGTAAATGCATTGCAAATGTTTTACTACAGAAATGCATTAAAACCGGTAAGAAACGGATTGTCATGAAGTCTAGAACTACTGAGAAAATAGTGCTATTAAATGTATAATGTAAATGCATGACTATAGCAAAATATTGGAAATTATTTTACTACAGAAGTGCATTGAAAATTAAGGAGAAAGGAATTGTCATTCGTCAGGAATTAACGGTGCCTTAGAGTTATTACATGTAAATTGAACTTGGCCTTGTACAAGGCCACAAAGCACTTGGAAATGATTTATCAATACAAGCTTGTTAACCATTACTCTGCACTATTTGTTTTTTAATGTTCATAAAACTTAGCTTTCAATGAAAATTTTTTCTGAAAACCGATATCCTAGTTTTTAAAGTTATTTATTTGTAGCTTAGTCTGGCACAAGACATTGATATTTGGATCAATGATAACGATCAAATTCACACCATTAACAAATTTGTTTGTGCAATAATCATGTTAATCATCTTGCTATGATAGATACTCTTCTGTTATTTATGAAACTTAGTTCTGGTACAAGACCAAAAGAATGAGCCCCCTAGTGAGTATCACATTTACTACTCAATAATGGTCTACTGGACAAGCTAACCCTTACCCTATGCCATGGCATCCATATGTTCTTATATTTGTATTGTGACAAAAGATCAAATGGGGAAGCAATTGAAATAGGAAGACTGTTGAACCAATCTTCCAACTGGGGAAATTCAACCTGTCTGCCTGGAATATTATCATTCAAAATCTTGGCTTTTGCTGTTATTTGAAAAAAATAAAATACATTTCAGTTATGAGGCAGGCCAGTTGATGATATTTTCCCTTTAAAATGTAGTAGTAGTAGTAGTAGTAGCAGTAGTAGTAGCAGTTCTATTTCAGCTGGAGAGCAATAGTCATTAGGAAGTTTGATTTTCAATTGATGCTCAGTTATAACCTTGGGCCTAACAAAGATAAAAAAAAATATTTTATTTTATTTTTTTTTTTTTTTTTTTTTTTTTTTTTTTTAAGCGTAATAAAAATAACATTACTCTAAAGACTGTTTAAAAGGAAAGAATTTAAATAAATTTGTATTTTACATCATCATAATTTTAATTATCATAATTGATGTTAAAATCTAATTATTGAGGACATGCCAAATTTTATGATCCCTACTTATGAGTCAATCAACTGATGCACCCATGTACTCTGTCCCTCCTCTACCAAAAAAAATAATAATTTCTAACATGATGTTTTATGTTAGGCATGAATAAATATGAATGCTGACTGCTAAATGACCAGCACTTGTTAGATTTCATGGTTTTTGGATTATGAGTCAGTTTTCAAATGTTGAGATGTTGTCAGGGGGGAATTAGTGTTGCAGGCTTCCTATTATAAAGACCTGCTCCTCAGTGATCCTAAGAGGGTGAGTCATCATGTCAAAGTATTTTAGCTGCCGACTGACTCTTCTTAACCCTACTAAGTTAGAAAGGTTCAGGTTTGGGGGCCAACAAATTTGCACAGGGACGACAAAAACTAAAAGCACCAAGTTGGGGTTGTGGGGTCCTTGCTATGATATACTGTTTCTTCACATACAGGCCTTGTGAGCTGAGTCAGCATGACAAGTTGATATTTGGATTATTGGTTGAATCAAATGAAAATAAAAAGAATTTATGGTTTTGTTTTTATAATTACGATTATATATGGTGTTTTTTATTATTGAAGTAAAATACACTGCATTATTAGATTTTTAATTTTATTAATAATAATAATTTCTACACTAGTTGGAAATAAATACAAAAACAAATTTTGTAATAGAACTATGACTAAGGCATTGCAAAATCTGATTATATTGCCAGCATTTTTTTTTTTTTTTTTTTTTTAGGTAATCCAAGCTTTCATTACAACTGTAATAATAGTCTTCAATTCTCACTGGATGCCTCATATGTTGCTTTTGTTTCGGAGTAAGTTTAGCTTAGTAAATAAATACAATTAATGAACACAGTTATGTAAACTTAGACAAACTACTATGAATTCTCACCACTTTGAAGTCATTCCTTAAAAAAGAATTTTTAAAGCCATAAACTTCAAAATTATTAATGCAATAATGAACAATATCTGTGTTTACAGTAATAAATATTTGAATTTCATACTCAGTAAAGTTTTTATACTGAAAAATCACCTTTCATTTTTATGATAACTGCAACAATGTATAACATAATTTTTCCATTGTTTTTGTCACAACTGCTCCCTTTTTCAGCCTTCCTTTAGTCTACATTGCATCCAGTGGTCTTAAGTAGGGCCTAGTGATGGGATAATCAGAATCAAGAATTGGAAACATTGAGACTTTTGAGGTATCAGAATCTATATTGGAATCGGAGGCTTTTTAACCTAATTTCCAATTCCAAAAACTGTTTAGATTTTTTTTTTGTTTAAAACTTAATTTTCCATTCCTGGTACTAATGATAGAAAGATATAAATATTTATTCATTTTAAACTGTCAGAAAAACTAAAATCTATAGGTCATAATACCTAAGTATGATGTAAATTTATTTTACTTGTGTAAAAAAAAAAAGTGCAAGTTTCTACTCAGTTTTCTAACTTTCCATAAAGTTTGCTAGTTTAAGATCTGTTTCAGTTCAAAATAAAATTTTTATTTTTAATTTCTTTTTAAACATTGTTAATTTTCCCATTTAATATAAATTAATAATTTAATAATTATAATCAAAATTATGTAATATAAACACAAAATGACTTCATGTTGTTCTGCTGGGCTCTAAGATAATTTTTTTTTTTTTTTAATTTATAAAAAGGAAAAAAAGGTTGTATGCATTTAAAAACATTGAAAAAAAAATTTAGAATCTTTATAAAATTTCATATGAAAATTCATATTTTCAATTATTCTAAAGTAGACATTTAAAATTCCATATAGGGAATTTTGATTGGCGCTTAACCCAAAAGATCATATAATGGTGGGGGTAAGCATTTGTTTCCTTTGGTGGGAATTGCATAAAATAGGGAGTTACTTTTCAATCACTCTGTCTATTGCATTAAAAAATATAAAAAGTAATGATAATGTTTTTTAGTGGCAGAATTCAAATAAAAATGAATTTCCCATCATGGCACTTTTTTAGCCAAGAAATGTCTATCAGCACCCCCCCTCTTCTAGTGAAAGTGAATGGTTATTTAGTATTGGAGATAACATTTACTTACCAAAAAGAAATCGGTTGAAAGGCAAAGCAAGAAAGATAATATTCTTACATTATAATTTAAGAATTTTAAGGATTAAATATTAGTAGTTAGGTACTTGAGTGATTTACTTAAAGAAATTGTTCTCTTTATTGTTTAAACTCTTACCTAATATTTTAAATAAAAAGGTTATCTAACTTTATTTCATTAGCTTTTGTATTCATTTTCTACTAAATGTTTTATTAATAAATGTACTTTGTTCATTAAGTTTCCCAAACCAATTGTAAGGTCTGAAAATAATGAATATTAATTATTGTATGTATCAGAATTGGGAATTATCGGAACTTGTAAAATATTGGTATCATCCCATCACTAGTAGGTACCTCTAAATGTGATACCTAAAGTTTAAAATGAATTATTAAAAATGAATAATATTTCTTGAAGCTTTTATTTTACTTTTAATTTCAAGATAATAGATTAAATTTAATATTTTCAATAAGCAAAATACTTTGCTGTGTTTTAAAACTAATTTAAATTGACTAAGAGGAGTTTCTGTTTTGAAATTGCTGATTTTAGCACCATTTTTAGCCATCTGTCAGCACAATAATTCTTGTTATTAAAAAAATCCTTCACAAATATACTTTCCTGAAACTTTATTTGGGGAATATTAGATGATTTAAAATTAATTTGATTTGAATCAAATATTACTTTCAGTTGAAAATATCGCAGAAATGCATTTTTTTTAACAAAGCAGTAGGTGTTTATTTAAGGTGTTGACAGTTTGACTGACAGCCAGAAGTTTATCTAATTTTTTTTCTATGGTAGACATATGTGTAAAAATCACTCCAGGAATATAATGGGAGCTCTTTTTTATATAATTTTTAACTATCCAGTAATTTTAGTATGGAGAATATTTTCCTGAATTTATAAAGTTTATTGAATTTTAGGTATTTTGGCCTTAAATTTACTGTAGTTATTTTGCTCTTATTTTCTGATGTCAGTTATGGATGTCTGTATTTACAAAAATCTGCATATTTATACACATACAAAAAAAAATTCAAAATTATTTTTAAAATATTAGGGGATGTTGAATTGTAGTAAGCATTTCCATTTATGATTAGTAAATATAGTTTTTACTTAACAATATCAACTAACCAGTGCAAATTAATACAGAAATTTTTAAAATTAAAAATTTAATAAATTATTCTAATTAAAATCTTAAAAAAAAAGATAAAATTCTTGTAAAAATTATTAATTGAAAAAAAAATTTTTTAAGACAAAAGTGTCCATAATACATCTTATTCATAAAAGTAATTAAAAGCTTTTCTACTTAAATAATGTCTTGGTTTTATTGTTTTTTTTTTTTTTAATTTTATGATTCAGAGTAGAATTTTGGTAACTGAGGGTCCTGATTTTAAAAAAACAAAACAAATTGATTTAAATCTTCCAAGGACTCCTGCATGTAATTAATATAAAAATTAAGTGGCACAAAAGTTAATTTCTTAAAATTAAGTGGGTGAGTAACAGATTCAAAAAAAAAAAAAAATTTACTAACATTTTAAAAAAAAAACAAACAAAATTTCTCAAATAATTTCCTTCATTTGTAAGTAGGAGGTCCTGAAAGTTTCACTTAAGTCTGACAATTATTATTAAATGTTTCTCACCTAAAAAAAAAAAATGAAGCAAAAACAAAATTTTTAACCAAAAGTTTGAATGTTATAAAAAAGAATAAAAAAAAAATATAATTTAATAATCAAAAATTCCTTTTAATCTTTCCCTTTTAATACTAACAAAGATTTTGAAAACAAAACTTGTTTTTCTTAAGTTTGTCTCTTTTTTTTTTTTTTTTTTTTTTCCATCATGATATGCTCATTTTTAGCAAATTAGTGGAGGTACCTATAAGTAGTTGCTGAGTATTTTTAAAAAGAAAACAAAGGAATAAGTAACATAACCACCCAATGAAAGCATAACCAGAGGAAGGCTGGAGAATATATTGGTTGAATTGTATTAAAATAACAATACTAAAAACACTAGTCTGAAAAATGTCAATTTCAAAACACTGAAAATTTAAGTTGAACATATTTTTTTCACAAGGAAATAGTTTCTTGATAAAAACACTGTATACAGTAAAAGTATCACTCAATTTATTTTAATCAAGACTAGAAACTAAACACTACTATAAGTAGGATTTCATTTTTTTTTTTTTTTTTATTTAAAGAGAATGTTGTAATTGTATTTAACCCATTGATGAAACATTTATTTTTCAGAACATAACTTTTCCTTTTTAAAAGCATAACAGGATTTTTTTCATCATATATATATTAAAATAACTAGTCTGATTCAAATAATATTGAATCAATTTTTTATTAAAACAACAACAAAATGGAAAATGGTAAAAATGATCTATATCATTGTTGACCTTTCAATGTTTGACCCACGGCTAAAAATTACCATATGGTAGTATCATGCCTGCTCTCTTAAGACCTTGTCAGACCGTTTTAGAGAATGTATTTACAAATTTAATGTTTTCACTTCAATTTTGATTTGATTTTTTTGTATGGCTGAATTAAACTTTTTGTATCATGTGCTGTTGTTATTCTCTGGCTCTCAAAGTGCCTATCTTCTGAGACAGGGTAACAGTCATACTGTATTTGTAAACCTGACAAAGGCTCTCCATATTTTTATTTCTTTTCTATTTTTAAAAAATGGCTTCAGTACTTAGGGAATCCACAAATTTCTGCTCTAAAACTTCATTAATTTATAATAAAGAGAAGCAGAAATAGTTTTTAAGACAGGATCCAATGAAAATATGAGAGAGAGAGAGGGAGACAAAGATGATGGATTTTGTAAGTGAGGTGGATGGAAGAGGTGATTCTTGTGAAAGTTGGGATTTTTTTTTCTCATGATGACTCAGTCATAGAGCCTTTGCATGTTATGTTCTGTCATTTTGGGAGACTTTACTGCTTGTCTGGCTGGTTTTTACCTACTTAGTCTTTCTTTACACTTGGCCCTTAAAATCCCTAAGCTAGGATGGTGAAGTGAATTGGGTATATAAGGGTAATATGGTGGGTCTGTAGTTGGAGAAATATGAAAATGGCAGCTGGGTAAGGAATGTTGTTGCATGTAGGGTGGGTAACACAGTCCTCTTCTTGAATGTGAGTGTATTTCTGTCTCCTGGGGTCAGGACAGGCAGTTGTATTATAAAGCAAGCTTACTCATCCATTTCTAGACAGTGGCTAGTTTCACATTTATACTCATGAATTGTAACCAGACTTTTCTCCCAATTCCTTTTTCTTTCTAGAAATAAAAAATAATTGGCAGCAAAGACATAAAGCAGAAATTTGTGTTTTTAAAACTATTTCTTCTTCACTATTATTTTCCATATTTTTTCGTTTGATATTAGTTGTTTGAATCCCAAAAATATATAAAGAAGTTTGATAAATATTATTCCTTTTGTAGTTTCTCTCTCTCAGTGTTACTGTCTTTCGGTCTCGGTCTGACTCTCCCTTTGTGTTGGACTAAGAAAATGTAAATCTCATGATCAAAATAGATTAAGTCTAATGTTGCTTATTTGAGAATTAACCAAACTTAATTTACTCTTCATTTGCTTTATTAGGATTTCCTTTTTAAAATTTCACTTATCTATAAATCAAATAGCCATAAAATGCTAGTATTTAATGGTAACCAGTTTCTTTTAGTTGATGCTACAAATAAAAATTGCATATATGCATTAACTTATGGAGATGTCTTTTAGCAGTTAAAGAGTGAGATGTTTTTAATATCTACATGCCTGTGTGTGTGTGTCAAAGAGAGGTCAGCACTTAAGGTTTGTTAAATGTTAATGTCCACCTTCTTCCTGTTCCTGTTTGACCGGTAGCCTTGGAAATGATAGTCACTTGGGTTGAAGTACTAAAGTTGAAGAACTGCCAAGGTGACAGCAGTCACCATGGCTACTACAACTGGTAGCAATTGTTGAGCAAAGATAGTGAGCATGGTCAATGACTGAGGCATGTTTAAATTAGGTAAAACACAGTCAGGTGCCAATTTGTGTTTTTTTTTTTTTTTTTTTTAGTCTTGACATTTTAGAAAACCAAATAGTCTTAAAAAAGATTGTGTGCAGGTTAGCTATTTGTAAATGTTCATCCATAACACTTCCATGTGAGGCCAACTGGAGCTGTTATAATTAAAAGCAACAATAATGTCCTTTTGGTAAATGGTATTTCTGTTTGACAAAAACAAATTGATGATTTAAATTCTCTAAGGAGTCCTGCTTTTAACTAATAGAAATATGAAGAGGCTGAAATTTTAATTTCTCAATTTCATAAAATTAAGTGGGGGTAACAAATGTAAAAAAAAGAAGGAAAATTTACCAAGATTTTCTAAAAACCAAAATATTTCACAAAAAATTTAATTCATTTTTGAATAAGTTCTGAAAATTTTTTTAATTAAAATCCAACAATTGTTTGATTTTTGAAAGAATTTCCTAAACAATGTATTTTTAATGCCAAAAAAGATGCTAAAATTTCCAGTACTAATCTTTGGCCCAAATGATGATGAAAGAAAAATATTTTTAACAAAAATTTTGAATGTGCTAAAAATGATTAAAAAATTGAATAAAATAATAAAAAAAATACTTTGGTCTTTTCTCTTAATAACAAAAAACATTTTGATAAAACTTTGTTTATCAAGTTTGGGTCCTTTTTTTCATCATGGTAGGCACATTTTTAGAAAATTTTTGGAGGTACACAGTTAAAATTTATAAAAATTTCATGATACACCTAGTAATTAGTAAAGTTGAGGCAGGTATTAAATATGGTTGATGTTGTTTATTCAAACCAGACTTTGGATATTTAACCTGTTTTGATGTGAAAATGTATGTGCCGATTATACATTATAATAATTAATCAGTTAAGAACACATGCCTTAATTCCTGACCAATGATGATCCCATTTGTTTTCTCTTCAATGCAAAAATATACAGATTGTGTTAAAACTTGTTCAACCAAATTTGACAGAAGAATTCTTTTTCTCTCCTGCCAGAAATTTGATGGTGCAAAGAATAAAGCAGAAAAGGAATAACAGCTAAACTCTTGAACAGTGTCGTTTTTGTTTTAATTCAATGTCTATTCTGTCAAGCTTAGGTTATTCTCGGGTGCAAAATAAAATCCCTGGTTTGGATACTAGGCATACAAATATGGAAGGGTCTAGGATCATTTAGTTGGGAACTAGGTAACAGAAGGTACTTGTTCTTATGTTTATACTTGGAAAGTAATTTCAACTTGTTATTCAATAGTCTGTCCTATCAGGAAACTTATGCATTTTAGAATTCCCCTTTCAGGTATAATCAACACTACCTTGACCCAGCTTTATAAGTGAATGTTTTTCTTAATATTCCTCATTTCACCTCTGGAGTATCAAAGCTGTCGTCTTTAACTCCCTAAAAAGGCTATTGGTGTACTACCTTCTCGTGAAAGTGTTGTGGTCGTTGAATCTCAAAGATCTGGTTTACTTTTAGTCTTTACATGTACCTGGTAGAGTGGCAGTTAAACATTCTCTCCCCAGTTCTCTTCTCCAATTAAAAGAAGTTTGTTTTGCATTGTGTATGATCAATAGATTTTTATTTTATTTTTTATTTTATTATTTATAAGTTGTCCATGGAACAAGTGCTGATTTTATCCTCCCATTACTTATAGTGATTATTAGTGACAGGAAACTTTATCATTAAGTAAAATATACAATAACTTTTCTCTTCATAGTTTTGTTGTAGGGAGGTGAACCCTTTTATCTTTTTTTTTTCTTTTTTTTTCTTTGTCATAGTGCTCTTGAAATCAAAACTGTGTATTCATTCTTCCTTAATGATGTTTTATATTCTGGCTTCACATGGTCAGGAATACTTTGTGGACAGGCTGTTGTACCCAAACTTGTGTATCTGTTTGAAAATGGATGGTTTGATTGAGGTGTTGATGAAAATAAGGATATTATTCTTTCTCTATGTGCTGTATATACCATTGTGACAATAAAAAATTACATTGAGGAAGTTCACTATACTTAAATTAATCTCAACCATCAATGTCAAAGCCCAGTTCTTTAAAGGATTTAATTTTCTTTCTGATGTTGTTTGTGCTCTTTACCATTATAACCCGAGATCATTTAGGCTATCATGATATAAACTTACACATCTCTCTCATCAGTTATTTCCATTAATTTTGATAACAAGTAAATCCTACCCAATTGACAAAATATTACTCCATCAAAACTCTGTGGTAACATCAAAGCTTCCATGATCATCTTGATCCACACATTTTTGTTGTAGGATAATGCCAACTTTTGACAGTGCGTGATGATTTCTGTGTACATTGTTTTAGTTTTGGCCAGATTTGTTACTTTTACATATGTCAACTGATTGATATCAAATTGTATGGAAAACTTTTTATGTCTGTCATACCATTACGTCAATCAATGGTAGCTTTTGTACTTTTTCCATTTGATTTGTAGCACTTCACATAATACACAGCATACATTATCCAGTAAGCTTCCCATTAATGTGTTTGTTGTAGTTTCACAGATCCATAGTGTATACTCATCAGTCAGAGGAAAAATGCTTTTGAGCAACTTTTTGTATCCTTTTTAGTTCTTTGAAATTCTTTGACAACTGCTCTTCACCTTCAGGAAATAAAGTGTTCTTAACTGTATTAAGCATATCATTCTTGAAGTCTTCATTTCTACCTGCTGTGGTCGGCACTTTTTTGTACAAAATTCATACTTGTCTTCAGTGGTAGTTTAGTATTACTAATGTGACTGTTATAAGACTTAAGAAAACTTTCCATCATATCCTCATGAGAAATCTCTCCACTATAAGATTGCGTATTTGGCAATCTGCTACAGAGATATTCTTCAAAGAATAATCCAGCTGGATTTCTTCTATATCCAATACTCGAGGGTTTTGCTTTGCACCTGAAGATAGCCTAAGCCTAAAACTAGCTGTCATGTATACAGTGTGTGCGTGTGTAAAATACACACACACACACACACACATATATATATAATCACACGCACACACACACACACTTATACTGTGTTGAAGGATATTTTGAGTAGCTGGGGCGGGGGATTGTGTTGTGCTAATATTCCAAATGGGGATGGTTTGCCTGTTTTGGGAATCACTTGAAATCTCGTTGTTTGTGTGTGTGTTTTTACATGTGCTAATGGGGATTGTGGAAATAGGCATCTATCTCTACTACTAGGTTTTTACTTATTTCATACACATCATGAACATGATAGATTCATTGTTCCTCAGTAAAGAGACCCTTCATAAGTGTCTTCAATTGAGAAAATCTTATATAAGTACCTCTAAAGATTCATAATAAAAGAAAATGCCAAAAACTTAATAGAAACAAAGTTTAGTGTCAAAATCTTTATTAAGAGGAAAGATCAAAGAATTTTATATATATATATATATATATATAATGTCTTCTTTTTTTTTTAATCCTTTTTAGAACTTTCAAAATTTTTGTTATAAATCTTCTAGCTCTAGTGTAAAATTTATACCATAACTTAGTATGGAAAATTTTAGCATCTTTTTGCTGTGCAAAACACACTGATTTTGAAATTCTTGTAAAAATCAGATAATTGTCAGATTTGAATGAAACTGTTTTGAACTATTTCTATTTTAGAAAATCTTTGAAAAATATTTTTGTTTACATTCGTTAACACCCCACTTAATTTTATATTTTCGAGAAATTCATTATTGCAGTACTTAATGTTTATTAATTCCTCGAAGAATTTAAATCCTCAATTTTTTTTGCTCAAACACAATCTCCAGTTATAGAAAATCTGCTCTGTCTGAATCATAAAATAAAAAATGCAATAAAATTAAGGCATTTAATTGGAAAAGCTCTTAATTGCTTTTGTGTAGAAAGTATATTATGGACACTCTTGTCTTAAAAAAATTTTTTTTTTTTTTAAGGAATAATGCATTTTTACAAAAATTTTCATTGTTTTAATTTTTAGCTATAATAATTTATAAAATTATAAATCTTTTTAAAATTCTATATTAATTTGTAGTGGTCAAGTGATATTATTAAATTAAGACTGTATTTAGAAATCTTACTACAATTCAACAGCTGCTAATATTTTAAAAAGAACTTTGGATATATTTTATGTGTATAAGCATGTAGATTTTTGTAAATACTGATGCCCAAATGACATTATCAGAAAATAAGAGCAGTAACCATAATAAAATTCAATAGAATATTAGATTGCTTAGAGTATTTTCTTAAACTTTTAAGATTAATGGGTAGTTAAAAAAAAAAAAAATATATATGCATTGACATTATATTGGTCAAGTAATTGTTACAGATATGTCCCTCTTAGAAAAGATTCTCAAACATGTGTATCAAGAATTGTCAGCGCCTCATTAAAAAAAAACAAAAAAAACTGTTAAAAAATGCTTTTCTGTGATATTTTAGGCTAAAAGTATTTGTTTCAAATCAGATTAAATTTTAAATTGGGTAATTTTCCTCAAATGAAATTTCAGAATAGTATATTTTAAGATTTTTGATAAAGAGAATTATGTTGTAGACAAATCAGTCAACACAATGTAATTCTCTTTACATTTATAAATATGGAAGCTTTTAGCATACTGTTGATAAATAATTAAAAAAACTCATTTCAATAAATTTAAATTTGTTTTGAAATACAGCAAATATTTTGCTTATTGGATATATTAAATTTAATGTATTAGCTTGAAATTAAAACAAAAATAAAAAGTCAGATTTTTCATTTTTTAAAATGCATTTTAAACCTTAGGTATCACTTTTCTTTGGAGGCAACTACTTACATGTTTTCTATTTTTAATTTTATACCTTTGTTATATATTAACTTGGTGTGATATTTATGTTTACAAATAAAAAGAATCCTGCAATAAGATGAATTTTAAAATAATTACCCTTGACTGATAAACTTTTTTTTTCTTCTGCAATCATGAAAATTGTCTTATATTATTTACAGTTTGAGAAAAATATAAAAGCTCATTTCACGGTAACTTAATTTAATTTCAACTGATTTATTTTAGGGCATCGAAGTCTTAATATTATAAAATTTTTAAATGCTTTTTCACAATATTATGGCATTTGAATATTGATTTTTCTTTAATTGAAAAAATGCCTTATTAAAAGCTCTAACTCTACTTGGTACAAATAGTATAAAAAACATTGGGCTTGTATTCTATTAAAAGGTTGTTCTAAAATAACCTTATGCAAGCTAATTCTGAAGTGTAGCTATTCTTTGAGGTAATCATAAATGAATCTGAAGTCAGGATGGAAGTCCAAGGCATCTTTTTAACGGAGTAAGACTAGAAGGAAGGCTAATAAAAGAATAAAAAAAAAAATGCACATGACTAAAAAAAAAATAGTTATAAAGATGTTAATAGTTTTTCATTAGTCTCTTGATAAACTCTCATGTTCAGTTAAAGTATTTTTGCTCAGTGCTATTAATTGAAGCAATAGTTCATAAATCTGCAGCTGTTATAAAAATATGAAGAAAAAACAAAAAAACCCAAATACACCCTCAGCCAAGTTCTTTGTATTCAATATTTGGTCTATATTTAACTATGCCTGTCTCTTCTGTATATTCTATTATTTGTTCATTATATGATACCTTTGCTTTCTGTGTATAGGTGCACATACTTTTATGTTTATTTATAATTACCCAGGTAAATGTGGAAAAGCAGCAACATTGCTGATTTTTTTTTTAAGTATAATTGGTGGATTTTATAAACTTAAAAATAGGTTTCCAACACTTTTTGGAAAAATATTTTCCAATTTTTATAAAGTGGCAAATTGAAAACAAACACGATAAGTTGTGTTTCATTCTGACAAGTTCGTAGTGGGAATTAGCAAAATTGTATTTTACCAGGAAGATCCGTGGAAATTCCATGAATATTGTCAAAAATAAAGGTCACTATTACTGTGATTTCTTTTTTTATATTGAATAATTCATTTTCTGCCAAATGGGTAAAATATAGGCATGATCATAAAAGGAAATGCTTTGGACCTAACAACTAAAAATGTTTTAATGATAGATGTAAAAATCAAAATCTGGAGATGCAAATAAAATTGAAAAGAACTTAAATTTAACTAATTAAAAATGAATTTGAAAATTTTAGATTCCAGCTCATAAATCATTGGAAGTATGTTGCCATGTAAGATATTGCTCTAAATTTTCTATAGAGTTAATTGCAAGAGAATCAAATAATGTGTCTACACAGAAATTAGAATATCACATCAATGATTGTTTGATATTTAAAGTTATGCTTGTAGCAATTCATAAATCCCAAGCATTTTTTTTACTATTATGAAAGTATATCTGTCTATATTTCTGAGATGAGATATTATGTACATTATTCGGACTATTGTTCTCATCTTTGTCACCATGCCTTCTTCAGGTGGTTGGAATGTCGAACTGAACCCTTTATTTCTCACTGGGGTAGACTGTTCTAGTTCCACGTGCCATGTTTAATGGATGTCAGTTATCAGTTATCTCCTGTTAATTTCCCACTGAAAGTTCTCCACTGCCTTAACCTTATTGAACTCACACTCTTTGGGTCCTGTCACTGGATATAACCACTGTGCCATGTGTCCTTGAGGACATCTGTGTATGAATTTCTGGGTATTATAAACCTAATGTCTTCAGCAACCATTTTTACCAGTGCTCATATTGCAATTTTTTGCTGTTATCATTCCATGTTTTTATCAGAGCTCATATTGCAACTTTGTTGTTATTATCGCTTTTCTCTGGCACTCCTTATTACTGGTTCCCATATTGTATTCATTTCTATGCTTGGTTGGCTCAGGAGATTTTTGTGGCCTAGCGTATGTGCTGATTCCTTAAGTTTACGAATTTTCCAATGGTGTTCCTTGTCTATGATCTCAACCTGATCCCACAGAGGGCGGTGATCTCCCTTCTCTCTCCATATGTGGTCAGCCATGCCTGATTTTTCCACTTCCTCTCGTGTTACAGCTTTCTGGTGTTCTTGAAGCCTCACCTTAAGGGGGCGGCCTGTCTCTCCTTTATATTTCTTTCCGCAGCTGCACGGGATAGCGTACACACAGTCTTTAGTCATGTTCTCCTCTATGGGGAGTCTTACTCGGGAGCGATATCTGCGAAGTGTCGTCAAGCTTTTGAAGGTTGTCCTGATATTATATGGACTGCAGATCCTTTGTATTTTCTCTGATAACCCCTTCACATAAGGCAGGCAGACTATTTTCTGAGTGTTGTTGTCCTCCTCCTCCTACTCTTGTACCTGCCTATCCCAGTTTTGGGGGGCTGCTGCCATGTACCCAGGGTAGTTATGTTGTAGGGTACTACTTATACTGACCAATTCTTTATCTAATGTCTCTGGGTCACCACTTATGACTTTTGCTCGGTGTTTTAAGCAGCGGATGATCCCTTTCTTTATGCTGTATGGATGGTGGGAGTTGAAATTGAGGTACTGTCCAGTGAATGTCCGTTTACGGTATACAGATGTCTTGAACCCATGCTCTGTTCGAGATATTAGACCATCCAAGAAAGGGAGTGTGGTGTTACTTTCTTTCTCCATTGTGAACTGTATCGAAGGTCTTATTGAGTTCACATGGTCCAGTAGAACCTGAACATCTTCCTGGTGTGGCCAGAGTATGAAGGTGTCATCTACGTACCTTAACCATATAGTTGGCTTTAGAGATATAGATTCTAATGCCATTTCTTCAAAGTATTCCATTTATATATTCGCCATTACTGGTGATAATGGCGAGCCCATTGCTAAGCCTTCATCCTGTCGATATATGTGTGATCCCATTCCAAAGTGTGTTGTTTGTGTACAGAAAGTCAACATCTCCATCAGATTATCTACTGGAATACCGGTCAGTTCTTCTAGGGATGAGTCAGAGGCCAATCTGTCTCTGACTACTGAGAGTGCCTCCTCTGTGGGTACCTTGGTGAACAAACTCACTCACTATCTGGTTGGATAGGATGGGAGCATCTTTGATTATTTCCACGAAGTAGGCTGAGTTTCAGACATATGAAGGAGACTTTCCAATCAATGGGTCAATTATATCTACAAGGAATCAACTCAGAGGGTGGTACACAGAGCTTGGCAACTAATAATCGGCCTGAGAAGAATACCGTCTTTGTGAATCTTAGGGAGACTGTATATGTGAGGTAGCTTGGTGTAACGCTGCGATAACTGCCTATACGTCTTAGGTACGAAGTGATGATTTTTCTTGATTAGTATCTGTGACAGTTTGCATTCCATTTTCATAATAGGATCCTTTTTTACTTTGTTGTAGCTACCGTTGCTAATGAGGTCTTCCAGCTTTCTAGTATAATCTGATTTGTCTATCACTACAGTCGCATTGCCTTTTTGTGCACTCATCTCAGAAATATAGACAGATATTGAAGGATCGGTACAGACCCGATATGCCAAAAATATGGAGACAAATTGAAATATCCTACCAGAAACTGGCACGAATATCGAACGATCTGACATTCCTACACCAATGCAGAGATCTACAACTCATCACTTCAGGCTTGGCACCAAGACTTCACGTCATTTCAAGGAGAGCCCGTCTGGTCACAGAGAAAGCGGGACACTCCCTTGTCCGAGAGAGAATCCAGTACAATCGTTGGATAAAACAGACTACAAGCTCATATCTCCCAGAGGCTTGAGGAGTTCTTCAACAGAATTACTAATGAAGAAGACCAGAGAAGGATTCAAAATGACCTGGATAAATCCTTCAGACATGAATTCGATGTAGTCAAGGTTCGTCAAGTACAAAAATTAAATAGATTGAATGATCAGAAGGTGATGCACAAGGTCCATCACCCACCAGTGAAAGCAGTAGTCAACATATAAGCGACTTAATATTGTTTTTAATTTTTTTTAATCACTTTTATGCATACTTTTATGCATACTTTGTAGATATTCTTCTATCTGTATAGAAACAATCCTCAAATGTAAAGACATTTGACTTTTTCCTTTCATGATCAATAATACCATCCAAATTTATTTTTTTTGTTTTGAAATCAGTTTATTTTCTTAAAAGAAATAAATTAGATCCTGTGAATTTATCCTTTTCTTTACTAAGTCTGATTTGAAGCTGCAATAATTGAGTGCCTGGTAAAGATAATGTAAATTATGCCAAAGAATTGAACTGCAAGGCAAATTCATTAAGATTTAACAGTATGTGCATTATTCCTTAATTTTGAAACACATCTACATAAATATATTTTGTCTATTCTGACCTGACTTGCGTATAAAATTTGCTATACCCTCTACTAAATATAAGTTCTTTTGCTAAACACAAAAACCAAGTTAATAGAAATGGAAAAGTGAACCCATCAAAATGTCTTCTCTCATCTACTGACCGGAGTTCTATTTATTCCATAAAATAGGCTCGCAGAAGTTTCCAATTTGAGTTCTTACTAGGACTTGAAACCACATCTCTCATTGGTCAGTTTATACAAAATTAATTTTCTATAAACTGGAAATGGATCCTTCACAATTTTGGCAGGTTTTAACCGTTGAGCTGAAAGATATAGAAGTGTAACAATTTTTTACACAAACCATTGAGTTGTCATGAAAATACACTAAATGATTAAGCATCTATTCAAGACAAACATTTTTAAAGTAGTAAAAATAAAATTTTTATATATTATGTAGAAATTTATAGTAGAATTTTGTAAAGTCATGTCCAACATAAGTCAGTTTTGGTATTGTACTGGCTAATCTTGTGTAACTTGTCAATTCCTCTTTCAAGCACAAATATCAATATTTGAGAAAATATACAAGAAACTTTATGTAGTCTGTTATATTGCTCAACAACAGATAAAAAAAATGTCTGTGTGTGTGATATTCCTGGATATATGAAACAAAGAGAATTATCTTCAAAACTTCTCTCTCTCTTCCCCCTCCCTCTGGGGTTTCAGTGACTTATGTGTTATGTATATACATAGCATTTCATATTGTTATTTGGGGATCATTTTCTATATAAAGTAGTTGTTAACCTGTCTAGCAAACCGCCATGAATTTGATCTTCATTCACTGTTTGCCCTCCTATAATTGTGATTTTATTTCAAACCCAGTAAATATTATATTGGCCTTTGCTATTTGTTTTGATAGCTTTAACCTCTTAAAATATAGGTTATTTTTAAGAATTCTGACCCTGAACAAAACTCTTCACAAATCTGAAATGCTCCTAAATATTTGATTTGATAGAAAAACTACCTTTGTTTCAAAATTCCATGAGACCGCACATTGTTATATATGAATAAGGATTTGCCATGTGAATAACACAACAAAAGTTTCTTTTGACTGTATTATATATTATCAGGAATGTCAATTGAAATGGAAGTACATTTATTGCAGTAGTTAGTCAAGTGATATAATATAGTCAAATGAATATTTCTGCGTTAATATCATAGCAAAACTTGAATGTTTATTGTAGATAATGCAACCCTATTTTACTTGGCTCAAAATAAACTGCTATGCCTTTTTTGTTTAATGATTGAAAGCATATTTACACATAGAAGACAATTTAGCAAGAAACCTGGCAAACTTCCTAAGTTTGCGGTTTCATCACTTGTAAGAGTGTCACAAATCTATACCCATTAACAAAAGCAAAAGTAAACAAAACTATGCAATCAGATACTTTAAGTAATTTTCATTATATTATACAATTAAAAAGCAGAGGAATTTTGTGTTTTTGAAAATTTGTTTATATTTGTCCATATAAGAAATGTAGAAAATTAACAGATAATCTTTCGTGTTCATTTAAAAAGTCTACTTTAATTCAATTATTCAAATTTTGGGTATTCATTGATCAAATAATTTATTTATGAGTTAAAAAACAAAAAAAAACAAAAAAAAAAATAAAAACTGCAAATATTTTTTTCAATAGAATTCATTTATTTCTTGCATATTTACATTTTAAATGAATTAATCAGTCTCTAATTTAGAAGTGCATTAAATTGTATCTGTTAAGTACAATATTATTTATTCATTTTATATTTTGAATATCAAGGTTATAGTGAATAAAACTGGAAATTCAGATATCACCTCTGATCCTAAACTTGCAGGATCAATAGACATGTATCAGTAGAAGGCTCAAGCTGACATTTGGTTTGCATTTATAAAGATTTTCAGTTTCTATGTATGAAAAGTGTTAATGAATGAGTCGGCTAACTTTAAACTTGGGTGAACACTTTTGCTAAAATAAACTATTCACTATGTAGGTTTATAGTCATATCACTTTGAAACACCGGTTCTTGTCAAATCATCAAAGTTAAGCACCATTGAATCTGGGTAGTACCAAGATGAGTGACCACTTAGGAATACCAGGTGCTGTAAGCTTAGATGTGTAGTTGGTGTAATAGATAAAGGCATGAATCCACCTCTTCCTCCCCCCAGCTTTAGGTTAATTAGTAAGACTTGTACACTAAACTATTATCTCCAAAAAAAAAATGATTCTTACAATCTAAAAATATTATCTGGCTTTAAATAACCTAGTAAAGGGTTGATAAATCAGAAAATGAATCCATCAAAACTGTATGCATTAAGTAAAAAAATAACTGAAATTTGTTTTAGCCTTGTGAAACTAGTGTATTCATTTTCCACATGTTGAGAGTGCTTTTTTTCAACTGAGAAAAAGTTGGTGTTATATAGCTCTCTCAGTCCCAGACCCACACTGACTATTGGCTAGTACATATATGGTGTGATAGATCAATTGTCATCTAAATTATGTACAATGAAAATAATACTGACATCTCATTCAATAAAATCACCATTGGCTTCAACCACAGCCTCCAAACAACTTTGGAATGTCCTGTAATTCTTCTGGATGGTCTCCTTGTTTAAGTTGGGGAATGCTGCCATAATCCTTGCCTCATTTCATCTTTGGTGTTACAAGGAGTTTTGCTGGTCTCTCACTCAACTGTGCCCCATACATAATAATCAAGTGGGTTGCAATCTGGGGAGTTAGGTGGCCAGATGTAAGGGGTGATGAGGTTGCAGAAATCATCTGACAGCCATGACTGGTTTCTCCTGCTTGTGCGGCATGGAGCAAAGTCCTGTTTCCAAACATAGGATCTTCCAACAGCCACTCTCTTGATCCAGAGCAGCAATACCTCCTAAGGCACTTGATGTAGGCCTCAGTATTGAGTCTGAAGCCCCCACCAACAAGTTTTGGGTGGTGTTTTCTTATCAGAAGAATCAGATTGAGTTTTCCAAGCTGTTGTATCTTTGTAATCACCATTAGACTCATCCAAAACCCTTTCTGAATCCTCTGCACTGCCCACAGATTGATACCTAAACACTTTGAAATGTTTGTATTGGAGCTTCCAGTGTGAATGTCAAGTAGTACAGCATTTCATTTCCAAATTTCTGGCAGATGAATTGTGTCATGGTGCTCTTTTTCTCACAGATGGTGCCAAACTGACCATGCAGGCAACAAAATAAGAAAAAAAACAAAAAACAATGAACATGTGCAAAATTAAAAATATGAAATAATGTGATGGGTAAATTGTTGCTGTGTGTGTGTGTGTGTGTATATATATATATATATATATATATATATATATATATGTGTGTGTGTGTGTGAACCTAAAGTTCATAGTTATATATAGTTATATATTCATAGTTAGATTTACTCTTAGTGTATTGAGCACTTTGCTTAGTTACTTTTGCTTTTCTTGTGTTGGGGTTTTTTCCTTTGAACTCAGCTTGGATTCTGGAGGATTGTTTTCGCTTGAATTACATACATGTTGTTAGGTTTTTCTTTTTTTATTCCTTATTTTTCCTCGGGTATTGGTTTGTTCGTTTACAAGGCAAAACACCTAAGGTTTTTCCAGGCGAGTATTATTACTTATATTTATAAGATTATTATATATATATAAATAAATGCTACATACAAGTAGTGTTGTCTGGGTAAATGCTAGCCAACTTCAACTCTGATTATAACACAGTTTCTGTCATATATATATTTATCCATACATTATTGGGATCTTATTGACAAAGGTCTCACATTGCTATTGGAGTGGAAATTCATATCCAGAGCTCAAACTCCTTGTAACCTTTGTCCGCTGGAGAAAATACTTATTAAGTGTAAAAACCAGGAGAATTTACTTAACTTTTGAAGTGAACTTGTATCAAAATGCAGACACAAACATCGCCTTAAAAAATAGAAAAGTACCCTTTCTCCTGGATTATATAAATTCCTATCCATATTTACATTACTCTAATGTTATAGTATGTTCATATAAAATTTTTTATTGCAATCTGACATTTATGGTTGAGATATATATATAGATTTGCTTGTGGAAAAATGTGTATATGTGTGAAAATGTATATATATTATAATAATGTGTTTGTGTATGGGCATATTTTGGGTTTATTGATACATATAGGTGTGTTTGTGAGAATTTTGTGTTTAGATAGGAATACATGGATGTATGTGTATATGGACAGATGAAAACTGATAGGGTTATTGACCTATAATTTGTGGTTAGAAAATATATATATATATATATATATATATAAGGATGTATATACACAAATATATGGTGCTAACTGAAATTGTTAACCATGCATGTTTATAGATTTACGTTTACTTCTTTATACAAGTGATATGTCCATTATGACTATCCTTGCTGCAGTGTATGTATTATGGGTGAAGAAAGAATGAATAAATATATATATTGTGTGTGTGTATTGGATGCTACGTGGTAATCAGGTTAAACGGATCTCTTTTAATTTAAGATGTAATACGTCTTTAAAGTTATAAACTTAATAAATATTCACTAGGGGATTGACTCCAATCTAACTTTACCTTAGGTTAAAGTACATTCATATCTTGCTAAATCTTTTGTATCTAGGATATAAAAGATCAGGACTCTAGGTATATGACCTTCATAAATATGTTTCTCTGAATATAATTAATAATCATTTAATTCAAATCTCTTAGGTTTTTAACTTAAATTTCTTGGTTAATTATGCAAAAAGCTTATACTAATTTATGTTTAATCTTTAAAAAAATTTTTTTTTGCTAATTTCAAAATTTTTCAATGTTCTGAACCAGACACTTTTTTTAATATTATTTACAGAGAATTTATTGAATGAAATACAGGGGATTAACCCCAATCTAACTTTTTCTTAGTTTTAAGTACATTCATATCCTGTTAAATATTAATAAATATGTCTTGGATATAAAAGTTCAGGACTCTAGGTATATAACCTTTTTAAATATGTTTCTCTGAATATAATTAATAATCATTTAATTCAAATCTCTTAGGTTTTTTAATTTATATTTCTTGGTTAATTATATAAAGTTTATGAAAATTTTTTTTTTTTTCTTTTTTTTTTTTTGCTAATTTTGAATTCTTTAAAAATGTTCTCTTTTAATATTATTTACAAATAATTTGTTGAATGAAATATATCAGCATTGGAATTCTGTCCATCAACAGAACCAGATGGGATTATTTCCAATTCACACTGAACCCAACTACGCTTTATGCCCTTCTACCTTCCTCAAATGATATACTCATGTTAAATCTGAGGTCAGTATATCAAAATAGGTCAACACTGTGTTTTCTCCCCACTCTCTAAAGAAGATAGCAATATCTCTTGATTTTTAACCTGGAGTATTTTTTCCATTTTATTTGTGCTTTGTTTGTAGGTCTTGAAGATTGAGAGCTGCTTTTCTAGAGCTCTCATAAAATAAAAAATTATTACCTATGGTATTTTAAGAGTTTTATATTCTTTAATTAAATAATAATTTTGCTCTGTCTTTTGACCTAGAGCTCTACCTGGAACTATAGCCTCTTGGAAATTCCATACAGATTACCATATTGTATCATTATATATATATATATATATATATATATATATAACGTGTGTGTAATTTGGCAGCAACTTTTCTTTTAAACATGTTGTGTTGAATGTTAAAGACAACATCGTCCTGCATATTTTGTTTTGAATTTTCTCATATTTTCTAATGAGACTTTTTATTTGAAAATGATATCGAAATAAAAATTGTCCGTATGATAACCTAGTACTTTCGAACATCATTGTTCATCTTCAGGGTCAAAACAAATTTACAAACTAAATAAACGTTAAAATCCTTTTAATTTCAAAAGACACGATGATGTTATCACGTACATGGCGAAGATTTTTGTCATGTGACAGCGTGAAAATATATATATATATATATATATATAGGTATGTAAGTTATTGACATTTATTTGGAGAAATATTCATGAAAGTATCAGATATTCCAAACATACTTTCATGAAAGGTTTTCCAAATTAGTTAAGCATCTCACCATGCAGGGTCTTCTTTCAGTTGAGCAATATGGCTTTTGCTTCTCTAGGTCAACTGCTGATGTATTAATGTTTATTGCTGAAAGGGTCTATCAAAGTGTAGCTAAGGATGGTGAAGCTGGTCTTCACAAGTTGAAAGGTTATGGTATTTCTGTACAATTTTTTTTGAACTGATTCACTCTTCATGAAATGATAAGAATGACCTACAATATGTTGTTAACTGGGACAAGAAATGGCTTGTTAATTTTAACACCTAAAAAGGAAATTGCTCTCTTTTAATTATCTATGAGAACCTATTATACCTTTCATCAGCATGGCTGATGCTAACCTCCAGGAGAGTGACTTTTTCTTGCCTTCTTGGGCTAACATTTTTTGCTGACATGAATAGGGAAGATTATATGGAATCAAATGCTAGGTCTGCAGCTAGTAAAGTTGGTTCACTGTTTCATGCTAGACAATTCTTTTGCACCAGAATCTATCTTACATAAATTTATAAGTCTACCATTTGTCCTTGCTTTGAATATTGCTGCCATATCTGGTCTGGTACTCTTGCTATATATTTAGAGTTTCTTAATGAAATCCAAAGAATCAGCCATATTGTTCCTGACCTGACATCTTGGCTTCACTCACATTCTCCATCTCCGTAATGTAACTTCCTTTTCTATAAATATTTCATAGTAATTGTTCAGATGGACTTTCCTGTATAGTACCTAGACTTTATGAATTTAAGTACAGTATTCATTTGGTGCCAAGGTTGCCTCATTTACAGGTGAAATGGCTAGTTGTAACTTTAAGTTCTATGCTAACAGTCTCTTCTCTCACACTTCTCATTTGTGGAACTCTTGTATGATTATTTTATATAAAGCTTCTTGCTTTCCAGTCAACTTTGATCTTCAAAAATTTAAATGAAATGTCAATCATTATCTTCTGTTGTTTAATCTTAAAGCAAGAAGCAGCAAGGCATTTATTATATAGTTTAGAGAGAACTGAAGCCAGTTTGGGAGCACATTTCTTAAGGACTAGTGCAGGGGATACCATCTTAGAGATGATAGCAGAAACCATGCATATCACTGAGTAGTGACTCGGTTCTAAGTTGAAAGTCAGGTACAGATGCTCCAGATGAGTCGAGAGTAGAATTTAAAGAGAATTTACAAGCAAGACGTTCTATTTCTATCAGTAAATGTTCATCCACTTATCACTCAAATTGAGTGAAGAGAGGATGAATAGAAGACCTGCTCTTATTTAAGACTCTATTACAAAGCTGTCAGTAGCCACAATAGCCAAATTTGTTAGAGGCTCTATAGTGCCTCATTTTATCAGCAAACGTAATTGTCACCTTTGAGGATACATACTTAGAAAGTTCTTGAAACTATTGTAATCAGATCTTGTTAACATTTTAACTTGTGACCAGGCAATTCACACTCAGATTCCTTAACAATTTACTTCATTGGATATGCAATTTGTTTCTAGGAAAAGAAACTCTTAAACTTTCTTAAATCTTATCTTGCATTGCAAATCAGCCACTGTTATTTTGTGCACATAACTTTTCACAACCATTAATTCATGTAAAATATTCTTGTAGAAAAATTATAGAAGTAGTCAACACACTAATCTATTATTAAAAAATAAATATATGAATAATTTATCAGATTAAAATAAGATATTTAATTAATATATAAAGAAATAAGAAAATAAAATCTTCAATAACATTTACTCATTTTCATTTATTAGTCATTAAGTTACATAGCAGCCTCCATAGTTTACCTTGAATTTTAGTTCTCTTATGGATATTTTTCAGTGCTCTTAAATTTAAAATTTTGAAAACCTGATTTTTTTTTTTTACGTCTGTTTATAAATACATGTTGCAAAATAAAATCCTTTGCCTAGACAAAGTCCACGGGGGGAACCATTGGTAAAGAAAAGTTTTCCTTTTGTCTTTATTCATATTGACTTTTTACAGATATAATTTCAGTTATATTGGAATTTGTATATATGCGCGCACACACACACACACACACACACACACACACGTGCCTAACATGAAATTTAGTATATCATCAAATTGATCATCAGAGTAAAAGCAACCAGCAGCATATAATTTTTTTGTGATAGATTTTTTTTTTCTTTCTTTAATGAATGCATTTCAGTAGTTTTAAAAAGAATTTTAAGTGCATTTTAAAATCCTCTTGGTTATCCCTCTGCTGGCTTTAACTGTTTGATATTTTGACGTTATCTTGCCCAGCTGGATTAGTCACTAACCAGATGTTCCATTGCTTGGATACTGGACTGTTACTTTCGATGGGTGGATGGTATGTTGTTGATCTTAACGGTTTAAGGGCAAGTTAGCCGGCTGTGTATGGGAGAGATTCTTTTTTCTATTTGTGCAACTTGTTTACATTTTTATAGTATTTAAATATATGTCTCTGAATACTCATGTGTAATGTTTGAATTGAGGCCTTTTGTTGTTTTTTGTTTTTTTTTTCGTTTTGGATTTGTGGGGGGGGTTATATTGTAGTTACAGACATCTGTATTTTGTACCAAAATATTGCTCGGATATATATACTTTGTGTTTCCCTATGTTATATACACACTTAATTATGCATAGGTTATTATTCCTGGGCATTGAAATTGACAAGTTTTTAAAAAAAACAAAAACTAAATGCTCTCTGCCCTGATCAATGTTTTTAATAATATAATCTTTGCTAGCTCTTTTAAAAAGTTAATAAAAACAAATGAACAATTTTGTTATATTCTATGTGAAGCTAGTCATTAAAATATAGCTAATTAATGATGTTATCATATGACTAACAAGGAGGGGACAGGAGATCTTGTCAACCTGAGTGTGTAGTTTGCAAAGAAACTTACTACTTAAACCATTATTCTATCATTAAAGGTCTTCTTTAATTATCAGTTACATTTTGCTAAGCTAATTTCATGATATATATTTTGTAATTTTACTAATAATCTCAATGTTTGTGATTTTATCTTTTAATGTTGTACATATCTCCAGACATACGAGATAATCATCTGGGGATTGAATGGCACTCTGCAGTGTTCAGTCATGAAAAACATTTTGCCTTCATATAAGTGATGATCAACTGGTGTGTGATGTACACCTGGAATGATATCTGCCAGGTTCAATTCCTAAAATCAATGTGTGTGTGTGTGTGTGGGGGGGGATTTCCTGTAAGTTACAATTCTGTTTTGCCTTTTAGTGTTTGTGAAGAGAACATTGAACAGAGCCATGTTCATCTAGAACATTGTTCAAATCTATTCTGCTACCATTCCTGCAACAAGGCAATATGCTGTTCCAGCAGGAAAATACCTTTGCTATTAAACATGCTCTGCAAGATGTTCAACCTCCCTGGTCAACATAATCACTATATCCTCTATTTGAACAATGGGATGATGTCCAACAGCTCTTACTGTATCACAATAATTATGTATTGCAGGATAGTATGTTAACACCGAAGGAGGACATGTAGTGTATTAATATGCGGCCTGAATATTGATACAGTGCTTATTTTCAAATGTGTATTAATCTAACGATATTTACACACACACACACACACACACACACACAAAAACTTTCTGATTCTATCAACTTGGTGATGCAATCCCCAGCGTGTGGCACCTTTGGAAAGTGCCTAAAAACCATCCCATAGGTTGACTCAAACCTTGTGAGTGAAAATGGGTAGATAGAATTGTTTATCTATGATTGTGCTAGTATGTGAAGGTAAGTCATTGTGAATGAGGGTTTGAACATACTGGCCTTGTTCAAACTATTGATCATGTTAGATGTACTCTCTCCCAGAAACGGTAAGACCTGCTCAGCATAGCTGCAGTATAAACCACAGGTGGGCTCTCTGGGTGTTGAAGAAATACAAATGTGCCTGAGCAAGTGGCTGCAACATGGACTGGCTGTATCTCATATCTGAGTGGCCAGCCATTTTCATATTTATATATATATGTGTGTGTGTGTGTGTGTGTGTGTGTGTGTGTGTGTGTATTTAGGCAGCAATCATTCTTTCATGCAAGTTTGATTAAATATGACAGACAAGGTGCTTTAAGTTTTTATATAATTTCTCATATGATCTTATGAGAAATTATATAAAGAACTTAATCAAAGCAACTTGTCTGTCAAATTTAATCAAGTGTGTGTGTGTGTGTGTGTGTGTAAAAATGTTATAGAAGGTACCTCATATTTTAAAACGCACTGTAATATAAATAAGTTATTTTTATTAATATTACAGTGTGTATTATGTATACCATCCTGGACATTTGCGAAATCTTAGTAAAGAAAATGTTTTATCATCACACAGTTCAGCCTACAAAGAATATTGCAGTAAGGGTTTTTCCTTTCTTAAAGAACACACAGCCTCTTCACTCAAGTCATGTTGAGTTTCATTCATAAAATGTAAACAAATCAATTTCTAAAGAGTTAATTATTCAAGATGTATATATATTTTAGATGTGCAGTATTTAGTGGAACGCGATCAATATCAGTGATAGAGCTAACATATTCAGTGGCATGGATCCAAACTTCATATATTTAATAGATACTCCTATTTGAGGAGATACTCCTATTTGAGGAGATGCTCCATTTATTTAAAACTATTTATTTTGTCTACAGAGTTGCATACTCAGGTAAAACTTAAAAAAAAAAAATATGCCCTCATTATTTTCTCAAGTATGCAGGCTGGTAGGTGAAATAGTGTTTATAATAAATGGAGATTTTACTCAAATACAGGTATCCACAAAAATAATGTCTGAAGTAATAAAAATAGGTTCGGTTAAAAAAAACACACACACACACACACACACACACACAGTATCTGAATTTATTAACCACTTAATATTTTATCCCTATATAAAATGAATATGTATTGGAATCTCAATGTTTATTTGTTGAAAGATATCAAGAACAATTTGTGCACTGAGAACGAAACCAACAATTGGCAGCTATTTGTATGTCCTGAATGCTCAAATTAAAAGCCGCATTATGAGTTCAATAACTTTCAAGGTTGCAAAAGATAGAACACAAAATTAGAAAAATGAAGTTTGTTGAAGATCTTGAATAAGTTCACTTGCAGGTCTGATGAGGGCAAGTTGAACTTAATCTCACCAATTTGTTCCTGTATCAAGGGAAGTTATTAAAATGTCAATTGTTAAGGACATTTTTTGGCATTATGACAATGAGGAAGTGTCAAACAGCTCAAGATGTCTGATCCTCATTCAAGTGGCAAAACATTTGAGAATGATCATTAGGTCTCTCTTTATGACATCTAGAAAAATAATTGAAGGAAAAGTACAAAAGAATACATGAGGTATGTATTTATTTATTTAATGTTATATATATTCCAACCATTTTTATCTTTAACAAATGTCATGCTACTCTTGATAGGCCAGGTAAATGGCGGAAGGTTAAGATTGTAAACTGCCCTCACAAGCTATGACCTTCACCTGAAGCAGAAGTGGTGTGATAGTTTAGGCTGAGATTATAGGTGGTGTAGTGGTGAGTTCCAGATGGGGTTATGATGACAGCTTAAATAAACATTTTTTCTCAGCAAACATATGAGCCCATTTTTGAAGAAATCAAATGATTTCCAAACCATGATTTTTATGCATAATTCTCCTTTGTTTGGCAAACAAACTTACTGACAATTTGAATAAAAAGTATTCGAAAGATACTTGTGTCATGTGGTCAATTTGGCTGAACTTGATTATTAACTTAAGCATTCTGAAGAGGAAAATGTAACAAAAGGAGTAGCCGAGAAAAGGTGTTGTTCGCCTGCCGCAAAAAGAATTTTCGTAGTAACATGCATTGTTTGTAGCCATAAGCAGAAATGATTTCTGTGCAACTCGAACCCAAGCTTCGCATTAATCAGTTGAGGTTGATTTTTCTGAGTAGAATGAATGCACAAAAGACAAGTCAGAGGGCTCAGGAGAAAGGTGTTCTTAATAGTGTTTCTAAGGGCAACCAGGGCAAGCAAGAAATTGCAATGAACAACCATGTTTATTCCCTTTGCTCTTGTACTAAACTTTCTTTTTGTCTCTGAAGGTTTACATTGATGTACAGCAGTTTATCAACAAATTGTTTCCTGTGAGTTCTGGCAAATTTAGAACAAAATTCTCAATAGAGGCAAAGCCTCAATCCAAGCTATCATAAATGACCCTGAAGTTATTACATCTGAACTCAAACCAGAGTGGAGAGGATTTGACTCCATCAGGTTATCTTGCCCAAGACACACCAATGCTGCTATGGCTGCAGTTTATGTAGTGTGCCTACAATCCTAATGGGACTTATGATATTTCAAATGGATATATTCTAAAGATTTTACAAATGCATGTTTTTGTGAAAACATTGACTTGCATAATTTCTTTGTAAAGATTTGCCATAAGCTAATAACTATTTTATTTTTTTCCATCAAGATCAGCTGATGAAATTATGAGGTTGGAATTTAGTTTGTAGATTTAAGTGTTGTTACAAACAAAACAACTGTTTGTTGGATTCAAATTAATACTTCTGTAAGATAACTTACTATGATACATGATTTAATTCTTGCAATTTCATGCTATGATTCTAAACAAGTACCAATTTATTTTTGGTAGTGAATGAAATTACATCGGTACATACTTTGTTGAAACTTGTTTATTAAAATTTGAAATGAATTTTTTCAATATTAGAAAATTGCTGATTTCTTTTTCCAGACGAATTGATTTTTGTAACCAGTATGTGCACAGGTACTTGCATATTTGTACACACTTTCACATATGTGAATTGCAGTGTATCTGTGTGAGTTAGTGTTTCTTGTGTGCATTTATATAAATGTATTATGTAATTTTTCAGGCATCTATCATCTTTTAGCATAGTGCTTTTTAAAAACTGACATTTATGTCCAGAGCAGCATTTGGTCAAGGACCAGTGTAGTATGTTTTCTGCTTAACTTGGTATTTGCAAGTTAATTTTGCTATGCTGTTCAAACATAACACTGGCTGAATAGATATGTTACTTGGCTGGTTACTTCCAGGTCAGATGTTTGTATTCAGACATTAGTTTTTAGTTATATTTACTTTAACAGCTCAGAAGTTCTGAATAGGGGAAACAGATACATGCAGAACAAGACTTCATTTTTATTACATACACATAAAGGAGTGTTTCTAAGTTTTGGGTGTGACCAACTTCCTCAAAATCTAAACATCTAATTTTTATGGGCTTCCAAGTTCAATCAAGACTTGTTCATCACCCATTCTCATGTGTGTATAATATAAGCAGTGTGAACATGGAGTTCAACACTGAGTGATGAGTTTTTCATACAGACTTAAGGCCTGAAAAATGTGTTCAAACATGAAACAGACTGTCACGATTCTGTGTTGAACTTGGTGTCTACATTGCTTATATTTACATAAGCTCAATCTCTGATATTGAACACTTTTAGAGTATAAATATAGCATACCTTAAAACATGAGAGATATATTTCCATCTTATTTCACCAAGCTTCATTATTTTAGCAGGTACCCTGTGTGTGTGTGTGTCTGTGTAATGTTTCTTTTTTTTTTTTTTCCATATATTTCTACAGGAAATCCTTCAATTGCTAAATCGACAAAAAGAAAATTCCAATGTATGTCTTTATTTTTCATTTTCTTGGGACAGTTATTGATTCAATGGCAAAGAAGTGATAATTTTTATTGCATCCAACTAAACACACAGAAAAATATTGAAATTTGTCAAAGTATTATTGCATTTTCATAAATTGGTGGAGATTAGTTCAATTGTGAAAACATTGTTCTAACATCTAAATTGGTATCAGGAAGGATATTTAGCTGTACATCTTCAATAAATAGATTAGAACCAATATATCTAGCTGTGAAACTTCTGCTGTGTGTGTGTGTGTGGGTGGGTGGAGGTGAATCAATCATGGGGAAAAGGCTATTGAAGTTTTCACCCCAAAAGACACCCGTCACTGATAAAATGGTATTAGAATGTCCCAGGTTCTTTATAAAATCCAAGTTTGTTTTCGTTATAGTGTTGTGGGAATAGAAAGTATTTTTGGAAGAAACATGGCCGAAAGAATTGGAAAGTAAATTGTCATTAGAATCATTCCTAATCCTTTTGTACTTTTATGAATTGCTTTTGCAATTAGTCACAAGTGAACAAAGCTTACTTACAGATTGTACCATTAAATTAAAAAAAACAAACCAAAGCCCTGGTGTAGATATTACCAAACAGTTAACAATATAGAAAATTCAATTGGCAAGCAATTCAAATTTTGCTCATGACAGTACCTTCTTTCTTCATCTATGTGAAATAGGAAGATAAAATGGGACTCTATATCCTTGGGTGGCAACCAATCTAGGAAAGTTTAAAATCAAATAGGTATTGGGCTAGCAACTTCACAGATTATAAAAAAAGAAACTGAGGCTATTTACTACAGAGACCACAGCAGCAGCAATCAGTATGTTTGTGGTAATAGGCTCCATGAGGAGTCTGCAGAAATAAACAAATTTCTGTATTTGGCTGCAAATTTGTTTCTTTCTGTTTAAACTGGAACATGTAGTAAATTTCATTGGAAGTAACATGAAGTAAATATTATAACTCTGGGGTAAACTGACTCTACTTTTCTTGGATACAATTCTTGGGATAAATCTTGAAATTTTATTTCTTCTATTCTTTTCTCAAGAGTAAATATATAAATATGATATGCTTTTGACACGGGTAAGCTAAACTGTTCTTGGAAATAAATATGAAAAGATTAGAAATTGTCTGAAGTGTTGTTAATCCTTGTCGGTTGTTTGGTAACTAACAGCCATTAATATTTAGTGTTTGATGTTGGATAAAGTCTGAGTGTGCTCAGATTTATTGCATTCTTGTTCAGAATATTCAGCAAATAGTAGAAAATATTGCTTTTAGAACAAGTTTGGTTAGGTGAGTATTTCAAAGGTTACTGAACTTTGCAATGAATAAGATTGAAGAGTTGGTTTTCATGTGGAGCTGGTATTACAAGAAATGCTATAAAGTTGAGTTTTTTTTTTTGTTTTTTTCCTGAATTGCTATTTGTTATTGAAAGCAGATTTAGTTAAATTTTATTAAATAATAGTTATGCTCTCCCACCAATTTCAAATCATTATGAAGATCCCATCTTTTTATATAATTAACCACTATTCAATATCTTTTGTACATGTTTTGGTTACAACTCAAAATGCTTTTCTTACAAATTTGAAAACACTCCTTGTCCATAAAAAAAATATTACGTTACTACAATCAATGAATAAGAAAAGGATAAAAGAATAAAATCATCAAGAAATGTTAAAATGTTTGGATAATAAATGATAGGAAAATAAATCAATGATATAGTCAGAGAAACAAAACAAACATTATGACTAATTTTTTTTTTTTTTTTACTATTTGTTCAGATCAGGATAGTCAATTTCTTCCATTATTATTTATTTTTCAAATATTTCTGACAACAGCAATAATAAAAAATGTTCTCATATATTTGATAATTTTATACTTTAAAATTATTTTCTTAATTATTGTTTGGTTTCTAAAGTAGTAATAATGTGCTATTGTTTACTCGAACATTCAGTGTAAATAGGTGTTGATGCCTGTGTTTCTATGTGCGTACGTCTGATGATCGCTCTTTGCCATGGTGGAGTGGCTTGGTGGTCCAATGACTCTGAGATCAATAAGTGTGTTGAAAATTTTACATGGTGGTCGTCTTGTTTCTTAAGTTGTGCCTATTTTTGAAAGTTCACATTTCTACCAACTAAGTTTTGTGTCTGGCACAAGAAGTTGGAGTTTGTAAGAAAGTAAAATTTTTGCATCTTGCACAAAAATATTTCATGTTACTGTGGTGTAGTATAATTTTTATACAAGGGCAAGAAGTGTTGTCCTGAAATTTGGAATTCCCATGGTTTGGAAAGAGTCAATAAACCATAGCACTGACTGCTACTTTTGTTCTATTGATGTAAGTGGGATCAACAGAAAGAACCAGAGCAGCCTCAAGTATTCTGATCTTCAAGCAGCAAATTGTTCTGTAGCTCATTGGTATGAAATTCCAATACCTGTCTTGGAAGAACTTCCTGACATTAGTGAGGAAGATTTCTCCAGTGTTCAAGAAAAAGAAGTGGTTTTTGATGATGCTGCTGCTCCACATTCTTTTTCCCCAAAGGAACTAAATGATCTAGTTTGTGATCTCGGCTTGTCAAAGTCCTCTGCTGAAGTGTTGGCATCCAGATTGAAAGGGGGAGGGGGAAAAAACAAAACCTGCTCTCCGACACTGCTCATATCACCTTATACCACAATATGCATCAAGAGAAGAAAAGGACTTGTTGGACTGTACCGATATTGTGCAACGTCTGCACAAAATTGGAGTGCCACAGTATGAACCCAAAGATTGGAGCCTGTTCATTGACAGCAGCAAGCGGACACTGAAAAGTGTTCTGCTGCACAATGGCAACCAGTTTGCCCCTGTACCCTCCATTCACTCGACTACACTGAAGGAGAAATATGAAGTAGTGAAGTATATGTTGGAGAAAATTCATCATAATCGGCATGAGTAGTTTATTTGCATTGACCTGAAGATGGTGAACTTTTTTTTGGACAACAGTCCATGTTCACCAAGTACCCATGCTTTCTGTGCATTTATGTGAAAATAAATAAATGGCTCCTGAATTATATAATATTACTTATTCCTAATTGGCCCTAAAAAGTCAAGTGATATTCTTACTACTACATCTGCATGATATAATGGCTAATGACTAATAAAACAACCTTTCTGACTTATATTCTATGGTTCTGTATTGTATGGTTTAATTGGGGTATTTTGAGATGTTAGCAATTTATTGCATGTTATTGATTTATAAATATTTTGGAGGCATGTTTTAATATTTATGAAGCTATTTTTGGCTGAAAATACTTCTGATGGGTTAAAATTAATAAGTTTATAATTAACAAAATTAGTTTTATTGTGTGAAATATGTTGCATATTTAGATATTTTAATGGACATGACAATGTAAACAAAAACATAAAAAACAGCATGTAGCCATAGCTCAAAAAGTTGACTTGATTGAGCAAAACCAATTTGATTTTTGGATTCAGCACATCAAAATTGTCATAAATCACAAAATAGTTTAGACAATAAATTTGGTGTTGACCAGTGAAATAGCTTTTTTATTTTCAAAAATAATATTGTAAATACCAATTGATTTTAAAAGTGTGTGCATGCACATATATATATATATATATATATATATATATGAGACATGGTAGAGTAGTGGATAGCAGTTCGTATTGATGAATTGGAGAGCTGAGATAGAATTCCTGTCAAATCTCTTACATTTACTTTGGGGACGTTGTGGCATGTAGTGCACCAGGTCTCTTTATTCAGCCCTTCAAAAAGTGTGGTTGGTTCTGCACCAAGCCTTCACTACTATAATTAAATCATATGTGCTGGTGTCTGGCTGTCGGTTTCTAGGAACTGAGTTGCTTGATCTTCATACGTTGAACACAATGGGAGAGTCCACCGCTATATATATATATATATATATATATATATATATATATATATGTAACAAAGAAAAAAAACCTTTTCCTATTTCATTAAAAAATTGTTTTATGAATAGATACACATTAGGAGCATTTTGGTGTTTAAACACCAAAATGCTCCTAATGTGTATCTATTCATAAAACAATTTTTTAATGAAATAGGAAAAGGTCTTTTTTTGTGGGTGGGGGGGTTCTTCGTTTATATGGTGCGATGGATAAATTGTCATCCAAATTACACAAAAATAAAAATAATACTAACATCTCATTTTAACAGATATATTTACCAAAATGTCACAAAAATATCTTGAGATACTAGAGTAAATTTGTTCAATAAAATCACCATTAGCTTCAACCAGAGCCTCCAGACAACTTGGAAATTTCCAGCAACTCTTCTGGGTGGTTTCCTTGTTTAAGTTTGTCAATGCTGCCATAATCATTGCTTTCAGTTCAATTTTGGTACTACAATGAGTTTTGTTGGTCTCTCATTCAACTGTACCCCAGACATAATAATCAAGGGAGTTGCAGTCTGGGAAGTTAAGTGGCCAGATGTAAGGGATGATATGGTTGCAGAAATTCTGACAGCCATGACTGGGTTCTCCTGTTTGTGTGGCATGGTGCAGAGTCCTGTTGTCAGACATAGGGTCTTCCAGCAGCCACCCTCTTGACCCAGGGCAGCACTACATCCTCAAAAGTATGTAGCTGAAACATATGCTGAGTCTGAGGCTAGTGATCACTCCAAACACCTTCATGATCACTGTTAGACTCATCCAAATCTTTCCGAATTCTCTGCACTGTCCTTAGATTGACACCCAAAATGTTTGTATTGGAGCCAAGCAGTACAGTATGCCACTTCCAAATTTCTGGCAGAGTGAATTGCATCATTGTGCTCTTTTTCTCATAGACGGTGCCTGACTGACTCTACTATACCGTGCAACAAGATCAAAAACAATGCATTATTTCAGATTTATATATTTTATTTTTACTTTTCTAATTTCATGAATCTAGATATATTCATGTTACACACTAATCACAAATCAAATTCATTCAATTTTAAGTAGGTGACAATGATCAAATTTTGAAATATATAATATATACAAAATTCAAAAACCAAGTACTAATACTGTCCTAAAACTGTACTTTATTACTACCTCTATTCCATAATAGTTGTAACATTTCAGTACATTCAAATCTAACAATTAAGTATGAACGTGCTCATTTCTGTCGGGTGACTCTGAATAGTATAAACTATGGCAATAACTGATGCCAAATAGGAAGAAGTAATTTATTATAATTAAGTTTACAAAACTTTCATAACTTTCATTTATTGAGTAAGCTGCTTTATGCAAATTTGTACATTGCCAGCAGAAACTCTAGGCATTAATGTCTCAAAGGATGCTGAAAAGTTATGAACAAAAAAACAAAAAAGTTTTCCCATACCATGCAAGGCAGTAAAGCTACTAAGATACAAGGGGTTACTGAGTGTGAAAGAATAAGAAAAAAGCTAAACCTTAAGGAGCAAGAGAAGAATAATCAAAAAGACATAAGATAACGATTAACATTGCATTTAAATTTTTGAAGATCATAGTTGGCTGGAAGTGTTCTACAAGCGAAAATTGCAAGAAAAGAAACTGTTGGCATAGAACTTAGTTACATCTCACCATTTCAACTAAATTTCTCTAAATATATAGCAGGAGCACTGGGGACCATGTGTAGCAGCAATATAGTGGTGTAGTCAGAATTTGAGAAATGGGTCATTTCAGTATCTTTTCAGCACCACCTTGTATTTGTGCTTGAATACCTCCAAAAAGGAAAAAAAAAGGATGGAGTTTTTTTACCAATTGGCAAGAATAACAACTCTTGTGAAATTTGCAGAAATATTTTGCTAACACTTTCCAAATTTAATTCTTAGTTTTTCCTTTCTCTACATTTTTTTTTTTGTGTGTGTGTGTGTTCTAAATATTAAGTCTTCAATACGTAAACACTTACAAACAAGTGCTGCAGTTTTATGGATTTCTGTCTTTTGATGACCTAATGTATTTTCACTTTTCTGTTGATGTTAGAAAGTTCCAATATTGAGCAGAAGCATCTGGTGTGGCCATACTGATTCAAATGCTAAAAAGCTTCATAGGATCATGAAATATTGGAGGACACTCTGGGTTAGTATTGATGCTTTGCTCCTGAAGCCATATGTTTGGACCCCCATAAGGAAGACTTTATTACAGGTATTCATGCAACAGCAGATATATGAAGTTAGTTATTAATTATATAATATAACTTATATCAGTTGAAAAACCACTTACCTTTTCTCTTTTGTTTCTCTTTTGTTTCTCTTTTGTTTCTCTTTCTCTTTTGTTTCTCTTTCTCTTTTGTTTCTCTTTCTCTTTTGTTTCTCTTTCTCTTTTGTTTCTCTTTCTCTTTTGTTTCTCTTTCTCTTTTGTTTCTCTTTCTCTTTTGTTTCTCTTTCTCTTTTGTTTCTCTTTCTCTTTTGTTTCTCTTTCTCTTTTGTTTCTCTTTCTCTCTTTTGTTTCTCTTTCTCTCTTTTGTTTCTCTTTCTCTCTTTTGTTTCTCTTTCTCTCTTTTGTTTCTCTTCCTCTCTTTTGTTTCTCTTCCTCTCTTTTGTTTCTCTTTCTCTCTTTTGTTTCTCTTTCTCTCTTTTGTTTCTCTTTCTCTCTTTTGTTTCTCTTTCTCTCTTTTGTTTCTCTTTCTCTCTTTTGTTTCTCTTTCTCTCTTTTGTTTCTCTTTCTCTCTTTTGTTTCTCTCTTTTGTTTCTCTCTTTTGTTTCTCTCTTTTGTTTCTCTCTTTTGTTTCTCTCTTTTGTTTCTCTCTTTTGTTTCTCTCTTTTGTTTCTCTCTTTTGTTTCTCTCTTTTGTTTCTCTCTTTTGTTTCTCTTTTTTGTTTCTCTTTTTTGTTTCTCTTTCTTTTTTGTTTCTCTTTCTCTTTTGTTTCTCTTTCTCTCACTCCCCTCTTTCTTCCCCTCCCCTCTCTCCCCTGTCTTTCATTGCCTCCGACTCACCAGTTATTTTCTTGAATTCACAAACACTGATATTGTTTGTGTTAAATATCAAAGATTGGTGATTTAATAGTGATTTCTCATGGAATGGTTGCTTTCTTTCCACCTTTGAGGAATAATCAGTCATTACTGATTTAGTATTTCCAGAAATATGTTCTCTTAACTATTCCTATCAGAACACGGAATTGTAGGTTGCCATAACCATGCAATGTGATAAATATAGGTTTCCTGTCTCCCCCATAGCGAGAGTCAGGGTGTTGGTATGAAAAGCCAAACCCAAATCATAGACTTCCTTTTATCTTTTTTTTTTCTTTTTTTCTTCTTTTTTTTCTTTTTTTTCTTTTATTCTTCTTTTTTTTCTTTTCTTCTTTTTTCTTTTCTTCTTTTTTCTTTTCTTCTTTTTTCTTCTTTTTTCTTTTCTTCTTTTTCTTCTTTTTTCTTCTCTTTTTCTTCTCTTCTTTTTTCTTCTCTTCTTTTTTCTTTTCTTTTTTCTTCTCTTCTTTTTTCTTCCCTTCTTTTTTCTTCCCTTCTTTTTTCTTCTTTCTTCTTTTCTTTTTTCTTCTCTTCTTTTTTCTCTTCTTTTTTCTCTTCTTTTTTCTCTTCTTTTTTCTTTTCTTTTCTCTCTTCTTTTTTCTTTTCTTTTTTCTTTTCTTTTTTCTTTTCTTTTTTCTTTTCTTTTTTCTTTTCTTTTTTCTTTTCTTTTTTCTTTTCTTTTTTCTTTTCTTTTTTCTTTTCTTTTTTCTTTTCTTTTTTCTTTTTTCTTTTCTTTTTTTCTTTTCTTTTTTTCTTTTCTTTTTTCTTTTCTTTTTTCTTTTCTTTTTTCTTTTCTTTTTTCTTTTCTTTTTTCTTTTCTTTTTTCTTTTCTTTCTTTTCTTTTTTCTTTTTTTTCTTTTCTTTCTTTTCTTTTTTCTTTTTTTCTTTTCTTTTTTCTTTTCTTTTTTTTGTTTTTTTTTTCTTTTTTTTCTTTTTTCTTTTCTTTTTTCTTTTCTTTTTTCTTTTCTTTTTTCTTTTCTTTTTTCTTTTCTTTTTTCTTTTCTTTTTTTCTCTTCTTTTTTCTTCTCTTTTTTCTTCTCTTTTTTCTCTTCTCTTCTTTTCTCTTCTCTTCTTTTCTCTTCTCTTCTTTTCTCTTCTCTTCTTTTCTCTTCTCTTCTTTTCTCTTCTCTTCTTTTCTCTTCTCTTCTTTTCTCTTCTCTTCTTTTCTCTTCTCTTCTTTTCTCTTCTTTCTTTTCTCTTCTTTCTTTTCTCTTCTTTCTTCTTCTCTTCTTTCTTCTTCTCTTCTTTCTTCTTCTCTTCTTTCTTCTTCTCTTCTTTCTTCTTCTCTTCTTTCTTTTCTCTTCTTTCTTCTTTTCTCTTTTCTTCTCTTTTTTCTCTTCTTTTTTCTCTTCTTTTCTCTTTTTTCTTCTTTTCTTCTTTTTTCTTCTTTTCTCTTTTTTCTTCTTTTTTCTTCTTTTCTCTTTTTTCTTTTCTTCTTTTTTCTTCTTTTCTTCTTTTTTCTTCTTTTCTCTTTTTTCTTCTTTTCTCTTTTTTCTTCTTTTCTCTTTTTTCTTCTTTTCTCTTTTTTCTTCTTTTCTCTTTTTTCTTCTTTTCTCTTTTTTCTTCTTTTCTCTTTTTTCTTCTTTTCTCTTTTTTCTTCTTTTCTCTTTTTTCTTCTTTTCTCTTTTTTCTTCTTTTCTCTTTTTTCTTCTTTTCTCTTTTTTCTTCTTTTCTCTTTTTTCTTCTTTTCTCTTTTTTCTTTTCTTCTTCTTCTCTTCTTTTTTCTTTTTTTTTCTTCTCTTTTTTCTTTTTTTCTCTTTTTCACTCTTTTTTTCTTTTTTCTCTTTTTTTCTCTTCTTTTTTCTTCTCTTTTGTTCTTTCCTTTCTTTTCTTTTTTCTTTTTTCTTTTTTTTCTTTTTCTTTTTTCTTCTTCTCCTTTTTCTCTCTCTCTCGCTCTCCTTTTTCTCTCTCTCTCTTCTCTCTCTCTCCTGTCTCTTCTTTCTTCTAACAATTACACTTTACAGTGCTTCTCTTTGCTGTTAGCTTATTTTCTTTTCTTTCTCTAAGTTGTCTTGCTCTTGAAATACCTGTACTCAATTATACCACTTAGTACCAACTGGCAAAATACCATGTTTAATGCTTACCACTCAGTGTAAAATGGGAAAAGAAAGTTCATGTTCTACAAGATTTTATCAGAAATAGTTTTTATTTTTTTAAATCTACCTTCAAAAACTGTAGAAATGTTGACCATCCAGGTACATTAGGTCTTGTCACATTCTGGAATCTGTAAGCTTTTGTAATCATTATCTCTGTAAATATCATCAGTTTTTCCCAGAATTATGACAAAAGCAATTTCCATTCTACTTATTCAGTAATTGAATAGTTCTACTTGTACCACACCACCTGTTGTTGTTTGTTTCTTTTAGTTTTTTTTATTTATTTTTTTTTTTTCAAACTACCAGCTTTTCAGAGATGGTAATGAATAGTAGTTTGCAGGGATAAAATACCATTTAAAATTTATTTTCTTATATTTTTCCTAAGTATTTTTTATTTTACATGCTCTGCGAGATACACATTTATTTTTTTTCTATAGAACTTAAATGTCTGCACCTTCCTTTATAGACAAGTTTACATTTTAATTTTGGTATTTAACCAAAGATCACAAATATTAGATTCTAATATTAGGTTGATGCAAGTTTACAACAGTTCATTTTTCATTTTATGTATTTATTTTGCAAATCCTTTTCATTTAAATTCATAACATCATTATTCAGCAATGGGTGCATGACCAAGTAGTTAGAACAATCGCTTTCTGACCATGAAACCTGAGTTTGAATCTATTCATGGTCAATTAAACAGGAAGGTGATCCTGATCATACTTGCCTTGTTCAGACTCTGCTGATCACGCCACGTTAGATTAAATTCTACCGTTGTATTAAATATCAAGATCCATTCAGCATAGTTGCAGTATAAACCACATATGTGCCTGATCAGGCATCTGCAACAGGGATTAGCTAGCTGCCCTTATAGATAGGCATATTTCCCTGGCTTTCTGTAGCCTTAAATTTTACATTTCCTTATAAGGGACCAGTCACACTTGAATGAATTGAAGTATTCTTTTTGATGACAGAAACATGGACTTTGATGCCTGCAAAAAAAAGAAGTGTCAAAAGGATGGTTTTTACCATGGCACCACTTTTATTTTAACTACCTTAAAAAGCAATGATTAGAATTGTAATAAAACCTAAACATGATGAAAGTGAATTCATACATCTTTTGTTCTTGAATTTACAACAAAAATAACTAATTGATTCCAACTTTATAAAAATGGTAAATAATAAAGATTTCTTTATAATTGGTTCACATTTTAATAATTTAGTAAATGGTTATTAATTTACGAATAAAAGTTTTCATATTTATATCTTTAGTAAATAATAAATATTGCATTGCAATTATTAGTTTTTAATTTTCATCACGTTTACTTTTTATTACAACTCTATCACTTTTTAAAACAAATATTGTCGAGGATTGTGAAGGTTAGGTGGTGAAATTAATCATGTAAAATTGAGTGGCCAAGTTACATCTTGGCAAAGAAGCTAAATCAACTTTGAATAGGACCAAGTAAATTTACAAAGAGTGATTTTTTTTTTTTATTTTTTTTTATTATACACAGGATAAATTTCTGATATTCAAATAACTTTACAAGTATAATAAAAACAGGTTTATTATATATTTAGGCATATTAGTAGGATAAGAAAACAGTGGGGAGGTGCAATAAAATGAAAAAGCTTTTTCATGGCAATGTGTTTTGCCTTCATATACTACGTTAGCATCTTCAGGTCAGAATGAAAGAAAACTGTTTTTGTGTTCAAGCCATTAATATCTGGCTTCTTGAGTGGCACCTTCCAATTGAGTCATCCATACACTACTATTTGGTGTACCAGTGCATTCTGAGTTACTATTTTTGGAGTGTCCCAGTGCATGATGGCATTATTTAAACTATAAAGCTTTTAAATGATATAAATTCTTATATTTTACAGTCAATAAGTGAAGCACAAACAAGTAAGAGATGCATACAAATAAATCTGACTAAATTCAGTAGATATGAAAGACTTTTTTATAATTCTCTACAAAAACGGCTCCAAATAGGTGGTTTTTGGAACCTGATTTGATAGGACAAGTCGCGTGATGTGCTTTCTACAACATCCACATGGTTGAACTCCAAATTACCTAGAAATGAATCAGGGCTTGGATTACTGAGTACATTCCTGTGCAAAAATAAGATTCGTGAGCTGAGCACCAGCTGTCAAATAGAGATAAAAACAGTTCTTATTTGTGCTTCACTTATTGGCCATAAAATATAGGAGTTTATATCCTATACTTTCTAACAGACTGCATGCAGACTTGCTTATTCAATATTTTAGTATCAATTTCTATAATTCAATTTTAGTTTCTGTATCATTTCCATAAACATTCTTGCCTCAATATCAGCTTCTGTAAAATGATACTAAAAACATTGAAGAACTGGTTAAACATTTTTGCTTTATTTTCATAAACAAGTTTTGTTAAACTGATTGTATTCCAATGCCAGTTTCTTCATTTTTGCTGTCTATCACAACATTGTCTAATTCTGTAATTTGACATACCTCTCGTATAGAAAGCAATTAGTGTGTGCAACTTTTAATAAATCCAAATGTAAAGTCCTAGACTCAAACTTTATTACAAAATCTTACAACGAAATTCAGATTGTAAGTATTGGTGTTGAGAGAAAAATGGACATGAAGAAATGTATTTTAGGATATCGACAACTGTCAGTTTTTGTGAAACTGAAAGAGAAGCCCTTCAATGTAGCAATATATGCATCAATGTCACAAAGAAGAATTAGATAGGTTTTCTAGCAAACTAGATAACAAAGAATCAATGCAAGTTACAAGACAGTCATCATAGACCTGATCGTAAAAGTAGGAAACGAATGAGTCGGTGAAATAGTAGGCAAGTATTTAGATTCTTTTGGATGAACACAGAGAAAAAGAGATTAAATGGTGCACAGGAATCAATCAAGTAATAACTGGGAGTGGATTATTTACATTATCTGGACTATTGTCCTCAACTTTGTCGCCATATTTAATAAATATGCTGACAAAGATGAGGACAATAGTCTAAATAATGAAATATAGACAGAACTGGTAGTGGGTTTCAAATACAATCAAGATGTTTGTGAAAATGGAAAAGCTGTGCTGGAGAATTACTCTGGGGTCCAAGAGGGCTAGAGTAACATGTCCTAAATGTGTGTATAGGACAAGCAAATTGCTAGCAAGGCAAACCATCGGAGCATTGGTGCTGGAATGATGTGGCACATGTGTCATTGAGTCAGATCAAGACTGGCTGCGTGCTCAATATGCAAATTCTCTATCTTGGCAAGAACGTTTAAAAAGGCGAGTGTTCTTTGAGAAGTCAGAAGGCTTCTGAACTCAATGCAGGTCGCGTTGGTGTGTACTGATCCAGAAACCTGCTACAAAAGACCAGCAGGAGACACAAGAAAATAAACAAAGTAGACTGCGTAACCATCAATAAGATTCAGAAATGCAGTTCTACAGAACATTGTGAGACATATCCAAGTGCTGACTGTGGGAGGGACCACTACCCAGTCACAAGAAAATTTGAATTAAGATTACCGAAATAAGATGTCCAAAGCAATACTTAAACTAACACACCGCAGATTTCAGGAAGACTTGATTTGCTAACAGATGTATGCTGATAGCTAAAAGCAAATAGCTTATATTCAAAGTGGAACACCTTAAAGGAAGCTCATGACATCAGTGAACAAGATCTGAAGGAAAGAGACAAGGGTGGAAAGAAAGTGGATAACAGATTAAATTTTTGAACAAGATTTTTGAAAAAGACCACAAACAATGCCAAGGAATGGCATAATATATAGATTGTTAAAACAAAAAAACATTAGAAAGAAATGCAAACAGTCAAAAGAGAAATAGCTAAACATGAAATAGAAATATTGTGGATATAGCAGAGGCCTGTAAAAAATGATAAAAGGTCTTCTGGTCTCTTATTTGTTTCTCAACAGGATACATAAAATCTCATACCAGTAAAAGGAATTTTTCAGGGCAGTAAAGGAAAAGGTGAGAAGAAACGATTGCCTATTAATAGTAAAAGGGACATAAATTTAACAATACCTGTGGATTGTGTAGTAAAAGGTGACAGAAAATGTGACAGATATCTGAAGGTGTGTCAGAATAGCAAAAGATGACTTTCAGAAATAGCTGTGTCGTATCTGTCCTCCAATATGGCAGTAAATGCTGGACAGTTTCCTCACAGATGAAAAAGACTCTGCTTCTGATGAATGCTGAGAATACCATGGACTGAACATGTGAGCAATGGGGAAGTTTTAAAGAAAATGGGGACACTTCTACTTAGAATCAAATTTCAAGTTGAAATTTCTGGAACACAATGATGAAAGAGAGCTTAGAGAATTTAACACTTGCATAATATATTGAAGGTAGGATCAACATACGAGAACAGCAAATAATTTACTTAAAGAACATCTATGAATGGAAAGCAGAGCAGGGATAAAGAGGTGTAATAGTAAAACAATGCTAGCTACAGGGGACGGGAAGCTGTGGAGAAACATGATTGCCTATATCATGAAAGGATATAGCATATAGAAGAAAAATTAATCAACTGTAGACAATACAATTACTGGTAATAAAAACTGATTTTATGAAAATCCCAAACTTAAAAATAAATTGTAGCTAAATTCAAGGTAGCCTTGAACATCTTTGTTTAAATGGAATATATTGGAAGAGGAGTTGGTTGATGGGATTCTTTATAATAAACTGACTGAATAAACTGTTAATGTGCAATGCTTCAGTGAGCAACTGGCTCATTTGAATAAAGCATTGAAATTTATGTATTCATTTTTTTTTTTCTAGCCAAAGAAGTTAACTGGTGATTTAGCTGCTTGACATTGCCTATCCCCCATGTTGCAATGTGACCCTACCAAGGATCATATTAATGTTACATCATTGCTTATATTATTTCACTTTTCACTATATCTCTGGTGTGGTCCTTGATGGGCAATTGCTCTTTTATCATGAAATGCATAATTTACCTGAAAAGTGATAGGTTTGTGTGTAAAATTCTGGGAAGAGGAGTTATTGTTTGCATTTAGACTAATGTCTTCATCCTTGTTAGTTATTATAACAATGTCAGTGTGACTTCTGGTTTTCAGGTAATGTCAATCCAAGTCACCTTCAGGGGTTTTTGAGCTGAAACCATTATTTAATTTATGGGGACAGTGGTATAGAAAGCTTGACTAAATAATGGTGCTATGAATTTTTTTTCCACCTATCAGTGAAAATTACATCAAAATATACTACTGCTTTTTCTTATTTTTGGCAATCATAGCTCTCCACATTTTCCTGTCCTATGTAGCTCTTAATAAATTTTGTCTTTTCGTTATCTTGGGCTCATTTGGTAAGTTTTCTTCTGTCCTGTGAATATCAAGTTTTCCAAATCCTTGTTCCACATTTATGTGCCCTAGAAATTTCAACGTTATCTTGGGCTCATTTGGTAAGTTTTCTTCTGTCCTGTGAATATCAAGTTTTCCAAATCCTTGTTCCACATTTATGTGCCCTAGAAATTTCAACCGTTAAAGTATTTTTTTTTTTTTTTTTTTCATTTTCTCTAAAACTTTATTTGCTCACATGGTTGGTCCATGTTATTCTCACCATCCTTCTGTAGAACCACATTTCTGTTGCTTCAAGTCTCTTCTTCATCTGTGAGGAGATTGTCCAGCATTCACTGCCATTCAAATAATCCTGTGTGTATAGTTTTCTTAGCATTTCTATTTATCTGAAATGTCCTACTTAAAACTTTGGCCATGATGATAATTTAACTTTTTCAAAATTAATTGTACATGCTCAAATGGAAGCACATTGGTAGGCATGCATTAATTTTTACATGGTAGAAATGTGACTTTTAAGTAAAATCACTGTTTTGTTAATGCAGTGGGGAAATGGCATATTTTCTGGCTATAAAATGCAGTATTTTTAAATGTGTATCTAAATATAACGGTACCCAATATGCTGGTATATAGATAGGTTGATCAACTCCCAAGTTTTAGTGATACAGTGAAAGGTCAGGATAAGTTGTAGTAATCCAAAAATATATGAATATAATGTACAATTTTGGGATTGTTGCATAGAGAAGATATAACTTCAGTGGTTATTAGAAGATGCTAATTTTGGTATAGGACTTATATTCAAAGAATGTCAGGAGAAAAATGAAGTGATCAGTTTGTGAGTTGGCAAATATTTTAGTTATATGGACCTTGAGCAAGGTTTTGCTTATTTTTCATGAAAAGTAATGTTTTATTTCCAAAAATTAGTAAAAAAACATGTCACTGAAAGTATTGTTCATTGCTAGCCCCTACGTTTTCCCATCTTTCTGGCAGCATTTGAATTCCATGTCGGAAAAACGACATGTCTTTTGAGGCTAACCAGGAATCAACCCATTGTTTTGCATCTTCATAAGAATGAAAGTGCTGCTCAGTCAAGCCATGTGCTATTGATTGGAACAAATGATAATCGGACGGAGTAATGTTTGGTGAATACGACGGGTGGGGTAGGACTTTCCATTTAAGCGTTTCCAAGTAGGTTTTTCACCTGTTTTGCAACAAGTGGCCTAGCGTTGTCATGTTGCAAAATCCCTTTGTCATGTGTCTACTCATATAGTGGCCATTTTTTCTTCAATGCTCAGCTCAAATGCATCAATTGTAGTTGATAGCAATCTCCCATGATGGTTTCAATCGGTTTGGCAGCTCATAATATACACCCAGCTGATACCACCAAATGCAGAGCAGAAGCTTCGAACCATGTATATTTGGCTTTGCCAACAATTTTAATCCATGGTTGAGATTACCCCACAATCTTCTACACTTATGGTTATCGTAGTGTATCCACTCTTCATTGCCAGTCATAATACGATGCAAAAAACCTTTACTTTTCTACTGTTGAAGCAGCTGTTCACCCATGACTAAATGCTATTCACCGTCTCTTGGCTTCATCTCGTATGGCACCCAATGTCTTTTGCTTTTGAATCATTCCTAATGCTTTCAAATGTTTCAAAACTTGTGTGATCAACTCCTAATGATTCTGCATGTTCAGCTTGCACTTGACATGAGCCTTCATGAAGTAATGCCTCCAATTCATTGTCTTCAAACTTTTTCGGTAAACCAGAGTGTTCTTTACCTTCGACATCAAAATCTTTATTTTTTAAGCATCTAAACTAATCTCTGCATGTTGTTTCTGACAGAGCATGGTCACCGTAAGTTTCAACAAGAATTCTGTGTGCTTCAGCTGCAGATTTCTTTTGAATAAAGTAATGCAGTAAAATTCCTTGCAAATACTTTCTTTGGCACAAAATCCAACATGTTTAATGCTATGAAAAACAAAGTTGTTTACACTTTAGCGTACATTGAATTTCAAGCTTGCTTATCGTATTTCCTTATAGCTGTGTTGCCATCTGAAACTACACAGTTCTGAGAATGCCATCTGTTGGAAAATAGCAAGAACGTATTCAAGGTCCTTTATATATATATATATATATATATATATATATTATTTTCTTTTGAGGCGGGGAGGCTGGGTTGAGAAATCTATCTTGTATTTTTTTTGCCTGAAGGGTTTTATTCAAAAACAGCAGGAAGACGAGAACAATAAATTTAAGTCTTTATTCAACAAAAGAAACTGAGCAAAATGACACTATCAGTGTCTCTCCACATAATCTCCCTCCCCAAAATACAGCAGAATTTATAAAAAGAAAATCTGTTCATTTTCATACAATAAATTTACATACAAAACGCCAATTAAGAGTTCATTTCATAACATGTTACCCTCCTGCAGAAAGGAGAATGTTTTACTCGTGTAACAAAATCTTCATACTTTTTTTTGTGCCTTTTGTGTTCTTGAAGACTTCCATAGAACATTACCATTAGCCTGAAATTGATTAGATTAGACCAGGTGCCAGTTCTTGAAGAGATACTGTAGACTCTCATCCATTGGGGTACCTTATATTTGTGTATGTAGGATTTATGTCTAGCAATTCCACCCTATTGACAAAATTATCATTTTTACTTGACTGGACAAAGTTTCTCAGAAGTATAGGTCTGGGGTATCCGGGACCACATTGTTAGGGTCCAGGTCTGTATGTGATTGAATAACTAAATTTATCTCTAAATTCCCCTCTCCAACTCTGAATTTTGCTGTTCTTAACCTTTGTTCACCTTCTATTGTCGACTGTACAGACAACTGTAGCTCCAGTGGAACTTGTAGCCACATGTGAAGCATTTGGTGGTATTGCCTTCAGGTTCAAATGAGCCTGAATTTTTGTCAGAAGATACTGGAATTTTGTTCTTATGTCCTCTTCTGCCTCTGTTACCCTGGCAACTGGAAAACTGAGAAGGATGCCGGCTTGACAAGTGACCGTAATATACTTCATTAGTGTCTTCCTGGTTGTTTCATTGTGGAATATTTAACAAAACATCAGAAAATCTGTACATAATTTTTTCAGTTGTTTGGACATTGCGGACAGTGTTAATTTGCTGTTGGTTACTTTTACCAGTCACTCATTCTCAGGTGTCAGATTTGCACTTTTTAATGCTCTGTAAGCAAGTACTGGCTCTGGTAATTGGAATTTATGATTCTTTAACTTTGCGACATGACATTTGAAGTTAATAAGGTAGTTGTCTATTCATATGTCATTCTGTCATTGATGTTGTTTGAATGTCATAAAAGCCGACTGGTTAGTGCCCACTCAAAAGAGCTTATCCAACGTTTCATATAATTTTTTCATTCCATCATCGGCATGTAATATAGTAATGTCCCGTTCCAATGCAGCCTCTCTCTATGGGTACATAGCGAGGTTTGTTGATGCAGGTAGCAAGTTCCAAAACTTGCATTTTTTTATTTTTTTCTCCAAGTGTTGTATTTATCCACCCAAGGATGGAGGAATCAATTTGGAAGCCATTATGTTGATACTGAATTTTGATTTGAAAATCGAGTGAATGATGTCTTATGAATAATTGAACTTGCTTACGGGATTATGTCTTTGATTGTAATTTTAGAAGTCTGCTGTTCACCATTTTGTCTTTTTTATTGGCAGGAAAGGCAGTTTGAATTTCTTAGTGACGTAACTTGTAAGATTTTAGAATCCAGTTTGAGTATAACTTTAGATTTATTAAGTTGGACTCACTAATTGGTCTCTATTCATTGTTCTGAAATTCCTGGGAGACATTAGGAAAGGAGGCTTGGAGTCAAGATGCAAAAGAAAGCAGCTAGTAACCTGCATAAGAAGCTTGTGTAAATGGATAGCATATTAGTGACTAAGTATAGTAAGGGGTCGAACATAGCTTAATGCTATAATGGGTAGGAATTTGTGGCAAACCCTGATCACCCACATCTCAAAGGGACACACAACATAATAGATGTCAAATAGGTAATTTTTAATACACAGAAAAATTTCATGGCTTTGGTCAGGATTTGGCTTTGTAATTTAGTCTCTGAAATGCTTCAGCCTTCTCACCAACAATAATGGTCAATTTTTGAGCAGAGGTAAAATTCAAAGTTTTATTTTTAGGACTGAGAGGATCCTTTCTCATGTGGTCTTTTGCCATATTAAGCTTACTTCACTGTGTCATGCTAGACAATTTTTCTTGTCAGAATCCATCTTGCACATTTTCAAATCTATCATTTGTCTATGCACTGATGCCATGTCTGGTACTCCTGCTATATATCGCAACTTTATCAACAAAATCCAAAGGAGGGTCTGCAGTGTTATTGGTCCTGACGTCTCTATTTCAGTCACTTTCCTATTTTACTCTGTCTTTTCTATAAATATTTTCATGGCAGTTGTTCTAATGAGCTTTTCCTCCTTGATACCTTTACATTTAAGCATCTTACTAGATTGGCAACTAGTTCTTATTGTCTTGCTGTTTAAATAGCTAGATGTAACCATAAACTCTATTCTAATACAGTGGCACTTCCACTTACAAAATACATAGGAACAAAAATTTGTCAGAAAATTTGTCTCCACTTATGAATTAATTTTGAGTTACAAAATTAAGAATGGGCTTCTCGCCACTGCATTTCAAACTAGATATTTGATATAAATGTACCATAAATATGTTTTAATGTTATCTAAATATACTGTAATTTATATTTTTATGTTTTATATATTATATATTTAAAATATATTAATATAGTACTGTAGTAGTAGTAGTATACAGTATTACAATACTTTTTGTACTGTACTAAATATTTGCAGATATATTTTATACTTTTTTTTTTTCATTCTTATATTTTGTTTTATATATATATATATATATATATATTTTTTTTTTTAACATACAACGTGTATTAACACGTGCAATACCCTGTCTTCATCAGCCACCGACCAGGGGTGATATCACGGTTTTGGTGGCTATGGCGGGACCGCCACCAGCAGCGTTTGCCACCAGGCAGGGTATGAAGATAAGCTAATTAAATGTTCCTATTTGTAAATTCTTGTAATGAAATAAATAAACGATTGTTCCTCGTTGCAGCTTCTATCTGTAATGAAAGTTCCTGAACGTGTTTGCCGTTATTGGCACGCTCGTAAAAAATCGTTATAGACGACCACGCAAATATTTCACTCGCACATGTTAGGTCATGATGTTGCGCGCGTTTTATTTGCTTGTTTTGATCTCGACCAAATCCAACCTGACGCATGCTGAACTGTTTTTTGAATGTGATGCGAAACGCTCTTCAACCAACGGCCAGTGATGCCTATTTTTGAAAAGAAGGAAATGACCGAATGTCCCAGAAACCCACGACACCCAATCGCAATAGGTATCACATGACATGTCCAACCATTTTCCACACATTCGGCACGCAATGACTTGTATCGGTTTTTCTTTAGTTCGTGCACCTCCACCCTGTTCTCTTCCCAGGGGACTGTTAACTCTTAGGAAGACAGTCTTTTTTGAGTTGGACCATAACACGATGTCGGGACGCTTGTCTGTCTGTCTGTGATGTGTATTGGAAAATTTAAGGATGTCATTAGATCCACTGAAACCTTCCAATCAATGGCACCATTCAGCAGCTTCATATTGGTGGCTGTTTGTTTTTTCTTTGCAGGGCATTCACCCTCCTTATGGAACTCGATCCTAGCTTCCTTGGCTGCCACAAGCCGTCGGTTTGCCTTCTCACATTGTGTTATTATTAGATCTCTGATCACCTCTAATACCTTGTTGTGTCGCCACGTGTACATCTGTAGTGATAGTGGACAAGCAGAAAGCACATGACGCAAGGTGCCTCGGTATTTTTTACACGAAAAACGGAGATCTGTATCTGTGTATCCCCACATTTTGAGGTTTGTCTCATTAGGTAGAAGATTGTATGTTGATCGAAGAAGGAATGATATCGCCAATGGTTCCATCGCCATTAATGAATTCCACGAAAGTTTAATGGGTTCGATATCATTCCCGGTTGTCCACTTACATTGTTTAGATTGGGTAACAGCAGTGGCTATTCTATGCTCCTCTTCGAACATTTTGACCTCTTCAATCACCATACGCCTTTTTCCCTTTGCTTTCTCCTTGGAGAAGTACTTGTGCGTCGTGTTTCCCAATCCAGCCCGATTATTCTGAATCACGCCCAGGATATCTCTGACTCGCAGGCTGGTTTCTGCTTCTTGTGTGGCCTCTGCAGCTGACCACTTTGTACCAGATTTAATCTCTGGATGCACCCTCCGTATGCAATCATCAGCTGAGTCCCTCATCATCATATGAAGGCGTACCTTCCCAACCTTGAATTCCTCCACCAATTAATGTGTAGGAAGCTGCAGGTGTCCGGAGTTGGTATACAACCCCACTTTCGAAAAAGAAGGAACTCCAAGCCACTTATGCAAATACTTATTGATTGCTTGCTCAATGCGAGATAATGCAATTTCATACATTTGCAGAGGCCACAAAAGGCGGGGCAGTAGACCATGTTGATAGCACCACGCCTTCATTTTGCCGGGCAGATAGGTTCTATTGATCAAAATTAGTCCCTTTACAGTTGATTCATGAACCGCTGTACCCTGATGTCGATCAGTCAGTGGGATTGTATAGAGCCGTCTGAGGCTCTTTACTGGCATTTCCTTTACTGTTGATATCATGTCATCACCAATTTTGAAGTGGATTTCCTTAACAGACCACCTTACTAATGACAGACTTCGACTTTTCTTGGGCTTTACCTTAATTCTCGCCCATATGAAAAGATTGTGATATTTTCCTAACAGATCATTGGCAGCAATTTTAGATGGGATGAGAATTGTGATATCATCCATAAACGCCCTAGAAGGGGGAAGGACCAGTTTTTCTTCAGTCATCACACCTTTGGCTGTGGTTGATGCGCCTCGTAAAATCAATTCCATGGCCAAAACGAAAAGAAGCGGGGAAATCACGCAGCCCATCATGATGCCGATCTCAAGTGGTTGCCACTTGGTAGAGTAATTTTTGACGGTGAATCTCATGAAAGCTGAGTTGAAGTACTTCATTATGATTTCCTTAATCTTGCTAGGGAAATTGAAAAAGTCAAGAGCCATTCCTATTAATTGATGTGGGACTGACCCATATGCATTGGCAAGATCAAGCCATACTACGTGGAGTTCTGTTTTATTTCTTTTGGCTGATAGTATGGAGTTCCATATCATTTGTGCATGCTCCAGACAACCAGGGAAGCCAGGTATCCCAGCCTTCTGGACAGATGTGTTTATGTAATCGTTTCCTATAAGAAAATCTGTCATGTGACGAGTGATAACTCCAAAAAATATTTTCTCTTCTACATTAAGGAGGGATATGGGGCGAAAATTGGAAATGCCTTTTGGATCCATCTCTTTAGGTATCCAAATACCATCAGCCAAACACCATTCTTGTGGTACAATATTCTGCTTCCACACCCGCTGAAGGAGGACAGTAAGTTTCCTGAGAGCGCAAGGGCAGTTTTTATATAGTTTATATGATATCCCATTCATACCGGGGGCACTACCAGCACGTGCCTTTCGGACAAAAGCTCGGACTTGACTTAATTTTATCCCACTATCATCAAACATAACTGTCGGATCTTGAGGCATTAGTACACCTTTTATAAGAGGGATTGGTATATCTCGCATATTATCTGAATACGTCATCTTCAAGTGATTCTCCAACTCCTCCTTAGGGATATCAAGCTTGCCGCTCTTTGCTTCCACAAAAAGTTTTTTAGCAAACGCATGCGGATTTAACAAGAAAGATCTCTGAGACTGCCTCTTTTTCCTCCGATGCTTCCTTTGATTTTCAGCTCTGGATATCACTAGAATCTTCCTTCTGATATCATTCATGAGTTCTTGAAGGCCTTCCCTCTCCTGGATTGGAGCTTCTTTAAAACGGCGCTTCAGTAATCTTTGCTCGGATCCTAACTTTCCTTTCTGGATTTGTCGTCGATTTGGTCATTTCTCCTCTCTTTTATCTTTCATTTCCATTACTGGTCGAAACCACTCAAAGCAAACTTTGTATATTATTCTACAAAAGGAACTGATCTGTTGCCCTATGTGACCCTTAAGATGGTTATTAAGGATAAAAGAAAGCTCTTTGTCAAGATTTGTCCAAACAGCATTCTGGTTACTTTTGGGCCACTGGATTCTTGGTTTACTTAGGATTTCTCCAGGGTGCTGTCGCTCAACTATGGAATCCTGAACACTGTGGGTGTATTCCAGATTCATAATCCTATCACTCGATTTACATTCTCCGATAGGAGAATTACGTTGTTTGCACCAGCGTGCATTATGGATACGTAAACCGCGTAAACCGTTAAATCTTCTGCCGTAATCACACGTTGTAGCCAGGTCCATATCCATGTTGTTTCCATTAAAATCATTCTGATGGGTGATATATTCTCCCTCCCTGCTAATATGGTGTGTGTGTGTACATTATTATATATTTTATATACAGTACTGTATTATTATACAGTACATATTTCTACACCCTTCGCTCACACTAGATGCAGTGTGATGCAACGAACATTGCATCATCCCACTCAGTCCTCTTTGTTATCTTGTAGAATAAACATTTGTAGTGTACATATATTTGTGATTATATTAGTGTAAGTATAAACATCAAAAATTAGTAATGTGCAAAAATCTATATACAGTAATGAATTCAGTACATGTACATTACTGTACAGTACGGTAACATGTAAATTTTATTAAAATTTATTGAATTAAAAGGATATAAAATGTGACAATGCTGAGTTTATTTTGTTTAATGCCTATGTATTGTAAAGTGTGTTTTAGCCTAAAATACTGTCTATAATCATTGAATTTTAAATTGATATCAATACAGTACAGTAGAAAAATTAAAATAAATTATTAGAATAAAACAATGTTTAAAATGTCTATGTAAAGTGTGTTTTCTATCTGATATACAGTGTATAATCATTAAATTTTAAATTGATGTCAATAGAGTACAGTAGAATAAAAAATTATAAAGTTTAATTAAAGTAAAATAGTAAGTTTAGTGTATAAAAATGCAGGTGCAACATGTAAACTATGCAGTAAAATAAACTATGCATCCAATTCTGGTTGATTTGTATGGCACATTTCATCACTGCAGTTTGTTCCATTACATTTTTCCATATAGTTACTGGACTGTACAGTTTAATGTGTTACTGTAAATATTACTGTACAGGTATCATAAAATTTAAAATTTTAGTGGGTAATTTTTTGTAGCCCACAATGTCACCCAAGAAGCTGGTTGCTACTAAGAGAGAAAAAATATCTGTACAAATGAAGGTGATCATTCAGAAGCACGAAGAAGGTACCAGTGTCTTTTACTTTGCCAATTTATATGGATGTTCAGCATCAACAATTTGCACTATCCTAAAGAACAAGATAGAAAAAAAAAAGAAAAGAAAAAGCTTGACGTAACCAAGGGAGTTAGCATAATTACCCAGCATTATCCAAAAGCCTTAGAAGATGTTGAGAAGCTGTTGTTGGTATGGATGAATGAGAGGCAGATACAAGTTGATTGTGTGTCTGAAGACATTACATCTGCAAAGGCAAGGGTGCTGTACATGGAGCTTATCAGAAAACTACCAAGCATGTCTTCTGAAGATGAAAATGCATTTAAGGCAAGTCGAGGATGGTTTGAAAATTTTTTAAAGAGAACTGGCATCCACAGTGTAATGAAACATGGAGAGGCTGTGAGCTCCGATAAAGTTGCCTTATTTGAGGTGTTTTAAAATGACTAAAAATACAAATATGATCCTAAGAGAATTTTAGAAGGATAACTTCAATATCCTAAATTGCTTAAATCTCATTAATGAAGCCTAGGAAGGAGACACAGTGATATATTTATTTACATTATTTGTGTATAATCTTTAAAAAAGTACTTTAATTTTGTATAAAACATGATTTTTATATCAATATTTTGGGGAATGGAATGAATTTCTATTTTAAATGTGAAAAATTGTTTCGACATACAAAATTTCCAATTACAAATCCACTCCTGGTACAAATTAAAATTGTAGGTCGAGGTTCCACTGTAGTTTCTTTTCTCATTTTCAGAACTATCTTTCAGTTTCTGGTTTTCCTGCCACCTATGATCTTTTAAACATTTAAATGCACAAACTTTTGACTTCCTTAATTCTATTTTTTTTCTTTTATCTTTCTTTCTCTCACTAAAGTTCTTTCATTCTCTTTCATCCTCAGTAACCATTTGCATCTTAGTGGCATTATCACCTTGCTTGGGGTGAAGTGATTTAAAACAAAAATCATAAGTAGGTTTAATTTGGATTCTATTGTAGTGAGTTAAAGATGACAACATTGCCTGAAGCCTATAAAAAAAACTAATTTTTAAAGTAGTGAGTAAAATGTTTATTTTTAACTTGTGTTGGTGTAGGTATACAGAGTAACATAATAGTCAACTGGTTCAAATTCCAATTGCTTATATTAACCATAATGCTTTTGGTAAAGACATGAAATTCTTCTCCCAACCCCAATCCCTATGCTGTAACTTGACAAAATCTCTTGTTGCTATGCCAAATGGAGGCAGAAGAGTGAGCAAATTCTTGTAGTCATAGCAAGAAAGAGCTGTTACCTTCATAGCCAACCTTGACAAAGTCGAATCAATAAGTTGCTTTATAGTCAAACAGTGTCAGACCTCTTTTTCAAACAAGTTGACATTATTTGTGTGTGTGAATACAAATTCTCTCCTAATTTGCATGTTTTAAGCCCAACCCGTTTTTGGTTTAATTTGTATTAAAACTGAAATGTAAATGGGTTTCTCCTTTTGCAAAGAAGTTGAAGTAGATGTTAAATGTTGATTGGCAAGTGTGTCCTGAATGAAGTCTATCAACAATTATTAATGACATATTAATTATTAAATAAAAACTTGATATTATTACAAAACCTATTTTACTTCTTCTGTTAAAGGGAAATTTCTTTGCACATGGTTGCTTATTATTGGGATAAATTATTATATAATCAGAGAGTGAAAAAAACAACTTTAAAGATGTGACTTTACAGTCTCTGTCTTTTATCATCTTGCCATTGAAACTGACTCGCATTTTGGTTCAATTAATCAAAATTCCAATTCAGATTAAAAAAGAAAAGCAAACAAATGTCTAAATTTAAAGATTGAGCTTCACAGTAGACAAATCCTTTCTGTCCAGGAAATTGGCTTTCTACAATATTCTCATAATCCAATATTTATGTAGTTATAAAATCTGCAATACCCACATGGTTTATTTGTCTTGATAGCTATCAATCCAGTTTCTCTTAGACACTGTAGTGAGTTTGCCTAATCCTATAAAATGAACGTTGCCATTGTAAATCTTATTGGGGAATTTTATTTGCAATATATTCTTGTTTAGAATATGTATTTAAAACTTTCCAGCATGAAAATTTACCATATCTTACAACATTTAAGACCATCCTCTATTTACATTTAAAGCATTAAGGAATTAAGCTAGATACAAGTACTGGTAGTCTATTGTGTCTCGGTAAATAATACTAGCCTTCCTGGTATCTCAACTTTGAATATAAGACCAAGGAGATTTTTCTTAATGAAAATGTTGTTAAAATATTAATATACATAATAGCTTTTAATAAATTTGTACTTTTTAATAAATTTGTACCTTTTCCAATGTTTTTTAAAATTCTGTATTTTTAAAAGGAAGCTGACATGCCAAAAGTTGTGGGATAGCAGTATGTAAAGTGAATACTCCTGGAAATACCTAGACCTACATAAATTACATTTTGATTAGTCAGTGTGAACAACAGCTAGGATGCTCATGGCAATGTGATATGAATTATTGGAGTTTCAATGAGCAATGAAAGTGGGTAGTAGATTGATAAGACATTGTAAGGATACTTGCTATTGCTTGATCTACAATATCGTATGTGTACTGGGAATAGCTGATAGAAGACTTGACTGACCATTGTGGGCAATGCTGTGAGTGACTATAGGTCATTAATAACTGGCGGTGTCTATCTAGAATTGTCTGCAATAATAGACTCACGACACTGGATCAAAGCACATGGGAAAAAGTACCACATCCATATCTAGTGGATCAGTTTAATGTTTATCTGCTTCCATGGGACATGAGAGCAGAAGAGCCACTGGGATGGCCCTGTTAACACCATGACACTGAACACTGTACCTAACTTCAGCTTGTGATATTGCTAATTGGTCTCTGGAGTAATGACAGTATGTAGCATTGTCTGATGAATCAGATATCCAGTTGTTTTAGGTTGAAGGTGTGGCACAAACTCCATGAAGTCATGGGTCCCAGTTGTCAAAGCACAGGGTAAGTTGGTGGCAATTTCTTAATGATATAGAGGGTGTTCCTGTAACATAAGTTACGTCTGGTCTGCCTAAACAAGTCCTTGCTATGTTACATTATCCTAGTGGTAAAAAGAAGTGTATCATGTCATTGGAGCCCAAGTCGTTTAAAATTGGTTTGAGGAACATTATGGAGAGTCTTCTGAAAAATGTTGTGACTACAACATTTACCTGATATAAACCCTGTTGAACATTTAGCAGATGTGGTGGAGGGGAGGGTCTACACTTGCATGCATAGTCCTGCACTTTCAACCATCAGAGTTGTATACAGCTATTGAGATGACATCGCATAACATCTATCCAGAAGTCTTCTACCACTTGTGTGATCTGCCATGTCAAGTTTCTGCACTTGACCTAACTGAAGGGCAGCCTTACATGATACGAGGCACTTGTCCCATCAGTTTTTTATATTTTGTATCAGTGTAATGTACATGCACACACAAATGTTGTGATTGTTCTATGTGACTTTATTTTCTAATTTCATTTTAGTTTTTTATGCATTGATTCTTTCATTGTATTTCCCTTGCCTTTATCCCACATGTTTGAACTTTATCTTTGTCAAATGTTATTTGGTAAACTTTTAAGAATGTTAAATAGAACTTTGTATTTTGATTCAGGGTAATATGTTGTCATTACTTTACCTGTCAGGTCTGGTGGCTCTTTTCAGGAATTTTTGCAAAAAGACTTAATTAGGCAATGTTGTGGTGGAAAACAAAATTGAGGAAACTGGTCTCAAATACTGTTTATAAAAAATAAAGCAAAAATGTTTAACCAGTTCTTCAATGTTTTTAGTATCATTTTACAGAAGCTGATATTGAGGCAAGAATGTTTATGGAAATGATACAGAAACTAAAATTGAATTATAGAAATTGATACTAAAATATTGAATAAGCAAGTCTGCATGCAGTCTGTTAGAAAGTATAGGATATAAACTCCTATATTTTATGGCCAATAAGTGAAGCACAAATAAGAACTGTTTTTATCTCTATTTGACAGCTGGTGCTCAGCTCACGAATCTTATCAGTTTTGCACAGGAATGTACTCAGTAATCCAAGCCCTGATCCATTTCTATGTAATTTGGAGTTCAACCACGTGGATGTTGTAGAAAGCACATCACGCGACTTGTCCTATCAAATCAGGTTCCAAAACCACCTATTTGGGGCCGTTTTTGTAGAGAATTATAAAAAAGTCTTTCATATCTACTGAATTTAGTCAGATTTATTTGTATGCATCTCTTACTTGTTTGTGCTTCACTTATTGACTGTAAAATATAAGAATTTATATCATTTAAAAGCTATAAGTTGAAATAATGCCATCATGCACTGGGACACTCCAAAAATAGTAACTCAGAATGAACTGGTACACCAAATAGTAGTGTATGGATGACTCAATTGGAAGGTGCCACTCAAGAAGCCAGATATTAATGGCTTGAACACAAAAACAGTTTTCTTTCATTCTGACCTGAAGATACTAACGTAGTATATGAAGGCAAAACACATTGCCATGAAAAAGCTTTTTCATTTTATTGCACCTCCCCACTGTTTTCTTATCCTACTAATATGCCTAAATATATAATAAACCTGTTTTTATTATACTTGTAAAGTTATTTGAATATCAGAAATTTATCCTTTGTATAAAAATCACTCTTTGTAAATTTACTGGGTCCCCACACGGCCACATTGCATTTATAATAGATAACGTTGTGGAAATTTTATGATTAATTCCCCCAACTAACCTTCACTTTTCATTAGTTTTACAGAAAGCTCAGGTATCAGAAAGTGATGTTTGACTTTTTCTTCAAGCCAAGTTATGCGTTAAAAACTTTTTTTTTTTTTGGTCACATTCCAATAACAATACTATGACAATGGTTTTTAGGATTCTCCATCTTCCCACCCACAAACTCTGCAGCACAAAAAAAATCTTTGCTTTGAGAGAAAAACAAAAAGTAGATTTTTTTTTTTTTTTTAAATAGGCTGTTGTGAAAAGTTTTATTTCAAATTTTATTTAATCCTGAAAAGAAATGTATCCAAATGTATTTTGTAGTATTGCAAGAATTTAAAGTCAAGTATTCTGACATACTCAGATATTTCATGAGCCTTGTGGTCGTTGTCTTATCACCCTTTTAAATAACTTTATAACACGAAAGACATTTAAGGTTAACTGCTACAAGTTAAATGTCATGGTGTACTTCTCAGGAGAGTAGGAGAATTAAATACTTCTGCTTAGAGTGACTACTACTTCTAAAAACAAAAAAAAATTGTTTTTTTTTCTTTCTTTTTTTTTCTTATATAAAAGTACAAGGGCTGCTGAAAAAAATTTTTCGGTCCAGCTAACTTTCAACATCAGTATTTCAATCAGTTCAGTGTTTTTCATTGTTTTTTTTTGTTTTTTTTTGTTTGTTTTTTTGTTTTTTTGTTTTTTGCTGAGAACTTTTCGGTGTCCTCTTATCTGAATCTATTTTTGACTTTTTTATTTTTTATTTATTTTTTTTTACATACTTCATGAATGCAAACATGAACAAGGAACTGAAATTAAAATTTAATTTGTGTTAGTCAAAATTTAATTTTTAATTTATTTTTTTTTTTATCTTTGTTAGATATTATAAAACATCTTACAGCCAAGCCTTTATTTTTCTGTGAAAAATATAATTTTCAAAATCTGATCTTGGTTTCCAGTTATAATTAAGAACTATAATCTTTTCTAGATATAAAGTAAAGCACATGTATTTGTATATTTTTTTCTCTCTAACTTTTTCTGAGGTAGAGCTAGCTAGTTAGTTTGCACTGACAATGTCCAATAGCAGTTTTCTTACAATGATGGTAGGCCGTATCAAGATATTTAGAAATCTGAGAAGTGAAAACGCCATCTCTTGAAAAGTCAGTGTACAGCAATAATTAGAAAATATATAAAGACTCGCATATGAAAACCTAATAACAGTAAAAGTACTCAGGAAAATATCAGTTTTGTATATGCCATCATTTTTGACATTGTGCGTAAACTAGTTGCTATAATTGTCGTACTTAATTGCTTAATCAGGTTGTTGTTACAATTAACAGCAATTATAAGTTCATGCAGAAATATGAGGGTCAGCTGAAAAGTTCATAGGCTAACCAAGATATAAATATAAGTAAACACACCAGGTGGTAGAGTGAAAGACATACAAGTGTACCAGAATACAATGGCTAGTTGGGCAGCTGCTACATTCTGGTACATGACATGTCTTTTAGTCTACCAACTGATGTTGACTGACATTTATATCTTGGTCAGCTTATGATCTTTCCAGATGATGCTCATAATTTTCTTTCTTTTTAATTCTGATACTATAGACATCTGAACTATCACTAATTTCTCAAACTTGTAGCCATTTTTCTTTTCTTTTTTTTTTCTTTTTTTTTTTTTGTCATATTTTATGTATTTGGGGACAAAAATATTATGTTCATAAGAATTCTTTTCAACTTGAATAATTGATTGTATTGCAGGTCTGATTACAGAAAAATAGATTAAACTCTTTAATTATTAGATTAATTTTTGAAAAGGTTTGTTGATATTAGCAAAGTAATAAAGAGTAAGTTACTTGGGCAAAGTGATATGTTTTTGCATTTAGACTGCCAGCCACTGAATTTCTAGAGAACCAATTTGACCAATTCTGTGTATTAGAAAAGTCATTGTTAATTGCAAAATAATACAGTATATTCTCTTTTGTTTGTGATGCCCACTTTTGCATTCACCACAGTGTTGTTTTGAAGTTTGAAGCAGTCATTGTCAGGAATGAAAGAAGAGGCTATGATGATTCTATTTATCCGTAGAAGTTGGCTCCATGTCTACAATTAGGTAGTTAAGTACAAAAGCTTCTGTATATTATATCTGTATATACACATTAAGTATTATGCTTGTAAAACCTTGTAATATAAACTTATATACATATTACTTCAACTAAGGATGCAAGATTTTGGTAAGAAAAATGGTCTAGGCATGATGTGTCACTACTTACGATGAGATGATCCCATGTAGGTGTTACTGTACTAAAAAGAACAGGATTCATAAATAAAATATTTATTTTCTTTCTTTTTATACATGCATAGAAGACTCTTAAATAATGAAACAATTGTTTGTTTTATCAATGTATGGAGACATATTTTATCTTTAAATTATTTTCAAACAAGTAGATATTGGACAATTGTTTTTGTTCTTTCTGATTCAAGTTTAGAAGTCTTCAGAAGGTTTATCTTTGGAAGTCGTTTTTACACTGTTTCTGTTTTATTCATTACATGAGTGGACTCAGTAATGCCATAGAGCTTATCTATATACATATATTTGAAACACCCTGTGTGTGTGTGTATTTATATATATATATATATATATATATATATTGGACAATTGTTTTTGTTCTTTCTGATTCAAGTTTAGAAGCCTCCAGAAGGTTTATCTTTGGAAGTCCTTTACACTGTTCCTGTTTTATTCATTACATGAGTGGACTCAGTAATGCCATAGAGCTTATCTATCTAAAATTTTTTATATATATATATATATATAATAAAATGTGTGCGTGTGCGTGCACATGCCTGACAATTGCTATAGCACCAAACGGTGGACAACAAATGTATAATTATTCATAATACAAATTTTAGTTATTTTACATTATTCTTTAATATATATATATATATATAATTTTTTTTCTTTCATATTGCTTATCTCTGATGTGCAATGCCTTGAAGACAAATGCCTTTTTTCTTTTGACAGATAATAATTAAGAATGAGAGAGCTTTATAAATACCTATTCTCCATACAAATGTCTCCCTTGAGTAACAATCTACATTAAGTATGCATAAGCAAAATACATTCCTATATTGTTGTTAGATATTTTAAATTATTTGGTAATTTAATATTTTTACAGCCATCCTTTAACTCCATGAGTTGCTTTTTTTATTATTCCACTTATTTTAATGTTCTCTGTTAAGAGTAGAAAAAAATTAGTTTGCGTATTAAAATGTTAGTCAAAAAGAAGAATGTGTGTATATTGCTGCAAAAATATTTGAGATGCAATTTTAATTAAATGGCAGTCTTTGATTCCAGACACTTGGCTTTAAAAGATCTGGATGCAATAATATCGGAACGATCCTCAACCAGATGTGATAGGCAGAACACGTGAGAATGGAGGATAACCGGATTCCCAAACAACTTTTCCACGGAGAACTGAAGATAGGCTTGTGTTGTGGACACTTTTCTATGAAGAGCTTTAAAGATAAACTGAATGCATTGCACATGGATGTACAGATTCAAGGCAATTTCTAAGGGGGACAGATGTAATACATTTGAGGATGAATGTCTCGGACATGCACAGATCAAGTGTGATCTATTAAGAGGCACTCACTCTGAATTGCCAACTAATATGCAGTCTTCAAAATGTGGCATGTAAGTGCATGTTGTTGTTGAAGGCATGTTATGTAAACTATCTAAAAGGTCATCATAAATCCAGGAGAAAATCAACAATCTCCTACCGTTTTTCGGCAAAGTCTTTGAGGCTTTAATTGATGTCAGTGGTTAAGCATCATACTTCTCATGATCTACTCTCTAACAAACAATATGGATTCAGTTTTGCCCGGTCGATTACTGATGTGCTTACAGCCATAACTGAATTTGTTCATCAAGCCCTTGATAATGGTGAAGCTCAAGCTGTGGCTCTAGATATCACAAAGGCATTTGACAGGGTTCGGCCTGCTGGTCTCCTACATATTCTTCAGGGTTACGGTATCACAGTACGATTATTTGTTTTAATCAAATCATTCCTATTAAATAATGTAATGAAAGTCGTGAACGGGTTCTCTTCTAGTTCCTTCCATACATACACTGGAATTGCCCAAGGCTCTCTCCTGGGTCCTACATCGTTTCTGATCTTCATCAATGATCTTCCTGATGTCATCAGTTCTCGAGTAGGTATCTATGCAGATGACACTACTATTTATTCCTGTCTCGGTAGTAAATCTGGCAGCACTGACAAAGTTAACCTGGCTGCTGCTCTTGAAAAGGATCTCCAATCAGTGGTTAACTGGGGCAGTATATGGCTTGTAAATTTTAATACCTCCAAAACTAAACTGCTCTCATTTAACTGCCACAGAGAAACTTCCCTGCTCCCCATTAGCATGGTTGATGCTCGACTCAGTGAGAGTCTCACTGTGCCTCCTTGGCCTAACTTTTTACAATGACTAGATGGAACAACTACATTGAATCAATAGCTATATCTACTGCAAGAAAAGTCAGTTCATTCTTGACATGCTAGAAGGTTTTTCTCATCAGAGTCCATCTTACACATCTACAAATCTACCATTCATTCTTGCATTGAATACTGTTGCAATATATGGTTTGATGCTCCTGTTATTCATGAGGTTTTCGCCAAAGAAGGATCTGCAATGTAATCAGTCCTGACCTGGCATCTCAACTGCAGTCACTTTTGCAACGACGTGCTGTGACTTCCCTCTGTCTTTTCTACAAATATTTTCATGGCACCTGTTCTGATGAGCTCTCCTCCCAGATACGCTGACTACATGAATTTAAGCGTGCTACTAGATTGGCATCTATGGCCCACCCTTTTACTGTTGAATTAGTTAAATGTAACCACCAATTCTACTCCAGCAGTTTTTCTTACACTTCTCGACACTGAAACTCCCTTCCTCTTACTTCCTTCCCTGATAACTACAATCTTCAAAAATTTAAATGCAACATCAATTGCTATCTTCTGTTGCCTTGATCCCCCATTTTTCTTTTATCCTTTCCTCAATCCCCCCCTTTATACGCAGTCTTTTCCCAAATAAATTTTACAAAAAATCAACCTCATTCTTTCAATGGCATTTAAAAAAATATGCCATATCCTAATGAGTTAACAAAATATATTTACAAATTTGATTTATCAAGCTTATATTGAATTCTTGTGACTTGTAACCTAATTTGAAAATAAGTTACAGGATTTAAGTTTTACCCTACAGAAAAGATAAGCTCTCGGTAAATAAAAAATTGTGATATTACTTGAACATTGGTTGCTGCAGATGTGCATAATTGCAAAAGTGACAACTTGCACTAATCACAAAATATAAAATAAAAATTATTTGCATCCTTTATGCATTTAGTGAAATAAAAACTTAAATCATCTTTGATAAATAAATTTTATTTGTAATTTAATTATTTATCTACAAAAACTAGTATTTTATGTCCTATTTCGAGTGTTGTAATGTGAGTGTTATGCAATGTAAAAGTTCATAGTAGTAGTTATCATGGGAAATAAAATGATCAGATTATAAAAATTTCTTTTCAGGTTTAATTAATTATCCTTAGGAAAGGTATAAATCTTTTTGCACTTTCTCATTATTTTCCTCCTCCCATGTGCCGTATCCCTTTGGGACATTGGTGATCATGGCTCTCTACAATTTCCTGTCCTTTCTAGCTCTTAAAAAATATATCTTTTTGTTATTTCTCCTAAACCCTGTTCTGTCAACCTATCTAGCAAGCTTGAATATATGGACATGTGTTGTTTTCCTTTGTTTCTCTTGCCTTCAATCTGTCCTGTGAGTATCAAATATTCCAAGCCCTCTTTCCTCATTATGTGCCTGAGAAATTTCAATGGTCTCTTCTTGGTGTTTTATGATGATAATCATAAGATTGAAATTAAATAACTCTAGTATTTATGATGCAGACATATTTTGAAAAATTGCACAGAAGACTTGTAGCAGAAATTAAACCATTTTACCAGATAAGTATACATTAAAAACCCTATCAGCAGAAGTAACTACTTTTGCTCATGCAAAAAAAACAAAAAAACTTCAAAGTGGCTACTTTTCTTTTAGCTTGGGCCAAGGTTATGAGAGGATGCTAAAGTTAGCACTCCATCCGGTCTACGCAACATGGCGTAGATAGTATGCTCAACATGCTCAGTAAATCACCAGCAGAGTAAAGTTCAATTTTTCCTTCATTATTTACAGAGACACTTAAGAAAAAATTCTTGAAATTTTCTCTACACAAGAAAGATGTTCCAGATAAAAATAAATATTTCTATTTTATCAACATTTTTAGTTTTTGTTCAACACATAACCCCTCACTTGGTAACAACAGTTTCGTGACCACTAGGTCAGCTGTGGATTTGTTTTACTTTGTGTTAATTTTACAGACAAAAAAAATATTTAAAAAATTAAAGTTTTTCACAGTGAGTACAGAGTGCAATGAATAAATTGTCGTATAAATTATGCAAAAAAGAAAACCCTGACATCTCATTTTAAGATATATTTACCAAAATAACACAATCATCATTGGCTCCAACCACAGCCTCCAGATGACTTCGAATCTCCTTCATCTCTTCTGAATAGTCTCTCTGTTGGTGAATGCTGCTATAATCCTTGCCTTCAGTTCACCTTTGGTGCTACAAGGAGTTTTGTTGGTCTCTCATTCAACTGCGCCCTACACATAATAATCATCAAGGGAGTTGCAATCTGGGGAGTTAGGTGGTCAGATGTAAGGAGTGATGTGGTCATAGAAATAGTCTGACAGCCATGACTGGGTTCTCCTGCTTGTGTGGCATGGTGCAGAGTCCTGTTGCCAGATATAGGGTCTTTCGGCAGCCACCCTTTTGACCCAGGACAGCACTGCCTCCTCAAGGCACTCACCAACAAATTCAAGCGTTCTTTTCTTCTCAGAACAGTGTGAGTTTTCTGAGCTGTTGTACCTTTGTAATCATTTAGACTTATCCAATTCTTCCTGAATCCTCTGCACTGACCTCATATGGACACCCAAACACTCTTCAATGTTCGTATTGAAGCTTCTGGCGTGAATGCCAAGTGGTACAGCATTTTGTTTCCAAATTTCTGATGGAGTGAATTGCATTATGGTGTTCTTTTTCTCACAGACAGTGCCCAACTGACCCTACTGTACAATCAAAACAATTAGTCAACAAAATCAAAAACAATGTGTATGCGCAAAATTAAAAAGATAAAATGGCGACAATTTAACCATTGCCCGCTAAACTAGTCTTGCTGACCTTTTACTACTGTAGTGAGTTTGAGCCTGTAGTGGTCTGTTTGTTTTCTCACCCCATGTCAAACATTGGGGTTACCATATGTAGTGGTATGGTAATAAGAATGGACCATTTGTAGATGTCTGTTTATGGCTGTGGGAATAACATGACCACACAATTTATATTAAGCATAAAAATACCACATAACATGAAATATAAGAAAGGAACAAAATGGTTTTAAAAACATAACATTTGCATTTATTTTGTGTATTGATGTACATGCATAGAAGTTAAAGATCTGTTGGAGTTATGTCCCTTAGACTTTGAATATTTTTATCTGAACTCACAAAAGTTGAATTATTTATAAAGCTGAGAAATGCTGAATAAACTGTAGCTTTAGAAGAATATTTCAAGGAGAAAAGTTCTTGTTGCTTTTTTGGGAAATGTTCTGTATGTTTGTAATGTAGGTTGGAAAAGTTTGTACACACGTGCAGGCATGAATGTGCTTTTAACGTCTGATCGCCCATGGTCGAGACGAGAATCCTTTTGCAACTACATCTTGTAGAGAGAAAAGAGAGAGAGCAGCAAGTTCATGTCTGCTATTTATAATTGATGTAATCACGTGACAGGGTCGCAGCAAATTGGCGGGATAACTTGACTTGGTGTGTTTATTGACCAATTAGAAGCTGATTTTTCCTGAAAATATTTACTAAGGTGAGTAGGCTCTCTGATCCACCTTTTGCACAAAAATGTACAAAATTCAACATTGATAAGAAAGTGGTAGTGGGTTGCTACAAGCCTAACTGAACCCTTCACACTTGTTTTGTGAAACTTCATAATGTAATAGTTAACAAGCTAGTCTTTTTTGTCATTATAACTAAGGAGTTAAGCGGGTTCTTTTTCATTTAAGCTAGAGAGTCAGTAAACAAATTAGCCTCGCAGATTGTTATGGTTGTAATGAGTTATAGATCCTCAATGAATAATAACCTACATTTTTTTTTTTTTTTTTTTTTTTTTTTTTTTTTTTTTTGTATCAAAGATTGGTAAATAACAGTAAATACCAAAAATTTAGTTTTACAAATTTGCAGATGATTATTACGCTTGCAAATTTGTAAGACTAGTTGTTGGATTTGGTTTTACTGGGTGTTCCCCTCTTGTAGCCTTGTGCCAGATATTTTACTATGTAAACCTTTGCTGTGTAGAGCCAGGAATTAACAATATAGCTTCACAGACCATAATTAGCATAGCGAGTTCAATTCTTACTGACTTTGCCGTTCTTTTGCCGCATCGTGTTGTAGTTGTACCTTACCTTCTTCTGTTCTTTGTAAATAGTGTTCTGGTTTTTGTCTATTTTGCTTAATGTAATAAAAAATTACCATTTATTTTAAAACCAAAGTAATTGTTAATTAAATGAATAATACATCAACTGACAATCTAAATTTTGAAACCTGTAAATTTCCAATTAAGTTAAAAAAGAAAAGAAATTTATTTATTTTTCACTGTCTATAGTAGAATACAGTTTTAATGAGAAAGTTTGTTTTTGTTTTATTTTTGTTATAAGAAAATAGAATAAATTAAATTTATATATGCTAAATTTCTCTTTTATTTTGTTTTCCTAATTCAAATAGTCTTCGTTTGATTTCTGTTGAGAAAATGTCATTTCGAGCGATTGCTCCAATTTGTGTAAGGGAGACAACTTTCTATTCTTTCTCATCCAAAACCTTTCACTCATGCTTTTTAAAATAATTTATGCAATGTATTTGTTTTGGATTTTTAATTTCAAAATAAATTCCTCTTTTAATTTGGGAGAGATAAACAAAGTAACAAAATTGGTAGCATCGAGAAAGATGTATTGGTATAATAATTGAATTTACTTTCATAAAAATAGCCATTTTAAAATCGTTACACAAGAGTGTTTTCCCTTGGATATTTGATTAATTTTGATTTTTGAATAATAAAATTGTTTTCTCGAAACACATTTTTAACACTTTAGTTTAAGTTTAATCAGTACGTCTTAAAAATTAAACTTTTTTTTCACTTACAAAAATATATACTCTTCTTGTTAACATGAAATATTTTGAATGTTTAAGATATTCATTTCTTGCATAATCCCAGAAAGAATAGAATTAATTTATTTTAGAATATAATTTTTTTTCTACGAATTTTTGAATAGACTTTGATTAAAATAGTTCAAAGCTAAAATAGAATTTGAATATTACATGAAAGTAAGCAGTATTGCTGTTGGTTAGAAAATGTAAAATTGAAGAGTCAATAGTTATGATCCTTTTTGTTTGTGTGTGTGTGTGTGTGTGTGTGTGTGTGTGTTTTAATGTCGGCGTTAGCTCCTCCTTAATTCCCAAATTGTCACTAGGGGTCTCTCTCCCTATAAATATTGGGCAACTTCTCGCCTTGTTCTCTTTTTCATTTCAGCGACTACAATGTAAGCTCTCTTAGAAGATCTGCGTCTTCCCATTTGTATACACACATACACGTACGTACGAAAATTTACCAAAGAACGGACAAATATTCACACAAACCTACAAATATTATTGTCTATGTCCATTGTAAAATTGTTTTGATTTAATACATATTAGGTTTTTGAGTGAGTTTTGTTTATCTTCTTTACATCTTCAGTTGGACTTGAGTCCGGCAATTTTCTTGTAGTTGAACCTTTTAATATTCTACCAGGAGTTACATACATGTTTCTAGTTTCTACTACAACAACACATTAACCCACCCGGTCCACTATATATATATATATATATATATATATATATATATATATATATATATATTAATTAGTTGAAATGATTTTTTTGCCATAGTGGAATGTAGACATAATTTTCCAGAAGCTTTTAAATTTGTGGTAAAGTTATCAAAGAATGAAAACAATTTTTTTCCTTTGTAGAAAATAAAGTACTGTTTTTGTAAAAAATAAAATAAAACATAAATCCTTTTTTGAAGGTGACTCCTACCTTGTATTACATTTCAAGTTATATAAGAAATAGTTGCTAACATGGCTTTGTGTAGAGTAGGTAGATAAATAGTTGCTAACATGGCTTTGTGTAGAGTAGGTAGATGATAAAAAGTAAAAGAAAAATGTTTTAAAAAGTTAATGGGCTTGAGACATGTTTCTTGAAAAATTGTTCTAATAGAAAAGTTTTTATAAATTTCAACTGATATCAGTAGCTGTTTAGTGTTCGGCTAATGGTTTTTTGGCCTCACATCATTTTTTTTCGCTTTGTTGAGTGAGTAGGAATCTATGAACTGCTTGACAAAATACTATCAGAGAAACTGGATTTTTTTAAACTCTTAGCAAATAAAATAGAATGTAGCAGATTTTTGCTCAAAATTTCCTTAAACAGATATACTTTTCATTCAAATATATCAAACAAATTTGGGCTGATTAATTGCATTAAAAAACAATTTCAATGCATCTTGCCTACGGTTCTTTAGATTTTTAAAATTTTAAAATGAGAATGAGCTGAATAATCATTTTAAATTTGCCTTTTTAAAAATAAAGAGAAAACCATATAAACTTTTTGTGAAAAATAAAAACAGTCCAAACAGATTTTAAAAAACAAAATGTTCTTACTGCTCATTTATCAAATTTGTGATCACATCAAAGATTCTACAAACAAAAATTACCGTGATAAACAAGTTACTATTGAATCTGCACCTAAACAAAAACAACTTTCATTAAAGTGTGATGCTAACTTGAAAAACTAAGAAATTGTAAACATATAAAAAATGGAGCCCCCCCCCAATATATCTGAACCAATATGAAAAAAATATTAAAGAATAAATAAGAGAACAAGAGTGAACAAATATAACATAAAATTCATGTAAACTTGAAAATAAAATTGTTTTTTATAATTTCATTTATAGATTAAAAACCGGATATAAAAATACTCACCAATTAATTGCTTCTTCATTCTAGTGTTTTTTCCAAAAATGCTTGTCTTTTTCTCTTGACGTAACAAATTCTTTTGAGAGTTTCTAATGTTAAGTAATTCAAGTCAAAGAAAATAATTAAATTCCATTTAATTATTCTCCTACTTTATTTACATGATAAATAAAAAAAAAAATAAAAAAAATCTCTGGGAACAATAACACAGAAAATTCTTCTTTGGTACTTGTAAATGCTATTCTCACCAGTGCAAACTTGTAGATAAGACTATTTTAATTTTGAAAACACAAATATTCAGCTGGGATCACATTTTCACTTATCAAACACAAAAGCAAGCTTTCAGAGATAAAAAAAATTTCTATTGCATTAAAAAAAAAAAGAAAAGAAATGCCTAGTGAGCATTTTAGACCCTTTTCTGTATCATTATTATGATGAAGAAGATGAAAGAATAAGGAATAAAGAGGAGAAATGCTCTAGTATTTTCACAGGACAAATTAAAGAGTAAAAGGAAATTTTATGAATATTTAATAAAAGGGGAGGTTGGAATAAGAATGTCTCGGATGGACTTTTTCTCCAAAAATGAATAATTATCTGAACCTACATATTTAAGATGCAAAGGTATTCCATTGTTAAAAACAAAATAATCTTCATTTAACAAAGAAAGAATGTATAAAACTGAATTTTAATTTCTACTTAAATTGTTTTACCAGTTTTTTTTTCTTTTTTGCATTATGCATCAATGTTAAAAGGGAAAAGTCCAAATTAAAATTATCTAGAATAGTATTTTAACAAAGACAAATTTAAATAATTACATCAGTTTTAAATGTATACTGCTGAGCTCCAAATAATTTAAATTTGTTGGATTGGGTTTAGACAAAGTGAAGTTTATGGAACATTCATTGAGGATCAGACTTACTGTCAATAGATTGTGATCCAAATATCTGAATCATAAGTTTTAAAGTTTCCTTCAACATTATTATTTTGAGATTTACAATGGCTGATAAGTGGGATTTCTTTAATGAATTTAAATAAATAACAAACCCTTGAAAGGAAAATATTAACATTTCAATTGGTTTAATACCATTTATTTATAACAATCTACAAGGAATGTCTATCTAAAAAGAAAAAGTAAGGGACAGATTGGCATAAATTGACTGAAATTAAAACCCAGTCAGAAGTATGAACACACCGTTACATGGGGTTAGATTTGTAATAATGTCTTGTAACGGTCAGAAGAGCATTGAGTAGATGACTGTCACCATAAAATAGAGATTGTTTTGTATACTAAGAGTAAAACTCCAACAGAAATGCACTATGAATTTGTTACTTTGTAAGGCAAACATATAATGAACGGGAAACTGGTATCCGTCTAGTATTGTGCATTCACAGAGGAGCATGCAATTTTACTGGGCAATCCTCATGTAGGGTCTCTGTTCAATCTTTGTTTCAAGACTACACAGAATTTGTGAATGGCTGGAACATAAAATCCTCTGAAAGCAATGGGCTGTGAAATTGTTCACAAAGCAATTGACTGAAGAATGCAAGTTACTGCATATGGGCATTTTTGATCTTTTGGAATAATAAAATGGAGATGGTGATGACTTTTTGGAATATATGGTCATGAGGGATGAAACTGGAGTGCATCCTGTTACCCTGGAGATAAAAGTTAATTCCAGGAACTGGAATCGGGAATATTTCATTTTGTATTTTTGTTTCTCTACTGAGACCTCTCAAAAATATTCAATTAAAGAAATCTGTTCACTGGCAAACCCAACTTTTTCTCACAAAATACCACTATTTTGCACTCTCTTTCAGCCACTCATCAAAGCTATTAGTTATTTTAAGCCTTTCATTTGTTCATTCCACTATACACTGCCAAGCACACACTCACTTACACACACACACACATACACACACACACAACTGGGAAAATACTTATGCTACTTTACTTTTTGGAAATTTCTTAGATTCAAAATTCTATTAAAATGAAGCAAAATCTTTCAAAATTAGATTTTAAAATAATTTTTCCATAGAAATAGATGCAATAATATATTTTATTTAATCTGTAGACTACCGTAAAGTATGGGTCCTCAAAAGCACCTTGATTCTGTTTTTGTTTCAATAGTATGTAGGTTTTACAGGGTGGAGTAGCTAGCCCCACACAAAACTAGTTTGTATTCAGGATTGTCATTGTCCTAGAATAAATGAATGTTGTGTATGTAGCATGACAGTTATCAGTACAGAAAGTGGAATTGGTATGCCAAGTTCAATGTTTTCTTTCATACAAACATTTTTGGGAAAGACATGAACCCATATCTTGTCTTTTCAGCTATGGGTTAAATATAAGGGCAAATTATGTTCTTTAGCCTCAGCTGGCAACCAGTCTAGGAGAAAGACATGAATTAAACACCAACTAGGCTGGCAACTTCCTTTTATAAAAAAAAACTTTCTATGGATGTGACAGGAACATCAAGCATGGTGAGGCTGTGCCCCTCCCCCGGATTTTATCAAGAAGTCTAATGGTATTAAGGAAAGAAGAAAGATTCCTCTAGATTGGTTGTTAAGAGATCCCAGCCTTTCCTATTATTTTACAAGAGATAGATTTGTGTCCCCCACCACATAAGAGTGCAAAGTGAGTCCAAACTGTCTAAGCCAGAAATTGAACTTGGTTTGCCAATTCCATTTTTCTGTCTTGTTAACCAGGAGGCCATCTGTGTGTCCATCATGAAAATATTTAATGGTCCTTTAAAATGTTTATCATGGCTAAACTAACAAACATGCAAACCAGCAAACTTTGGTTGGGATAATAAATGCAGACATTCTTTTGTTTCTATCCAACTAGAGTTGTTCTTCTGGTTTCTCAGCTGTGAATATCAAAATATCAAAAAGTCACTTTTCATCACAGTCTCTATTTATGGCCATTCTCGAGTTAAAACTTGATACACTACTTTTTATAATTTTTGCCCATCTTTTGGTTGTTTTAGTATTGAGTGATAGCCATCGTAGTAGTAGTAGTAGCATTTAAAAGGAGTTGCCTGTATGCTTCATAATGAATAATTTAAAATGAAAGCCTGCCTTTTGTATATAACCAAATGTTTTTAAAGAAGTGTCTATGATTAGGAAGTTAATCTGCTGGACATCACTTGTCCATGAAGGCCTCATTAGTTTTTCAAATTCGTTATGGCAAGACGTCAAGCAGAAATTAGAAAGCTACGAAAGGTAAATTATTTTTTTTTTTTTTTTTCTTTTTATATTACAAAAAATTTTTTATTTTTTAAAAATTTCCTATCATGGGGATTATGCAATTTTCAGTGAAATATTATTCTGTTCCAAAGATATTGAAGAAAAGACCCTTCTTTTACAATTTTATAAGGGACTACAAAAAGTAATTTCCCTCTTACATACATACAAGAAAACTTGTTACATGATGCCTGCAGATGATTGGTCCCTGATTAAACTATGATTGCAAGAGATTTCTGGTTAATCATGATGCTACAATATTTGTAGCAGTCTCATAAAAATGTTACAATGTTCAGCATTGTCTCTTCATGAGGTCATAACACATGAAAAGAATTTTGAATAGGGATTGGAAAGTTAGTAAAAATATTATTGTTACTTGCTTTTATACTATATCTGTCCTATAATAATTGTTACGGTTTTCTATTCATTTCATATATCAAAAGTATCAATCATTATAGAACAGGTAATCCAGAATCTGTTTTTATCCTGTGTGTTTTTTTTGTTTTTTTTGTTTTTTTTCAGGATTAATCTTATTAGTTCTTAATAAAAATATCTCAGTGTTATGTTTTATAATTCAATGAGGCTTGTCTTTGTCAAAAATCTCTACTATATTTGACTGACCATTTTTAATGAAAAAAAAATGGTTCAAAAGTTACTCTTTCATTAGTTCTATTTTATGCTTGATTTCCTCAGATTTCCAGAATAATTGTCATTTCTTCACAGAATGGATGTGTGTCTGATATACACATCTATTTTAATAGAATATGAACCAATAGGAAATCAGAATTGAATAAAATATTCTGATTTGATAATACACTTTTGAAAGTTTTTCCCTGCCCTAGAGTGGGGTATCATGTATAATAAAATTTTCATCATTTACGTAGGTATATCAATAAATCCATAGCAGAAAAATCCTTTTTGCAAAACAAATATTTTTAAACATGATCTCATTTTCTGTCAGTGTATATAATTCAATTTTGAATAGTAATCATTTTAGATCTAATATTTTACTGTAAAAATAAAATCCGAATTTATACTTGTCTTTCTGGAATGATAGCTAAATCATATTTTGAAGCTTTTGACTCCTTGATTGATTGATTTGTTTTTTATGGCTTATCAACCCTTTACTGTTTATTTAAATCCAGAAAATACTTTCATTTTGTAAGAATCTTTTGGAGATAAGAATGATTTACTGATACAAGTCCTACTAATTAACTCATAGCTTTTGGGGGGGGGGAGTGAATTCATTTCTTTCCCAAGAGTATTTGTGCATAAGTGAATATAACAAACTTGACTGGAATTGGAACTTGATTCTGTTTTCCAATTCCAAGCAATTATGCCACCCACACATCCAAGTTTACAACACTTTGTATTCCTAAGTTGTTGCCCATCTAGGTACTGACTAGGCTAAATGTTGCTTAACTTCTGTGATCATATGAGAATCTGTTTCAACATAAGGCTGTACGTCATTTGACTTGCATGAGTCATCATTGGGAGTGGAAGAAACAAAGAAAATGCAGTGTATTTTAAAAGTGTTCTTTTTTAAGTGTTGCCAATTTTTTGTTTGAAATCAAAATCCAGTATGCCAATCAAGCTGTAAGTCATGTGTTAGCAACATACAATGACAATGTAGCAAAATGTTGTGATAAAAACTCAGATGAAAAATTATATTTAAAAAAAAAAAAAAATCTCCAATAAATTTATATATGCATATTGTATCATTAAAAAAAAATGGTGTTCTTCACAGGGAGAAAAATAAAATCCAATGTATTTTAAGGTTTCATTTTTAACATTGTTACTTCAAAAAAGTAATGACAGAAGAAAAAAAAAATTAATTTAGTACTGAAATTTAAGCTTTCTTCAACATAAGTCACATTGAGAGCATCATCTTGTCTGGAACCAATAAATAATTCTAATTTGAGGTTGATAACCTTGATGAAATTGAATTTCCCTAAAAAAAAAATGTAAAAAGTATCATTGATTTTTTTTTTTTTTTTTTTTTTTTTTTTTTTTTTTAATATTGTTTTATTCTTATAAGTGATGTGAAGTTGAATTGTATTTGTAATTGATATAATCCCTAAAGGAGAATGATGCAATTTGAAGAAAGTAAAAAGTTGGTAAGGTAAGCTTACCTTACAGTTAAAAATTGTATTTAATGTTGAGTGTGTATTTATCTTAATATTTTTATGATCGTGTCTATTTATTCGACTTCTCTTTGGTTTTCATTTCATAATTCTCATGTATTTATTCAATTCTATTTAAAAAAGAAAAAAGAAAAAAAAAGCAATTTATATTCTCTCGGGTCATTTCCTTCATAAATTCAGTGAAACAATTATTCAATTCACTTAATGTAACGACAACGGGTAAGCAACTTTATATTTGAATTTCGATACTGTTTGGAGTTATCTCCCTTGTGAAAGTAAACACGACGTATTTTTTAAAAATCGTTATTAATTTGAAATTTTTTTCCCTGTATTTTTAATCAAGAAGCATTGTTGCCGTCGAAGGTTTGGCAAATAGAAGCAAGCAAGCATCCATCCGAAAATCATAATAACCGATTTCCTTTGAGAGCATTAAGAAATAATAATTGGAGAATTTTTTTTATTTTTATTTAATATTTTAAAATATAATTGACCAAATTTTGTGACTAAGATTTTTTTTTCTATAGTTGTATTGACTGACTAGTCTCTAAATCTTTTTAATAGTTGTAATTGTAAGAGTTTTTAACTACAGTTGCTTGGTAAAGTAACTATAGGGAAAGTGGTATGTTCATTCCTATAATCATTGTGGCATACCATTGACAAATGGCTATAAGGCAATAGAACAGACAAATGGATTTTTATGACTTTAAAAAGTATTAATGCAAGATGAATATAAAGTACTTCAGCCATAATTTGATTTTTGTTCCTAATCTTTACTAAGCCAATTCATACCACCTTCTCTGTCCTGTGTATGCTGATAGACTACATCCGGCAGCAAGGCCCTCTAATCGGAGGGGGTTTTGAGGAGCGTGGAACCACCTCTTAATTGCTGATGTTTCTAGGTCCATTTGTTAGTTATGGGCAAATAGTTAACCCCCAAACTGGGGACAAAACACTATGAAAGTATAAAGTATTTTATAGTAAAAATACCAGCAATACATTTTTATAATAAAAAAAATTATGTAATACATTTCTGTAAGAAAAAAACAAACATTACCAGCAATATATTTTTGTTAAAAAGAAAAAAAAAATAATTAGCAATACGTTTTTGTAACAAAAAAGAAAAATTAACAGCAACATTTTTTTTTTTTTTTTTTTTTTTTTTTGTAAAAGAAATTACTATTACTCTTAAGAAAATTAAATATCATCATTAAATGAACCCATAAGAAGTTGATATGCTGTTAAACAAACACCTCCTCCTCTCAGATGTGTCTTAGTCACTTATGATAAAAAGCAAAACTTGTATCCTCACATTTGTGCTTTGTAGATAAATATCTAAACACAAGTTTGCATGGTAAAATTATCAAGTATTAAATCTCTGAAAGATGGAAACTACAGCATGTTCTGCCAACTGGTTGCAAGCTAAATTTGCACATGGGATTGAACTGCTGGCAAATATATTCAAGGTTGTGATGACCTTGCTGAGCAGAAGGTTTCCCTAGTGGAATCAATGGCCACATGTCCATGACAAAGGTGAGCCTTCAAATCAGGGCATCATCTGTTGTTTGACTTGGAAATTGCTCAAAGCATGCTATGCATGAATAAATACTTACTGAGATGTGAAGGGAGCTGGTCAGATGCTCAGTGTTGTAGCAACTCTATGACCACATCCGGTCTTGGGACTGATGATGAAATAGGAGATTGGTTTCGTTCTGAATTTGAGAATGCTCAAAACTTCTTTTTATTTAGAGCAAATGACCTTTGTTGTGGGGAAATCTTTGGTCACATGATAAGTATATACTTAGAAATATAATCTCAAGTTGTTCATCTTGGTCAAAACAATTGGCATAAAATTTATTTAATTTGGCATAACATCTGTTATAAAGTTTGCCAAATTTTTAGAAAAATGTCTGAGTAAACTGCATTGATTGATTCTTCCATTCTTTTTATATTTTTGAAAGCAAATAACTATTCAGTAAGCCGTCCTAAATCGGTAGCAGAGAAATATTAATCTGATTACAAAGGAAGACCTTCTTTACCGTCTTTTACAACAAGTGTTTGGATCAATGTTTTATAGCTTGACATATGGTTATAGCTGAATATTGATTTGAAATTTTCAAAGTATAACATTTGATCTAAATGATTACTATTCACCACTGAATTAAGTGCATTGTCAAAATTGTGGAAAAATATTTAAATCAATATCTTCATTAGGTTGCAGACTTGTTGGTGTACTTATCACATATACACAAGCAAATATGATAACTCACCCATGAGATATGCCATGATTATGTTTTATGTAAATATATAATTGTGTACCCTCTTTGATAATTGTGTACCCTCTTTGAGGAGATAGTGGAGTAATGGATAGTGGCTCAGATTGAGGAATCAGAGAGTAGAGTTCAAATTCCCATCAAGTTCATTACATTTACTTATATCCTTTGGGAAAGGTATGAATCCCTCTCCCCATTACACCCCCTCAACTATGGGTAAATAGGACAGAGTAGGGGTCTTATTGGCTTAGTGGCAGTGCATGTGGTGCCCATATAGCCATAAAATGTGTTATGGGATTCGTGATGTATTGCTTATCCTCTTTAAATATAAATTCAGGGATGTTCTCTTAAAAACTCCATAACTCTGAGATTTTGGTTTTAAAAAAAAAAAAAGCTTGTATGTAATAAAATTCTTTAGTTTTTATGTTACTGTTTGACTAAAATGTGTATTTTCTAAAGAATCTAAGTAAATTTGGAGATTTTTTTATGATGCATTAAACAAAACTGATAAATATTGACTTGTTATGGTTCGATCAATCTGGATATTTTTCGACTTTGAGTGATTCTTATAAGAACACTTTCATAATGACTAGAAACTGGAAATATTCTCATGAAAATAATAAAGGTCATATTTTTATTCCTCATTTGAGATTATTTACATTTGGACTAATGTCGTCATCTTTGATTAACACAAGATTTCAGCCTTTGTGTCCTCTGGCCCTCTCCAAGTAACTAGTGTGTCAATAGGAAAGTTTATTAAAGCATTGCTTCATAAATCTTGTGATCTAGTAATTCCTGGTTTGTGTAGTTCAGTTTCAGTGAAAATAAGACTAGCAATAATTAAGCAGTACTTAAAAAAATAAAAAGAGAATAAGGCTAGATATGCCTACACATGGACAGCGGAACAAGAATAATCTATCCCTGTAAATTAAATAATGGGTTTGGTTACAAATTTTCTGACAGACAGATATCTGAAGAAAGCCATGGCTGAAACACTGTTAGGAAGATTGTGTTGTACCAATTGTGCAACTGACTTTGTCTCATGCTAGCATTTAAGTCCTTACTGACTTCAATGTTAACCACTGGTACTGTTAGGGAATAAATAACATTCTCACATGCCAATCAAATTATTTTTTAAGTTCAGTTTTATACAAGGAGCAATTTAGTGAGAGTGGAAAACTCCCTTCCTTAATGGAGTCATTTGTAGTTTTTGTTGTTGCTTTAGTTACCTCAGTGTTCAATCTAATTTGTTCGAAACTGTAGAATAATTTTCTCACTTGTCGGAATAACTATAAAAATGATTATAACCGTCATCAAGATTAAAGAAATGTTTGGTTCTTATAGATAAGCTTGTTAACCATTTTCATTCTCCAGTGAGTATCCAAATTTGTCATTCTATAATGTAACCCAAACTTTGCAGAAAAAAAAAACCTTGTCTTTTGTATGAAAAAAAAATTACTGTTATTTGCTATTTTGATATTCAGTATATTTTTGATTGTAATAAACTCTTTTTGTGAGGATTTCTAAGAAAAAAAATATATAATCTCAGCATGAGGTGTTGCTTCTAAGTAGATGAGATTACCATTGTAGGAGAGAAATCACATTAGTATCAAAGGATGTTATTGCGTCAACAAGAGTTAAAAAAAAAAAAATTCTTTTTAAATGATCAGAAAATAATAGGTATAACCTTCCAATTTTAATTCTTGATTTTAGAACATTGCCTTTCCCTGATTTAAAGATTTGAATCAGGATTTATGTATTTACCCTGTTCTGTGCATTTATCATTTAATTGATTAATGAAAAAGCAATTAAAGACTGATTTGCCAAAATAATTAACAATAAATAAATTGTTTGAAGATGAACACTGAATAAAACGAAATGAATAATGTGAAAAGGCCTGATTTTTATCTTTCAGTTCAATGCTAATCCCATTTTAATTTTATTTTTTTTCATTGACCCCCCCCCCCCTCTTTTCTGGGATTGGGGGTGTTGATTGGGCAACTTCAAGGACACTTTTGTTTTTGATTATTTTTTTTTAATGGTAAGGTTTATTCTATACAAGGCCTGGGGGCCACTCAAGGTAGTATTATGTTAGAAGGCAATTTGTGCAGATAAGAGTGGAAGATAACTTGACACTAGCCATGAACAGGTTAAGATTGTAGTGATTGGGGAAGCATCTTCTTGGGAGGCTGTTTCACAAAACGGTGGTTTGAGGCAAGAAGCTGTTAGAGCAGAACCTACTTCTCACTGACGGAATACAGAGGGAATGTTAGGGGGGGAGGCTTGCTATGTAAGTGGCATGACATATCTTTGCTGTGCATATGTTCTTACTGTGATGTGTGTTTAGATTTCAGCATATTTTCTTAAATTTCAAGATTGCTTTTTGCAACATCAAACCTGGAAGTTACATACAATCAGTGAATCAGAAAACAAAACCTCTTGAGTTTAATAATTCCATTCATAGCTTATAACTGAAATAAGCCCCATTTCACTCGTAATTCATGATTATCACCTAATTTGTTGATTATTTTTACACAAAAATAAACTTTTACCTGCATTTAGAATTTAGATAAAATTCTCATGCTGGGTTTTCAGAAAAGTTAAAATTTTGGCTAATATACAGATTGATAATTTGGATCTGTTTCAAGTCTTTTGTTAGCAAAAAGCTTTTTACGTGATTTATTTGGTAAACTGCCGAGTCATGTTAAGTTTATTTCTCAATTCTTTTCTGTTGCATTTTTATCGGGTGGCAGTTTAAGGGTTAATACTTGAATTCTGTCATATTGTAAGAATGTTTTTAAATCTTGTTTGTTTTTATAGGATTTTATTTTGTAAATTTTCGCTCAAGAAAAGTGAAAATTCTAAACAATTAGATTTTATAAAATTTTCAAGTGGTTTCCTTTCCCAACAGTTACAATAGAATTCAGATTAATGACAAATTTAATAGTTTTTCTGTTGTATATGATTCTATTGAAACACTGTTGATCCAAGTTAATCAGAATTTTAGTTATTGACTGAGGCTAATTTTGGCACAAGGCCAAATTCAGGGAGGGCTTGGTGAGAAATGAAATTGCTCACAATGACTTGCAAGACAAGTTATACTAACCATAAGATATTTTTGAACTGAATTTAAATTGAACATTAACTAAAAATAAATATGTAGTAAGTGATATTGTTAAATTTTGTTTACTTAAACATTGAAGAGATAAACCTCGAGAATATAAGAGGAAAGAAAAAAAAACTTTTTTTTCATTTGTTCTAATTATTCATTGAATGTCTGAAGTAAAGCATTTTAAAATAACAAGAAAATATTCATTATAATCTTTTTTTCCTCCTCTATCTCACCTTAAAATCCAACAGACAAAAAAAATATTTATGCTCTGAAAAAGACAAGAAATCAAATACAACTGCTGTTTCCTTTTTATTAAGATTTAGATGAACATTAGACTCTTGGAGCAGCAATGTTGATATGATTGGAATGTGTTAACACAATGTGTTTGTATTCTGTATGTGTGATGATCCCGGGCTTGAAATCCTTTAGGTTTCAGGATCAATGTAGGAAATAAGTTAATTAAAAGTGTAGAAAGACAATATTTTTCCAATTGATCCAGCAGATAAATATTTTGAATAGGGTGTCAGCAAAAAAAGAAAAAAATATGTGTGGTTTTTTAATTTTTTTTTTTTTTTTTAAAAAGGCATACAAACTCCTTACAGATCATTTAATGCCAAAATTGAATTATGTTGGTAGTTTTGAAGTAATAAAAATGTTATTCTACTTTCACAATTGAGTACATGGTAGATGATACTCAGCTTTTGTTGCATATACATGTTTATGTAGACACAATTACAATAGGCAGTGAGGTATATTTTATGATGAAGTTATATTTTGGAATACAGTTCAATTTAAGAACATCATGGAACAATTCTTTCATGTTGGTTGATTTTTGTTTAGCAGTGTATCAACCTTTATAGGTCGTTTGGGGGACCTTGTGTCACATAGTGCACCAGGTCTCTGTATTCCATACTTCAAAAAGTGTGGATGGTTCTACACAAAACCTTCACCACTATAATCGAATCTCATGTGCTGGTGTCAGGCTTTCGGTTCCTAGGAACTGATTTGTTTGACCCTCGTATGTTTTCTTTTTTGTTTTTTCTCAATCATTAAGGTCTTGGATCTTGAAAAGGGTTAAAAAAACGAAAGTGTTTGGTCAGAAAGCTCGCATGGTATATTTATCCACTTAGGTAAACAAGAAGAGTTAAGTGTAACAAAACACACACCTACGTCCTAATTAATGTATGTATCTTAGGAAAATATTGGTGTAGGAGTGTGTATATATTCATTTGTAGACAAAGATTGTATAATATTCCTTTTTTTTTTTTTTTTTTTTTTTTTTTTAGAATGTTGCTTCATTACCTTCAGACTTCTATTCTCATAAGCCAAAGATTTTCATTGATTTACCTTTTAAGTCCAAATGTAATGGGCAATAATTCAAAATTCTTAACCCACCTTTTTCATTCTCTTTCTATGTGCAACATACCGTGGTAGTTACAATTTTTTTTTTTTTTTTTTTTTTTTTCTTTCCAAGAATCTTGAATTATTGTCCACTTACAAATCTGTATTGTGCGTTTTCATTCGAAATTACAAAATTAAATCTATGTACATCTTTGACTTATGAATGGAATAGAAGTCTTTCAACATATCATTTTTCATTTGTACCTTTTTATGTTGTTAATGGTTGTGCATCTTTGGTTGTGCCTGTCTAGTAAGTGGCATTGACAGGTGAACTCCTATTTTAAACATTTGGAGAAAAATATCATTTTAAATTTGAGGTGTGTGAACAGGTTTGTACAAACGGTTTTTGTTTCTCCAATGACTTTCTTTCCCTATATAGGAATCTCATTATAAGGTAGTTGTCCTAAATTTCTACTCTGTCTATTTTTGAAAGGATTTTTTTTTATGCAGCATTTATTTCTTGTTGCTATAAACATTTACTTTCAGTGGCAGGATCCTTTAGTTGAGTTGCTATCCCTGTTTTTTATTTTCTTAATGACATTAATAGCAACCGGCTTAGATTCAGATGTCCTACTGAAAAGAAATCTAGGCTGTTCTTACTTTCAGGTTTTAAGAAAATTAAAAATAAAAACAATGATAGCAACTCAAACAATTGAGCCCCACTGAAAGTAATGTTTAAAGTAATGTGTGTTGCGGGGAGAGTGGTTAGAGAATTACCTTTTCTTATCATGTGACTTGGGTTTGTATCTGACCATGGTTGATTTGTCAGGGAGGTGACTTCCTGGTGTTATTATCCCAGGGAGGTGATCCCCATGTGTGGAACTGTTAGAAAGTACCCGAAAAGCATACTACAGTTTGACCCAAGCCTTTGAGTGAAATTGGTAGAGGTAACTGTTTCAGAAGCTATCACTGGTTATGTTAGCATGATGGTACGAGTCGGCATCACTGAGGCTACTGAACTTCTTCAAACTGTTGATCACATCAGATTACGTGCTATCTCCCAGAAACTGTAACTAAGGTCTGCTCAGTATAGTTCTAGTATAAACCGTAGGTAGAATTTGTGGGTGTTGAACAAACACAAATTTGCCTCAGCAGATGCCTACATCAGGGATTGGCTAGCCACCCAAGCAAACTGTTGTGCTCAGAAATGAGTAGCTGGTCACTGTGCATATATGTTTAGTTGAAGATTCTTATGAAAAAATGAAGTTGTGTGAATTTTTGAGTCGGTGTATTTAATTTTGATATTGTTCATTTGATAAGGATAGTATTAGAGATAGTGAATTATTTATTCACTTTATCAGTATATAAATACTTTTTTTTTCTTTTTTTTTTCTTTCTGTCCTGTAATTTTCTCCTCTATATAACTATGATCAGTATTTTAGGCAAAAAAGAAAATCTTCCAAAGTATACTGAAAATTTTTGATGCATGAATGTGATAATCACCAGAAATGTTTTTTTTTTTTTTTTTTTTTTCTCTTGGATGTAAAGATCTTATGGCTCATAAAAAAAAAAAAAAAGTCTATCAGTCAAGTCAGATGATACGAGATGAAGTAGACAATCCACTTAGTATGACCATTGATAGTTGATGAATGAATAAAGAAAATAGTTTGAAACTGAATATGAGTGAATTTTGGACATTTATCTCTTCACTGAGTTTAGAAAAGGTTTCAAAGAATTAAAGACTCTTTACTTGCAGTTTGATTTATCTATTTTTTCTCTATCTATCTGTCTGTGTGTGTATGTATATATATATATATATAAAATGTGTGTGTGTATAGTTGGTTACAGAATTGTTAAACTTTGAATATAAGTCTGTTTTAGACTTTTCAAAAGCCTCAAGGGACTTGGAAAAACATTCAATATAAATTTGCTTCCATTGTTAACTGAACCAATGAAAGCAAGAACTTTTAAGAGTTAGGAAATTAGATAATAAATTTGGAAAGACATCTTTCATGTCATATGTTGCTTATTCTACAAGACTTTAAAAATATGTCTTTAATTGTATAAAACTTTCACCTTCCAAGTGTTTTCTCTTCCCATAAGTGATTGAGAACAATCTGTCAACTCTTTTCAGATGTGGGTTTTTTTTTGTTCATGTTTTTTGAACAGTGACGGAATATGGATCTGAAGATTGACAAGCCAAGAATTTTGTTTGACCAATTATGAAGTTCAGTCTTTATAATTTTGCAAGTAGTGGACATTCATTTTCTCAAATGATAGAAGAAAATTGACTTTGAAATAGATGGGCCACTGAAGAATTGTCAACGTGATACACTTCCTAAAATCAGTATTACAGCAACTCGGCAGCAGGAAACTGATTTTTTGAATTTTTTTTTTCTTTTTCTAAGTGGATTGAGATGTGGCTATTTGGATAAAAAAGCATTTCTTGTCCCTGAAAGATGAAACTCTACCATAAAGCAGAAAAAAATACTACAATTTTCTGACAAGAAGGGTTTCCGATTTTGAATTTTGCTTGAAATAAGAATGTTCAGAAAACCTTTTTAAGATATTTCTTGCATTGGATATAAGCTGGTCAAAAATTCAACAATGTTTAGCAGATTTAGTCAGTTATTTTTGAAAGAGTAAAAAAAGATCTTTTTACCAATAGTAAATTAAACAAATGAATAAAATATCCTTGTATTGTTGAAATCATTGAATAGAGACTTGTCTTTGTTCAGGTCACATATGCACACATGCATTAGTGAATGATTGGCAAATGAGAGAACTCCTCTGAAAGGGGACTGCAAAGTGAACACTCTTCAGTGGACCCCATAAGAGAATGACCGGCAAGCTCAGAGTACAAAACTGAGCTCCTAGTCAGCATCTGTCCCTGTGTTGCAGCCACGTTAACAACATGAAACATAGGCTTTGTCTCAGACCTACATAAACCTTATATCTGGTTCCGGTAATGTCTGATCCTGCCTGAATCGCCTCCGAACAGGTGTTGGTCACTGTAGAGCCAACCTTCAGAAATGGGGGAGGCGGTTTATGCCACTAATGATAATCCTAATTGCCAATGCGAGCAATCACAAACTATGGAACATCTAGTTTGCTCCAATCCTGAAGATTCACTCCAGGCAAGGCTCTCTGTGCAGCACTTGAAGGGTGTGGTGTAGCAAATTGATAAGATCATTGCATTTTATATATGAGAATGTGTAAACGAAAATAGTCTCAAAGAAGAACCCTACCAACACTCAGCTTGCCAAAGAAAACAGGAAAAGAAAAAAAATTTTCTACCTACACAAAACCATAAAATGCTGAATGGCTCTAGAAATTGAACTGTAACACTAACAAATACCAAACATCACTTGGGGACTCTAATCTAAATTGTAACTCTGAGTTTCTCATCATAATAATAGACTAGTAATGAGACATTTTATCAAAATTGTGCTGTCTGCTGATCATCTGAGCCATGAAGTTCTCTTTTTATTTGGATCAGAATCCCTGTGCGCTGTGGCATTTGTAGGGGAACGACTAAAAGACGTGTCTTGATTTTAAGCACTTACTCTTTTAGCCAATTTGGACGCGCTGGTTTATATTTCAAAATGCCTTTAATATTTAGGTTGATAAAATGTATAGATAGGATAACCGTTATCAGAGTTCAAATTCTGGCCCAGTCTGTTTTATTCACTTCACACTATGCCCTTGGGGAAGGTATGAATCCATCTAGGCTCACCTCGCATAGCAGCCAGTCTTAAATGAAGACAGCTTAACTGACTTTCCCAAAAAGTCATGTTAGTTCACAGATGATATAGAAAAAGAAGCTGTTGAAAACTGCAATTGTTAATTCCTAAAGGGACATGGCATTAAAAAAAATGGTTAATTAACAAGCTATCAGTAAAAACATTGCTTTGCTAGAATCGGTGTAAAACTGATATGGGGAAATATTTTTATCACTTAGGATTGAAAGTACAAGAAGTGTGTGTATATATTTATCTCGATTCAGTCACGGATTGTATTTAACAATAAGTTTTTTGGGGAAAAAGTTTTAATGCTCTGATAAATCATGGGCTTGGAAGTAGAGCTCCCAAAATTGGCTCAACTGACTTCATGATAAAATTAGAACAACATTTCTATGTTGATAGCTGATCAATGGGCAGACCTCGACTCTGACCATCAGTCTGTGTTTTTGTTTTCTCTCACTTCTTGATTCTAATATGTTTGAGATGTTATAGTTAATGGTGCTGATATAATTGAATCCTATGAACGTTGGGTTTGGATGCAATAGATTTTTTTTTTTTTTTTTTTTTTTTTTTTTTTTTTTTGCTATTTGCTGAGTGGACAGAATGTACTTCAAGAAGAGTAGTTTGACAAAATACTCACTTTCTTTTCTTCAGCTGTCATAATAGACCAGTAACGAGACATTTTATAAAGATTGTTAGTAATTGAACAATACGATGACTACAAGGAGGAGGAGGAGGAGGAGGAGAGCATTACTGCAAAGTGAATCTGAATGTCTCGGCTGGAATCCACATTCAGTTTAGATTCCATTTTCTTGTGTATTAATCATTGCTTGGCCACATTATTATAAAATAGAATTACTATAAAGATTGTAAATAATGAAAACATTAGATTTTCTTTAAAAATCAATATCGATTTAATTTCTTACTTGAACATACAAATGACTATTGATGTCTGCAATATTATTAGATCTGACCTGGCATCTCATCTTCAGTTTGTCACCACTGTAATGTAGCTTCTCTTTACCTTTTCTATAAATATTTTCATGGTAATCATTCTGATGAGCTTTATCTATGGTACCTAGACTTTATGAATTTAAGAGCAGTACTAGATTGGTGGCAAGGTCTCCTCATCTTATAGTTGAAATTGCTGCCAGATGTAACCATAAGTTCTATGCTAACAGTTTCTTCTCTCGCACTTCTTGCTTATAGAACTCTCTTTTGGCTTGTTTCCCAGTCAACTTTGATCTTCAAAAACGTAAATGCAATCTCATTCGTTATCTTCTGTCTTAATTCCTCTATTATTGTTCTCTCTCAATGTTTTCTTTTTTTTTTTTCTATATTCTCTCAGACTCTGTAACCTTTGGCATCTTAGTGATTTTATTGCCTTGCTTGGTATGAAATGGTAATAAAATTTAAATTTTTGGTTGCATCTATTTCATTTTGCATTTCTTTTTAAAGCCTCTCACCCCAAGCAAGGCAATAAAGCCAGTAGGATGCAAGGAGTTACTGAGTGTTAGAGAATATGAGAAAAACTAATATTAAGGAGAGAGGACAATAAAAGAATAAGAATTAAGGCAGAATATAATGATTGACATCACATTTAAATTTTTGAAAATCAAAGTTGACTGGAAAGCAAGAAGCTGGAAGAGAATTCCACAAATGAGAAGTGTCATAGCAGAAACTTTTAGCATAGAACTTATGGTTACATCTAGCAATTTCAACTGTAAATTGATGAGACCTGGCCACCAATCTAGTATTGCACTCTGTCAGCAATAAGTATTAATACATCAACAGTTGATTTAACAAGTAGATTCTAAAAATATCTGCCATTCAGTTAAGTGTAAAACTATTTAAAAATGGCCATTATAATATAAATGGTATTTAAAAAAATAAAACAAACCCTTTCATCATTGCCTTACTCACCAAGAAGTTTGTGTGGTCCTCTTTTGAGTTGACAGGAAATACAAAATGTCTTGTAAATATTTTTACTATAATACAACATTTGATAAAGTGAATTCATAGTGGCAGAACTAGATTTACTTGATCAGCAATATTATTTATTTTAATCTCCTAACTTGTATTTATTTATTGAAGATTAGTTGTGAGATACCAGAGAGCAATTTGCTGATGGTAGGAGATTAATGTAAGTCAACCCATTGAGTCTTTACTCTTAAAGACAGATTTTTTTTGTTGGGTATTCTAATCGAGAATATATAAAATGCAAATAAACAAAAAAAAAACTTTTTCAGTAGAGTGTAGTTGGGAAATAAAAATGAAAACTTCATTTGGGTTTAAGGATAGGCAGCTAAGATCATTGTCCAATTTGTTTTTCATGTGAATTGGATATATTGTATTTGATTGCATGTGAACAGATTTAAAACAAAAAATATTCTCTAATTTCAACTGAGGAATATTTAAGAACTTTCTTATAGTGGTAAAGAATGCCTTCTCCTTTCTCTCCTTTCCTGAAAGTCAGCTTGCTTTACTATATATGTAATGAAAATGAAAACCCCTTTTAATAAAGGTAGGGGGCATTCTTTAGAGACATGTTAACAAATCCACTCTCTAATGATGGAAAAAGGATTTATTTTACACAAAAAATATTAAAGAAAAAGTCTTAGTCTTAAAAAGGCACTTAATTCAGTAGCAAATATTCAGATGAAAACTCAACTAACAGCCGCATGTCAGATTACAAACTTATTGATCGACACTTTTCAAGATAAGAGTTGTTTCTGTAACCCATGTAGATGTTGACATACCAGAAAATATTAATCATTTATTAATGTTCTTCATCCTGTTTAAAATTAGGCCAGTGAGGATATGTTGGTAAATGCATCATAAGGAAAGCATCATTTTGACACAGATTTAACCTTTCTAGAAGGTTACTGGGTCTTGCTTGTCTGTTTTGGTTGTATTTAAGGTTGAAGGAAAAAAAACAAAAAAGCTGGAGCAGAACTAGTTAGGATAAGATGGCTGACTATCTTGTTTTCAAGTAAAGATTACCAGATGTGAATATAATCTTTGGTGTGTTCTTATTTCCTAAGCTGCACTAGCAAAATAAACTTTGTTTTATATTGTATCTTGGATAAAACTATGGTTACCATTCTTCTGATCTTTCTTTGTGGCATCAACTTATATGTGTTGCTGAATAGAAAGATTATCTTGAGATATATTTTCTACAGCAAACAAATGCACCCCAATTATAAAAACGATGAAATAGCAAAAGTAAAAAGACAATACATTGAAGTCTTGTTGAAAAAGAAATCCTTTCTTCTGTCAAAATAATCAAAATAAAAGAAAATCTATCATCCAGGTAATATCTGACGGTCTTGCTATGGGATGCCTTTTAAGTCCTTTATTCTCTAATTTTTACATGGCCCATCTTGAAAACATACATATACACACACACACACACAATTTTTCTTTTAGATTGGTTGCCATTCAGGACAAGAGAGCCCAGTCTAGCCTGTTATTTAAACCCTAGCTGGGGGTAGAAGACAGATTTATGCCTTTCTCAAGGGTATTTACATGAAACTGAATGCAACAGACTAGTGCAGGAATTGAACTGCTACCTGATTCTATACCAATATTCGTTACACTACCTGGAAGAAAGAATGCATTTTATGATTATTATTCCCCATCAGTTTATTGGGTCCTTTTTTGACTTTGTGATGGTGGTATTGTAGTTGCTTGTACATATGAGTATTTGACACAATGATACTGATATTAAAGAGAAAAAACAAACCCTTAGAATCAGCTATTTTATAGAAAAGATGTGAATATTAATGGTAGCTATGAAACTTAATCTCATTTATAAGGAGTAATCCATTTAAAAAGGGTATAAAGTGAATTTGTAGAGCTTACTTGAGTGTAGCTTACTCAGGCACAAAGCAATGAGCAGCTGGATGAGCACTGCATAAAAGAAAGCCTGTAGAAGAGGCAGCCTGTTAGTTTTCTGTGAAAAATCATCGTCTTATAAAATCTTTGACCATTTGCCTGTAGGCAAAATGTATAAGACACTCCTCAAAAGATTGGAAAATTGGACAGCATGCATAAAGTGGATGTGAAATGGAATTTTGCAGCTACTCTTTGCAAGATTATTGTTAAAGCCCAGGGGAGATAACTTCAAAGGAGGCAATAGTAAGTAGGTACAAGAGCAAGTAGATTTCCTTTTTTTTTTTCTTTTTTTTTTGTTTCCTCAGACATTTTGGTAGCACCTTGTATCACCAACATGTCGGTAATAAATTCAGATATTGAAAATGGTAAAGAATGGATTGGTAGCTTTGGAATCCTAAGCAAAAATTGTCTTGTATGTATATAAATTGCTTTCTCTCTCAGCATAAAGTGCAATCACATAAAATCCGAGCAGCACATCTCCTCCACCCTGAATTAAGATATTACATTTCTACAATATATATATTTTTAATTTTTTAGTCTGCACATTTTTGTTTGCTCTTTGTCTGAGAGATGAAAAAAGGAAAGTCTTGTTTCCTTATTTCAATCATGACCTGATCCATTAATAACACTTTCATTATCTCCACTCATATGATTCATCTTGGAACAATTTAAAATTAAATAATTCTATTTAAACAATTTATATATTTTACTCATTTTAGGACTTGGATTATTTATCATTTACGTATCATTAAGTAATTCTATCTCTACCTCTCTATGTATACAAACATAGAATATTTTCACTGTTTTCCTCATGTATTTTCCTGCTCAAATTCAGACTCCCTCAAATTGAATACCCTCCCCACAACTGTCAAACTGACTTGCTTTGATTTCCCTTTAGTTTTCCCTCTACAAAAATAAAACCTTAATGAAAGAATATAATATATAAGCTGTATTTATCTGAGTAATGGTGTGTAATTGAATGACAAAATGGAAAGAATTTCTATGCAATGCATGTTGTCCTTCAAAAGGACTTCTTTGGACTAAATGGTTTTATTTATTGAATCAAATACATATGTTGGATAGGGAACAAGAGTAAACAAATTTTGTTTTTGCTTTTATTGTCAAATTTAAAATATCCCACATGCTAATATCACTAGTTAGTTCACATTCTATACATTTTAGTATTAATAAATTAACATTTCTTACTTGAATTCTATCAATAAAACATTTAATCTGAAGTGGTTTTGAATGGTCGAAGTTTAACAGGATTTTTTTCCATTTTGTCATTGAATTGTATAACAATTGTCATTATTCTTATAAAAAGTGCAAAAAAACTTTGACTGATGCATTACAATGTTGCCATAAATGTCATAATGTTTATAATTTTATAATTCTTGATGTTTTATGTATCATAAATGAATTTATAACTCTTTCTAGAAAAGTGCAAAGCTGAAAATAAAATCTGTTGATTGTTTAAAAAAAAATGCTCTTTTGTCTGGTGCCTGGAAAAAGTTTTTATTTTTGAATGTTCACTGGGAGATAAGGATGATCAGGAAAAAGACTCTTTATGGGGAAAATCCTTGATAAAATAAACTTGGAATATTATCTTAGAAATAGTATTGAACAATTCCTTGAAAATTGTACCCACTTTAAGTATTATTATAACTTTGGGTGGGATCCTGTGGGAGATGAACAAATGAAAATGATTTCTATATGATAGCCAAAAAACTGTGATTAAAACTATTTAAGTAGTAATTTCTCTAAAGATTCCAGGATAACAAAATGAGAATAACCTCATGTCTGATTAGATCCAGCCTTATTGATATTGCTCGTATATCCAGACTTCAATTTTTAATTTGTAGAGTATGATACTTTACCAACTCTTCCTCTTTGATGCAATGAGAAAGCTTCTGCCTCAGGGTTGGACCAGGCATCACCTCAAGGGTTTGGTTTTAAATTTTGTTCCCTCTCTATTCTCTGTCCAAAGACACATGGTATAATGTACCTTGCCAGCCAGAAGGTTTATATTGAGCCAAATGGTTGTTCATTTTCATAAGCAGGTTTGACAAGCCTCTTGCTGTTTATTGGAATCTCCTGAGTTGGAAGAGGAGAAGAGTTAATTACAGCACAAAGTTCAAATCACAGCCAAGGCAGTTGGTATTCATTATAACACCAGGTTCCTTGTGGATGTGAGAAATTATGGCTCTTAACAACTTCCTGTCCTTTGTAGCTGTTCATAATGTTAGCCTTTTTTTTAATATCCCATTCATTATTTTTGTTCTCTCATCTATTTACCCATTAGGTAGGTTATTTGCTATTTCTACTTCCTCCTCTTGCCTTCAATATCTTGTGAGTGTCAAATTCTTCAAGCCCCCCTTCCTCATTTTGTATCCCAGAAATTTCAAAGCATCTAAGCATTTTTTTGTGATGTCAACGAACACTCGTTACCACTTTTCTAATGCTCATTGTAGTAGAGACTTTGTAATTGCAGATAGAACTTATAGTACACTATTGAACAATGCTGGTGCCGGGTGTCTTCGAATAGCACTTGCACTAAGAGTACTTGCTTGATAAAATTGGTTCGAATAGTAATCGTGTATTGATCCAAATAGAGAATAATGTAGAGAAGTGAGTAGAGTAGGAGAATAACAGTTTGAATAGTAGTAGAGGATAGAGTAGGAGGCACAATCTCCTATTTTTGCATTTCCTCTATGGTCACGTGGTCTCCTTAATAATGGGATCGCCCGTGTTTGCTCACTGGTGATCTATGTTCGAACTCAAGTGTCAGCAGTGACACTTTGTTCCTATATAACAACCACAATTGTAAGATGGAAGGGAGTGGTGACGTTTCCTCTATAGTCACGTGGTCTACTTAATTCAATAATGGGATCGCATGTGTTTGCTCACTGGTGATCTATGTTCAAACTCAAGTGTTGGCAGTGACACTATTCCTATATAGCAGTAATTTTTTTTTGGTTTCAATTTTCCTTAAAACTTAAAAATCCAGAGACACATTAGTGAAAGGTATCTTCCAAAAGCAAACGAAATATTAAGAAACAGGAAAATTTTGTAAAAAACAAAAATAAACCCAGAGTGCTAACTGCTATGTAATCCTCTTAATGGAGGCAATGAATGCTGATCATAATAAAATGGTTGGAAAGCCAATTTGCAAGTTCAATTCTTTTACTACTGTAGTTTCATGCCATATTAAACTGAACTTGTTGCAATACAGTGCCATGCTTTTTAATGTATTTTATTTTGAATAAATATGGAAAGAGATTTTTAAAAAAAAGAAAGAAAAAAAAGACATTTGTTCAGTGCTACCATCAGTCTACAATAAAATTCTCATATCCAGAATTTACCAATTCACTTCTGACCTTTCGAACCATGACTCTTCCATTATTGATCAAAGAAAATTCACCATAACCTGATATATTTGACGGATAGTTTTCCTCAGGTGTAATCTGTGTTCTTCAGCAAAGATTTCTGCATATTGATGCCTGCATATAGACAAAGTATAGCCGGATACTTAGATATTGGTATTCTATTAGCTACAGATATTTCAGTTCTATCATTTCTCACTTGTAGGATTTCCTTGCAAGTAGTTATTACTAGCAACAGATTTTTTTCTTATTTTTTTGTTTGTAATCTTTCTCGCGTATACGTTCTTCCTCTTTGATTATGAAAAAAATATTTTCAGTTGCTTATTCAAGATTACAATTTCTTTTTTCATTGCATTTTTTTTTTCATATTCATAAATTCTAACATTAAAAATCTTTGTATTTCTCTAGATAATAGAATTTTGAATTTACAGATACTGAGAAAGAAATTTAAGCAGTGATTCCTCCAAAAAATTGCTTGCTTTTAAATCTTTACTGGCAAATGGTGCTGCCACTGCTTAAATTGCTGTACTCAAAATTTCCTTTGGCAAATGGCACTATCACAGCTCAAACTGATAGCTTGCAAGTCTCTGCTAGAAAAGGGTGTGACCTTTGCTCAAACTATGAGATTGTAAATCTTAGTGGTGATGGCACTGTTTCGCTCCAGTACAAGTAATTTAAACTGACATTGGAGGTAACCATAAAAAATATAGTATTCTACACAAAGTTGATTCATAAATGGTATAGAGCTTCACTTGGTATGTGAAATCTTTAGGAGTTTTTCTTTCTAATTCCATAAATATCAAATGGTAATGTTATCCGTTTCCTTACAAGGAAATATTTGGCATTTATTGACCGAGCAGCTATTACTGTTTTCACTTGAAATCTATAGTCTTTCTCTTAAAACGCTTTTTTTAGACAAATAGCTTTCTTAAGTCCAGAAGCTTTCATCGCTCTTTCCAGTATTGATGGGAGTTTACTTCTGAACCTTCTATTTGACGTGGCATGGAATGTTAACATATTTATTATGTCATTATTTTCTCTTCGACTTACATGTGCTATCCATTTTAGTTGTTGCCGCTGTTGGTAGTCCTCAAGTGATGTGGCTCCTGTTATTTGGTACAGTTCTTTCTGTGATTCTCTAGTGCCTGTCCTCAATGTTCAAGATGCTCAGGCTTTACTTGGTCAAAGCTTTCTTTTTTTTTCTTTTTTTTTTTTTTTTCCACTATTGATCTTAGGAAGCAGTTGTATACAGCTGACAGTTTATATATTTCTGAATGAGTTTGTGCATCCATATGAAAGTTTCAATCTGATGTTATTTAAGAACATGACTCAAGTTTTCAGGTTAATGTTTTGTTTTCATAAATTCGTCCAATGCCACAAATTGCTATCTCTGGCACAGCCAATTCTATATTCAATTTCTTTTTCACCGAGCTGAAGTATCTGAAGTGTTTAGTATTTACTAATTCCACATCCTGAATTTTTATGATGCATTGAGTGTAGGTGCCATCACTGCTTTCATTCCAATTCCAGATCACAGTTTCTGTTTTGGAAAGGTTTATCTGAAATCACTCTTCTTGGAACGCCTGATAGAGGATGTTGATTTTCTGTTCAAGGTCATTCTTATCTCGACTATGAATATCTGTGTTATCAGCATAGCTGCTCATCAATACATTGGCCTCACAAGGGAAAACAGGATCGTTATCTTCTATTGGTAGATTTGTTTGCAATGCGGTATGAAAGGTTTAAATTGTCAGTGCCCATCTTGTCACATCTGTGCTTGTAAATGCACAGAACATAGTCTAGGAAGCGATTAAATAGGCTAGGTGTCTCATTTCCTTGTCGTACTCCTGATGAAATCTGAAATTTCCATATTGGGGTCCTTGCCAGACATGCAAAATTCTTTAGATCAATACAGTTCCTCTATTAGATCAATGCATTCTGTAGATTCTGAGTTTGGAAGGCGATTTCTAATTGATGAGAAGTGGAAGTCTCTTGATGGGGTTATATGAGTCTGCAAGGTTGACTAAGCAGATACAGTTTGCTATTAGAGCAGTAAGCAATTACTTAGAGTTGTTTGAGATATACGCCATTGGTGCATTCCTTCCTAAAATGAAAACCAAATTGAGCCATAAGGAGTTGATTTTCATTCGTAAGATGACGAGAGCCTCGTTAATATAATGTTCATTAATACTTTCACCATGATGGATACAATCAAGGCCCTCCAGACATACTGTGTGTCTGGAAGGTTTTGAGGGCTACCTTTCTGTTTCCATAATGATTGATGAATGATAGACCCCACTTTTTTTTTGTGGGGGTGGGTGGATTTCTGATTCCAGACTTGTTTCATAAAACAGAGGAACTTGTTATTGAATTCAGGGAGAAAGTAAACTTTTCAACAGTTCAGCTTCAATGTTGATTGATGCTTTATTATTCCTTAGTTTGTTAATAGCTTTCTTAATTTCATCATCACTAGGTTCATTATTGTTTATGTTTGAAGACAGACTTTGTAATGATTGGGTTCTATTGGTATATGTTCTATTTCTGCTGGTATCTTGAGTTTAGTCTGGTCAGGGTTGAAATGCAACTCTGTGCTTTTTGAGACTAGGACATTTTTTCTGTATGATATTATCGTGGTTTTTCGCTTTTTGAGTAATCCTATTTGGCTCCTTTGTCAAATATGGGTGCATGAAACTTTTGCTCCTTTGAATTAGTGTAAAATACTGAAAGTGACATTGACCTTTTTATAGATTTAGATTTTTTACACATTTGTCAGGCCCAATTTTATGAAAAAAAAAATATATAAAAGGAAATGAGCTGTTTATAATCAAAACATATCCTGAATATTTAAAGCTGGTGACTTTGGTACATTTTTTTTTTTTTTTTTTAATTCTAAAATTTCTCCTGAGAATTCCTAATGTAAAATCAACTATCAAGTGAGTAGTTTTAATTCCACTTACAAATACAAGTTGATATTAGATATAACAGTAAAAGGTGACAATAATCTCAGCCAAAAGTAGGTTTAAGTTTTCAGATGTTCTTATAATAGAAACAAAGTACTGTCTAATTTGATTTTTAGGTACTGACGAATGATTGATTCACTGTCAGATTTTCTTAAACAAATAATTTTAACATCATTTTCTTCTTCCACATGTCTTCATTATGGAACTCTCTTGCAGCTTTTTGCTTTCTAGTCAACTTTGGTCTTCAAGAATTTAAATGGAATGTCAATTGTTACCTTCCGTCTTAATTCTTGTTTTATTGTTCCCTTTTTTTAATGCTTTTATTTTTCTCATTCTTTCACACTAAATAACCCTTTGCATTTTAGTGGCTTTATTGCCTTGCTTGTGGTAAAATGATAAAAAAAAAAAAAAAAGTTAACATTTTCACAATAAAATTGGTATTAATCAATATTAAAATGGTAAAATTTTCAGGTACCTTTATGATTACTACATTGTGAGTTTTAGCTTATAACGTCTCTCCTTATTAAAAATATTAAATTAAGGTCGTCGGGGTTCATTACATGAATAAAGTGCAATATAAATTCTAAAAAGATAGTCATAGAATGATTTGATTAACAATATTGTACATTCCTGAATCAGTTATTTTACATATTAATATGAGCTTCTTGATATTCTATAACCTTTACTCCTTCAATCATTGATGTGTTCATTGTTTTTTTTTTGTTTTTTTTAAGGTCAGCTTTGCAGAATGTGAAGGAACATTATTTTGTATGAATAGACTTTATTTTTTTTAAAAACTGTAGCACTCAAAAAAAAAAAATTCTTATGCAATAATTTATAATAAATCATTGCATTTATTTTGAAACCATCAGCAAATTTTAATTTTGCTGCCTACCTTATTCCAAAACATATCTTCACCTACTCTTTGTTGTGTAGGTTGTTTCCATAAAGGACCCAACTCGAGGCCATTTATCAGATTCATCCAATATAGCTTTACATTCATCACTAAAAATTACTCTTGAGAAATTACTTCTTTGCTCATTTTACCATAAGTGGTAGTTTTTAATATTTGCCATCTTGTTTACATTTAAAACACCAGCTTCTTCAAATATCTTATTGCTGGTCAGTTCATTTTTCTTACTTATTGCCCCTTTTTAATTCTTCTCAAATGTCTTTTCACAATATTCTTAAAGCCATTTTTCTTTTTCTTCTCTTGCCAATATTTTCATTTTTTTTTTCTTCTTGTCCTCTGATGTTCAATTTCATGATTTCCTATCGTCATGTTCCCAGGACTTTATAATATCTTTTACATCACTTATGAAGTAAACATTATTATGATTGAAATTTAGTCTTAAATATCAGTAATTATACTGTGATAAATATATTTGTCAATACAAGCAACAATCTTCAAACTCCATAAGAAAATTTCATACCACAAAGAGCATTACTTCAAATATTTCTAATAAAAATATTAACTTGAATTCACATAGTATATTTATCAGATAAATATATCCTGGAAGTTTGATTAGTATCTGATGGTCAATACCAATTTTCTTGTGTGATCATTAACTTGCATAATAAAATCTGATCTCGTTTATATGGTTACTTTATTATTATGCTTGTATAAATTTCTTTCACCTAATTTCTGATCAGACCACTGTGCCCTCTTCAATTGATCTCCTGCTCGTTACTTATATTCACAACCTCTCACCTTTCCCTTCACCTTTCCCTCTCTAATTAGTTGTATATATGATGTACATTGACGAGTTTATTTCTTTTTTAATAGTATAAATATAAATTTCTACAGCATTGATTTTTCAACTTCAAGCATTGATCAGTTGCAAAAATTGTCACACAAGACAATTAAAGAGATTTTTAGCAAAACTTATTCCAAAAAGCTAAACAGGATATTGAGAAACAGAAAAGCTTTGTTAGAAACAAGGAAATGAATAGTGAACTTTTATATCTGTCCTTCTATAAGGGAGTGACTGCTGGACAATTTCCTAACAGATGAAGAAACTTGAAGCAACAGTAATGTGGTTCTCCAGAAGGATGCTGAGGATACAATGTGTGAGCAACAACGTCATGAGGAAGGAGGGCTTGGAAAATCTGATACTCACAGGACAACTTGAAGGCAAAAGGGGCAGGAAAACAATGTATAACATACTTAGTAAACACATGGCAGAGCAGGGTTTAGAAGAGAAAAAAAAAGACAATTTATTAAGATTTACAAAGGACAGGAAATTGGAGGGCCAGGATCACCTATGGCCTGAGGGGACATGGCACATAAAGAACAACTAAAATTCTACTATTTCTAAGAAAATAATTTTGAATTCAAAATAATTTTTTAATAATTTTTGTAACTACCTGCAAACTGATTATTGTATATTTACTGGAAACATTAGTTTGAGTGAAACCAAATGAAAATCAGTTGTTATTGAACTGGTTGAAATGTTTGCTGCTAAAAAAGCAGCAAACATTTCGACCATTTATAAGGCATCAGGAATGTGTTTAAACTTTATTAACTCACACTGTTGCATTGTTACCTGGCTGTGTTGATGTGTTTTTAGAAAAATAGTAAATTTGTCATTTACTGGAAATAAATGATTATGTATAAAAATACTGCCGGAGACTTTGCATGGCCACTGCCATTTTGACTTGTATCAGATACTCTGCAATGCAGACTAAAGTGAAACAGTATTCCCAGCACAAAATATAACAAAAATATGTCATGAAATATTGTAGACTACTATATGTCTATGCTGATTTGGAAATGTCACCAAGCACTAGTTAATGCCTAACACTAGTTCTATGACCAACATCTCAGTCTTGAAAATACACATAATACATAATGTCAACAGCAGGCAATGCAAGTTTCATAAAGATGTATAAATGATTAGAGCAGCAAGAGTTTAAAAAAAAATCTCTTGATTGTGAATACTGCCATGTCAATGTATTTTTCCAAAGTTAACACACTTTTTTATTCTAAGCTTGAAAATGGGATAAGATATTTTTGCGAGAAAAGTGATTTGTGATGTTTATTGGGAAGAGACTCTGGATGATCAAATGTCTCAAAAGTGGTTTACAAAGATTTTTTTTTATTTTTTTTTCACAAATCTTAATATTCACCTTATATGTAAGAGTTTGCTTAGATGATTTGCATTCAGGTATTTAAGGTTGATGATAGCAATCAAATTAAGGCATGAGAATAATCAATGTTGTACAATATGGGGAAATAGCCAACCTGCTGAAAAAACAAAAAACAAATCAAGCATTGAATATCACTTGCACCAACCTGGTTTTATGTTAGTTGCTTTGATGTGTAACTTCCACAGAAATTTAAACAAAACCAAAACCTGATTGAGCTGCATTTAAATGTCTTGGTAACTGTTATGGTTGATGACAAGTGGATACTTGACAAGATGCATGCATTTACAGAGATTTTGGCACCACCACAAACCATGGTGAAGATTGTTTTTCAAAGAAGTTGATATCCTGCAAATGGAAGTAATGCTTCTAAAGAAGTAAACGACTAATTTGAACAAAACTCTCTTTCTAATTCAACTCCAACTGAAGGCAGCAGTTGACAGATAGGATTGGGAATTAAAAGAAAAGGCACAATGTTCCATCAAGATAATGCAATGATGCAGTTTTCTTTGTGGCCCAGGCAAAAATTGTTAAGAGCATGGCTGGAAAGTTTTGATTAAATCCAGTATATTTAGTAGAAATTATACTTGTCAATTATCATTTATTCTGGCCTTTTACAGAATTTTCGTTGTGAAAACAAATTTCAATTTCTTGGAAAATTGCAAGTGACACCTTCTCTTTGTATAAACCAAACTTATGTTACCAAATATTACAAAACTGAATTCTTTTAGACCACAGCAACTAATGGTCAAGAATTTACTTTTAATTTCATTTTCCGTCATTTGTTCATTTCATTTTCTGTATTGGGAGCAAATTATGGACACACACGCACACATTCTTAAGAGATAAGTTCAAGCAATGATGAAAGAAAATTGTATGTTTCTTCCCTTTTGTTTTAAATGTGTGTTGGCAATGGTAAATAGCTCCACTCCATGAAAATCTGATTGACAGAAGAGGATTCTTCTGTTCAAGGCTCCCTACAGATTACTGAATTAAACTGATTGAGGAAAGGCCAGAGTGTATGCTAACCAAAAATGTTGTGATTGAAAAAGATAAAGAATATTTCAAATAAAATCATTTATGAAATCATCTTTTCTTTCATCTGTTCTTCCGAACCAAGGTACCATTTTGGTTTCTAGTACTGATTCCATTCAGTTCCATGTCTACTTGAGTAAAAAGAAACATATTTAAGGAATTCTTAATAACTGAACCATTGTGGGAGAAATGTATAATTATTCTGGTCAACATTTTTTGTATTTGAGTTTTTCTGAGGAAAAAGGAATAAATTTATTCATGATATCTTTAAAAATAAATAAAAAATAAGTGTTTTTTGCATTGTGTTAAATCATTAAGTCAACATGGGTCCTAGGTTACAGTGTCACGCCCTTGTTTTGATAGAATTGGTTCTCTTAAGAATTAGGTTCTGTAATTTGTTTATCAAGTGGTAGATATTTTTTTCCTTAACTTTCCATTTTTCTTCTGTTAAAAACATGTTGGATTATATCTGTCAGTGGAATTACTTTGTCATATCAATTGAACATTTTAAAATAATATTGTTTCCAAGAGGGAGAGAGAAATACCAAAATGTAAGACATTGCACTTTTTAACTTAGAACTTTTTACATTATCTTCATTTTGTTTGCTAAATCAAGCCACTCACTTCCAATGTAAGAATTTACTAATTTTAAGGGAAAAATATGTTGAGTAAAAAAAACACCTTTTGCTAGTTTTCCAACTGGAGAAGTTTAAATTGAAAATTAGCACTTTGTCTTGCTTTGTTGTTATTCGGCACCTAGTGAAGTTCTAAATAATTATAATCATATTATGTCTATAATTATCATCTCTAAGATGAGATTACTAACTATTGCTCCATGGTTAAGTATCTAGTTTCATTAGTTTATTTTTCACTACTGTGAAAATCTACTTTTAACACATTCAGTACTAAAGGGCATTAATGGTTTTGCTACTTTATCAATTAAGTACCCTTCATCACCAAATGTTCACACTAGTCTTTTTTTTTCTTTTTTAAATAAAAGTACATTGTTTAGCTTGTATCTATTTAAATCAATTTACGAGATTTTTTTTGTAATATTCAGTTTTCTTGTTGCATGGGACGAAGGCTGATAATTCTATAATTGGGATACTAGATAAAGACATAATTTAGTATGTACTTGGTGCAGTAATGAGTGATTTTTTTTTTAGTTCAACAGATAGCTTCTTAGGTATGTATATATTTATACTGCCCTTTGAGAAAGGAATTGGTCTCTTTTTGCTCCTACTTTCTTAGCTCCCAGAGGCATACATACAGTTGCTGTCTTTGAAATGGATTTGCAGCGCTGAATTGAACATCAGTGAAATATGTTGATGCTTATCACAAAATTGATGTTTTTAGTTTTTGAATATATTCATGTAAGTAAAAGTTAACAATAAAGGGTTGGGTTCGAAATTCCAGACCGACGGTTCCCGAGTTCGAGATGCACCTGAAGAAGGCCGGAGGATCAGACGGCCGAAACGTTGTGAGGAAAGCAACCAAGATGAGGAAGTCAGTCCGATTAACGAAATCCATAGTGAAAACCCCTCATCCCAAAAATATAGACAACTGCTCTTGTGTTCCTTCATACTTTTGCACCTGTTTCATTTTTTTTTTATTATGACAGTGTTCCCTACTTTTCCAAAGTTACACTGTAATTATTCATTTTTGAAGGTATTTTTTTCATCACTCCTTAATTGAGTGTATATAATAATAATAATCAGAATTTGATAAGCATCTGTATTTACATATTAGATTTGACAGGGTGGATTAACTTTCTAGAATTTTACATTTTGTTTCTGTTCATCTTCATTTTAAGACATTTTTATGTACAAATTTGACAATATATTTACACATGGAAAATAGCTGTGAATGATATTCACCCATCTATTTTTAGAAAATTATGTGGGGGTAGTTGCCTATTTCGCATTGTAGATTTGTTATGAGTCAGGAGAGTAGAGATCTGAAAACTGGGTTAGTTTGAGAGATTGTAATAGATACGTTCATAAAAGAAACTTTCAATATATTATATAATTATCATTTTACTTCCTTGACTCACTTACGCAGGAAACCTAAAGGATTTATTAGCACTCAATGCTTCAGATTCAAAAAAGATCTTAGATGAGGAAAACCTTGAGAAAAACAGCTGTTGTATTATTTTAAGAATTTAGATAAATATCAACTTTTAGGTTTTTTTCTTTATTTGCATATTTGATTTATGAAAATAGATTTCTTATATAGTGTTAAACAAGAGACAAAGATCATAGTTTGGGTTAGGCAGATGAGTTGACAGGACAGATACTAAGACAACATTATGAAACACATATGAAAGAGGAAAATCCTTTTTTACCAATGCAATGAAGCATTGGCTTAAAAGGTTTTTACTCATCTTTTTTTTTTATTTGTATTCTTTCTTTGTCATACACACACACACACACATACATATATATATATATATATATATTGAGCACTTTAACCAGAAATATAGCATACTTTAAAACTATATTTTATCATCAGCTAAGTGACAAACTTTTACTATATATATAATATATATATATATATATATATATACTAAAAGTTTGTCACTTAGCTGATTGAAGTTACCTTCAGCATTCCTTGGGAATGCAAAGTTTCAGGATTGTACGTGCAGAATCGTCCCAGAATGTTTTTAATTTGCTCAGTGTTGGCCTGATTCCAGAATGGTATATGGCCTACAGCCACTAGGCGCAAAGTTAAAAAGTGTGACACAGTGACATTTGCATATATATATATATATATATATATATATATATATATAATATAGAGAGAGAGAGAGAGAGACATTATTTTTAGTGGTACATGTTTTTCTTTTTACTTTAGTTTCCTAAACAGACAAATTAATAACAGCTGGCCTTGATTGAGAAATCCTATAACACCTTATACTGTAATCATGTATTTACTTCAACTTGCATCACATAATCAAGATCCATAAGAGACTTTAAATAAAATTGTCTCCATTTATAATTCAACTTGTTTTGATAATTATACAAATACTTGAGCAATATGAAAGCATTGACATTTTTATAAACTCAAAATATTAACAAAAATTCTGAAAGTAAAAATAATAAAATTTAGTGAAAAAAAAAAAAAAATTGCAATTTCTGTTTTCACAAACATTTTTCAAATTTCTGAAGTTTTTCTTTTCAAGATGTGACATTTTTAGTCACACTATTTTTCCTAAATTATTTTTGATAGATTCTTTGTTTTGCCATAAAATTTTGGCAAGTAAGATTGATTCCATGTCTGGTTAAAGCAAAGTTATTAACACAATATTTGTAATTCGAATGAACTATGTCTTAAATTTAATTACATATCTTTTATACAAAATGACGCTTTTCCATTTGGATGTCTCACTATATTCTTTCATTTCAATTTCCTTTAGCATAACCTCTACAGGGTGCGATAAAGAAATTGTTGTCTAAATTATGTAAAAATTACAATAACACGGACATCACATTTTAACCTATATTTACTGAAATTACACAAAAGTACCTTGAAATACTACAGAGTAAATTTATTCAATAAAATCTCCATTGGCTTCAACCATGGCCTCCAGATGACTTCAGATTCTCCTGCAACTCTTCTGGATGGTCTCCTTGTTTAAGTTGGTGAATACTGCCATAATTCTTGCCTTCAGTTCATCTTTGGTGTTACATGGAGTTTTGTTGGTGTCTTGCTCGATTGTGTCCTATATGTAATCAAAGAGGTTGCAGTCTGGGGAGTGAGGTGGCTAAATGTCAGGGGTGATGTGGTCACAGAAATTGCCTGACATCCATGACTGGGTTCTCCTGCTTGTGTGGTATGGCACAGTCCTGTTGCCAGACAATCTTCCAACAGCCAACCTCTCGACTCAGAGCAGCACTGCCTCCTCAAGGCACTTGATATAGGCCTCTGTGTTGAGTCTGAGGCCCTCACCAACAAATTTGTGAGTTCTTTTCTTATCAGAATGGTTTAAAGTGAGTTTTCCGAGCTGCTGTACCTTCATAATCACCATTAGACTCGTCCAACTCTTTCTGAATCCTCTGCAGTGTCCTTAGATTGACACCCAAACCCTCTGAAATGTTGATATTGGAGCTTCCAGCATGAATGCCAAGTGCAGTATAGCATACCATTTCCAAATTTCTGATGGAACGAATTGTATCATGGTGCTCTTTTTTTCACAGACTGTGCCCAACTGACCCTTCTTTACTGTGCAGTCAACAAAAGCAAAATTAAAAATATAAAATGGTGGCAACTTAACCCATTGTACCCTGTACATATATACATGCCATACTGACACAGCTACATTCTTTAAATTTTTACATATGCATTCAGAGCTGGTGAGATGTCCACCAGTTGAAGCTAAATATGGTTGACCAAGTACTAATGAAGTACTAATGAAGCCTTTTATAACTTATGAAAAATTGCCATGATTTGCATACCTGAATTAGAAACATTTTTTTTTTTCCAAGCATTTTTTCTTTTCCATCCATTTTTTTTTTTTTTTTTTTTTCAAGCATTTTCTTTTGACTAATTATATTAAATAATGATTTCTCCATCACCACAATAAGTGATTGAAACTTGTTACATATTAGTAGTATTGGGTGCTGGTAGTAATGGTCAGCTTTATTTTCTTACTGGACATATTGCGTCTCTTGTAATTCTAAGTACTCTAAGGAGATGGAGAAAATAATGTATTTCTGTTAGGAAGCTGGAAACATTTGTTACCTGATCTCAATGTAGATTTTTATATGATGATTCATGACTTGTACAATGTGTCTCCTGGAAATGTTTACTTCTGAAGCTGGCATTGAGAAATCTGCTATACTCTTTGCTACCCACAGATCTGTTCATGGTTATACCTACCGAATGTATTATGTGTAATGAGTTTAATTCAAAAGGAAACTTGATGGCAAATAAGTTGTCATTATTCTCACAAGTTTACAATCTTAACAGAATGGAAGAGGAGTTTGTGAAACCTAAGGACATGGATGCTTCTCTGCTCATCTTAAACTCAACTGGTTTCAGCACTAAGCTATGAGAATTTGATGGATTGGCAGAGGATCAAATCTAGCCTATAAATCCGCATTCCATTTCACGGTTCTTCTTGATTCATTATAAAAAGCAAGTAAATAGAAGTAAATAACTAAAATAATGGTTTCATTTTTATAATCTAAAATATTAATACTTACAAGTGACTTTTAAATGTAGGATTTTAAAACTAACAATTTTTACTTAAAATATTTTAATAAATCAACACTGTTTAAAAAGGTGAAATAAATTGTTATAAAACTGTTAATGAAACATTCATTTGCCGTTGTCCTGTTAAAAATGACGTTAAGATTTTGCCCTATTTTCATTGAAATTATTTCTAGACAGAGAAATAAAATCAGAGGTCAAATGCCGCAATCTACTTGCTGGATGAACCCTGAAAATGGCAAACGGGATCATATCCTCAAATCATTCAGGAAGAATTAAAGTTCTTACCAATATTCTATAAAACCAAGATGTCCATTCCATATAATCTATAATGGATTACTTTACGCTGAAAATATAATTTTAACACCTGACTGTTATATTTATAGAGTTAAAAAGAAATTGAAAATTCATAGTTCTGCTTTGCTTCTGTTGTCCAGTGGAGAAGGATAAAATGCCAGATATGTTTTATTCAGTTTGTATGGTGGACATCAATAAATTAGGTAAATTAAGATATTGTTGTGAGGTCAAGAACTTAGCTAATTACTTTCATAGAAATTTCAAAATTCTGTAATGTTTCGATATTTTTGAAAAATTTATTTTATTTCAACTGTCTCTTCCTGATAAGTATAAGTGTCCTTTTTGTTTCCATTTTCTCTAAAACTTTGTCATGGCTCACATGTTCAGTCCATGGTATTCTCAGCAACCTTCTGTAGAACCACAATTCTGTTACTTCAACCCTCTTTTTCATTTGTGAAGTCCAGCATTCACTGCCATATGGTTGGACAAATATTGCATAATAGTTCAATACTCTTTTCTTTTAGTTTCTAACAATTTTTCAATTTCTTAATACTTTGCTTACTTTTTGGAAGGCATTTTTCACTATCCCAATATGCCTTCAGATTTCACTTTTCATCCTCTGTGAAAATGCTTTGTTTAAAGTGTTTGGCATTTCCAATTTGTAATTTACATGTTGGACTGTTCCTTTTGCTAACAATCATGCATTTTGTCTTGCAATTAAAGTTGAAATTTCTAGGGCACACAATTAGGAAAGAAGGCTTGGAAAATTTGATACTCACAGAACAGATTGAAGGCAAGAAACACAGAGGAAAACCACGCACAAGCTAGTGAACTTGAGTAAATGCATGTTGGAGCAAGGTTGAGGAGAGATAACAAAAAGGCAAAATTCCTTAAGAACTACAAAAGACAGGAAATTGTGGAGAGCCATGATCAATAATGTCCCAAAGCTTGTAAACTATATTTCATATGTCTACAAAAGTTCCTAAATTCTTGCAATAAGATCGAATTTCAAGCAGTTTTATAGAAAATGTTTCTTCTGTTATACAAGGTTTATACTGACTTGACATAGTAAAATCATAACGTATTAAAGTCAATAAACAGTGGTTGGTGGAAGGAATTATCTTGATGCCTATTAATTTTTATGCCTTCAGTATGAAGCTTTAATAAAATTTTCACCACTTAAGTAATTCCTCTCTCTTTCTCTCTAAAGTGATCTATCTTAGATGTGAGGTTTATATCCATCTGTCTCTAGATACACATGTAAAGTACTTAAACTAGATAAAGTGCTAATTAAATTTCAGCCATTCTTTGAGATCATCTTTGTATGAAAGTTGAATGACTAACTCTTTATTTCCTGCAATGAAATAAATTTATAATTTGAAATGTATCTTGTCATTTCCTACTTTGATTCTAAACATTTAATGACCTGAGTGGAATTTATAACCTGATAGACACCAATGCACATGGTATCTTTTATGCATGTGCATTAGATGAGAGTATTTAGCATCATTGAACTTGGGCTTTATTTAATGCTATTTATATTTAGGTGTCATTATCACATGACCTTTGCTATTCTTGTTTCTATCGAACAACACCTACCATTATATTTGATATACTTTAACTGTTATCCTATAAATCGTTATGGATATTTTTTACCCACTTACAGTTATATCATCATTGGCTGTTATAAATTTGTTAAATTGACTGATGCACATTAAGAATTACATGCCACTTTGGTTCCACATTATGTCCAGCCTTAGGTTTGATAGGTTTATCAATCCAGAGCTTTCAGAGATCTTTTTTTAAAGACTATTTCCTGCCTTATTGTTCTAATTTACTAGTCATAGTCTTCACAAATATTAGGCAGCTTTGATAATCTTTTTTCTTTTTGTGTGTGTGTGTGTGTGTATATATATATATATATATATATATATATATATATATAATGGTGTTCCAGTAACTTGGACAGATTTTAAATGTGAATTAAGTTTAAGTGTCTAATGATGTTTTTTCTTTTACTTACAGATTTAACAACTGAAGTCTTTGTTAATCTTTCCATGGTTGAAATTGACAATCAAACTGTGTTAAAGTTTCAAGAGTGCAGTTGGAAAAATTTTGTAAATTCAAACAAACTCGGTCGGTGGCAGATGTGAAAACACAATTGCGTGCTCGTTTACGCCATTCAGCTGAAAACATTGCTGCATTGCACGAGAATGTGGCTGAAAATCCAGACACCTCTATTCGTAATCGTGTGCAGGAATTGAACCTCTCTACAACAATGTTACATCATTTCCAATTGGACACTCGGTTGGTCGATTATGTTAACCCAAAAAATTGTGAAATGCATTTGTTTGAACGTCCATTTTCGTAATTGGCTTTGATAACTTTAACATGTTGGTTGATTGTTAATCTTTCCATGGTTTAAATTGCCAAAGACTTAAGTTGTTAAATCTAAAAGAAAAAATCTTTAGATGCTTAAACTTAATTCATATTTAAAATAAGTCAAATTATTGGAACACCTTTTTTTTTTTTGTATTGGATGCTAGCTTAAATGCCACGCTATTGCAACAATAAACTATAGACAAACTCAAAATTCATCACTTCATTTAAGTATTGCATTAATATTTAAGCTTACCTTTTAAAAGTTCAATGATAATTTTTCTGCCACCACTTAATTTAAAGACAATTTAATGTACATAGGTCCTTATTTTCTGTACAAGCAATTATTTTTATTTCATGGGTGACTTTCACTGGATTTCGCAATTAATTTCGATTATTCCTAAATTTATTTCCAAGTTATAAAAATTATCGTACAAAAAAAAATTTGTTGCAAAAAGTCATGTAAAAAAAAAATTACCAAAAACTATTGCAGTAATGAAAAGTTGGGAATCCAAAATTTCAGGCTTGCCGGTCTGGATCTGGCCCAGAATGTTTTTAATTTGCTCACAGTCAGCCTGATTCCAAAATGGTATATGTTGGGCTACGGCTTCTAGGAGTAAAGTTGTAAAAGCGTGACATAAATAGTTTTAAGGTATGCTATATAACATATGACATATGACATAAATAGTTTTAAGGTATGCTATACTTATGGAATAATGTGCTCAATATCAGAGATGGAGCGTATGTAAATATAAAAATGAACATTGAAGTCAACACTCAAAGGAAACACTGTTTTTATGCTAGACGCAAGCATCAGACCACATGTGTTGGTTTTTTTTTTTTTCTTGACTATTTACATATAAGGGTCAGTGGTGCATTGTGGGTAGTCTATTCTAACTTATTTTAGCGGGAGTGGTTTTATTTATTTGGATTAATTTATTTTGCTTATATTTTATAGTGGTTATTTAATTTGTTTATTTAATTGAATTATTTTTACTTGTTTTGATTATTTCATTTTATTTCTTCTAACAGTTATTTTGGTGGTAGCAGTTTAATTTGTTTGTTTATATGGATTAATTTGTTTTACTATTTTCCAAACACCCGGCATCTATAATCAAACAGATACCAAAATCAATTAACTGCAGGCTTTCCTACAATTCTTCCAATGAAACCATATTTAATGAAACTAAAAAAAGACTATGAAACAGACTTAAAAGATAGTGGATTCCTGGCAACACTCACATACTCACCAGAGCACAAAAAAGGCCAACAGGAAGAGAAATATCATATGGTTCAACCCACCGTACAGCAAAAATGTAAAAACAAACGTAGGAAAAATGTTCTTCAAACTCTTATACAAACACTTCCCGGAATCAAGCACCCTCCACAAAATATTCAACAAAACAAAGTAAAAATCAGCTACAGTTACACTGAGAACATGGCACACATAATAAAAAAGTGCAACAGGAAAACTGTCAACAAACCACACGAACAAACTAAACCTACGTGTATCTGCAGAATAAAGAATGAATGTCACTTGAATGAAAATTGCTTACAACACAACATAATATACCAAGCCATGGTAAAATCACCAGATAATGAAGAAAAGGACCTTGGAAACAAAGAAATTATGCACACAAAACATCTTTCACAAATAGTAAATATGCGAACAGCACAATGTTTTCTAAGTATATCTGGGAAATTAAAAACAAAATGCAAATCACACCAAAAATATCATGGAAAATAAGGAAAAGAACATCAGCTTAAAACAATCAATCCACAAACTTTGCTTGGAGGAAAAAATAGCTATTATTACCTTCCCAGACCAAAACAAACTACTAAATAAACGATATGAACTGCTCTCAAAATGCAGGCATGAAAACAAATTTTTACTATGTTACTTGAAAATTGAAAACTGAAAAGAATAAATAAAATAAAAATAAAAAATATGTAAAATAAATTAAACCAAGAAAATAATAAACAAATTAACAAACCACTCCTGCCAAAATAACCATCAGAATAGACTACAACAATCAATCCAAAAATTGGAGGGAAAAATAATTACCTTCTCAGACCATAAAAAAACTGCTATATAAACAATCAGAACTCATCTCAAAATATTTACTATGTTACTTAAAAATCGAAAAGAATAAAGATATATAAAATAAAAATAAATAAAAAAGCAAGTAAAATAAATTAATCCATATAAATAAACAAATTAACCAACTGCCCCTGCCAAAATAACTGCTAGGATAAATAAAATTTAAATAAGCAAAAACAAGTAAAAATAATCAGTCCAAATAAATAAATAAAATAATAAACAAATTAACAAACCACTCCCACCAATATAACAGAATAGACTACAACAATCAATCCAAAAATTAGACAAAAAAATAGCTTTAATTACCTTCCCAGATTAAAACAAACTATTAAATAAATGATCAAGATTAATCTTAAAAAATTTTTTACTACATTACTAAAACATTGAAAACCAAAGATTATAAATAAGTATATAAAATAAAAAAAAAAACAAGTAAAATAAATTAATCCAAATAAGTAAATATACCACTCCCAGCAAAATAACCATTAGAATGGACTACCCACAAAGCACCACTGACTGACTCACATTATATAGTTGAGGAAAAAACCAACACATAGCCTGATGATTGCGTCTGGCATGAAAGCTTGTCACCTCCGAGTGTTGGCTTCAATGTTCACTTATATATATATATATATATATATATATATACACACACACACACACACACATGCGCGCATGTTAAAACCCTATAAAATAGCCACAGATTTGGATCAACAATTATTTCTACTCATTAGCCTAGAATAATTTAAAATATGGCTGTTACTGCCCACCCCAAAACTGTTAGAATAATACAATAGATCTAACCATTGACCCTGACATATATAGTTGAGACAAACCACATGGCCTGAAGATTGCATTTAAGCAAGAAAAGGAGTGTCACCACTGGATGCTGGCCTCAATGTTTACTTTTTATTTACATTGATATTGAGATATATAAACTGATGAATAGTATGACTTCTATAAAGCTAAAACAAATGGATTTATAAAATTCACAAGTGAATGCTGTCTAGGTTTGAACATCTGACCTAGAAGTAGACAGCATATCCATTATGCCAGTGTTCTGCTGCTTGAACTGTATGGTAAAATTATAAATACAAAGTTAGTAGTAGTACACATATGCTGCTGCTGCTACTACTACTATTACTTCTCTAATTCTAGGCAGAGGGCTTGGGAACAACATTTTGATCCTGTACGGGAGAATGCAGATACTCGCTTACAAGGCATAAGTCCCAAGCTATGCACAAATAATCCAGTTTTTTTTTTCCTTTGTAAAATGAATACTTTCTTTGGTACAAGACAGTCTGCTATCTTATCTATTCTCATGTTGTCCAATGCCAAATGAAGAGAAGCTGATGAAAAGAATGCAACTGGGAATAATGTAGGTATAAATAGACTGAAAGTATATGTTCAAATACATTAAGATTTTTTTTTAAAGTTTTTTTTCAAAAGTTCTACTTTCTCTGTGTGTGTGTGTCTTTATTGGACAAAGGGTTAAATTGCTAAAGTAACTGGGCTTCCAGCAAAGTGGACACTTTCGCTAGGAATTTAACTTTGAAATCTTTTGTTATACAGCCATCTTGCATAATATCTACATGGGTTTTTGGTAGATGGCATCTGAGTCATCAGGATGGGAAAATAAAACAAATAAAAATGTTAATTGATCTATTTTGTTTGGGGAAATTAGCAGTAGGAAATTTAGTGATAAAGGAGTCATGGAAACTGAGACTAATATCTTACTCTCCCTGCCAACACACAAATACTGCTGTGGGATGGGAAAGCAGAGGACATTTTTTTTTTCATGCTACCTGAAGCATAGAAGATTTTCTCTGATATTTGAATATATAAGGTATAGATACAAAGAGGTTCTTTTTTTTTCCTTTCCCTTTTTTTTAACATTAAAGTAATGAAAAGAGGAGATACCAAGTTTGATTGGGAAGCAAGCTGTGTTCCACTACTTTGAGACCCTAAAGCAAAAACCTTACCTCTGTGCACAAGAGGATGTCTTGGTAGTTAAGATTAAATGATTGTTTATAGTAGAAAAATATAGGTAAGGAGAGCAGGTGAAAAGAGACAGGAGATGCAGGGAAGAAAAAACTAGAACCAACCCTCCCTCCCTCTCACACTAGTGTGTGTGTATATATATATATATATATATATATATATATATGTGTGTGTGTGTGTGTGGAGGGGAGGCATGGTTGGTTGAATAGATGGAGGTGAAGGGATAAATCAGTGGGGAGGGGGGAAGATTTTCACTGATACTGGGGGAAAAAAATCCAAGACAAAGGTATAAAAACAAAAGCAATGGTTTGTTAGTACAAAACAAAGTATTTTATTTCATTAGTCCTAAAATGGTATTGTTATACTTTCTCTTTTGAAATGAAAAATGAAATCGCTTATTTTTTTTTTTGTTTTTTTTTTGTTTATTTTTTTGTATCCTGGTTGGAAAAGGATTGCTTACCAGGTCTTATTTTATAGCACATGAGTTTTTCTATTTTGGTTTAAAAAAAAAAAAAAAAATTATTGGTGGGTAGAGGGGAAAAGCTTCTGGGAGGGTCTGTGAAAATGAAAACAATTGTGCATTAAAATCTAATCAGAATGGAATGTGTTTCTTCTCATTTGAATAAATGCATTCTATTAAGTCAACAGTTTCAGTTAAATACTATTTTGAGTTATTGTTGTTAATAGGATTTGCTCTGGAGTAATTGGCCATGGTTAAGTGTAATTGGCAAGAATGCTCAACAAATGGAATTGACAAAGTTTCCAATAACAAAAGAACAAGACAAAATAATGTTAAGCAAACAATATCTATGCAAGACAAAACTAGGCAAAGCTACAGTAATAAAGCAAAAAGTTCACAAAGTAAGAATTGTGTTCATATACAAAAGGGATACAGTCCAGTGATTGTAGCAAAAGAACAAAAATATGATGGATGAGACAGAAGTGGTCCATTTTTATTGGTTAGGAAAGATTTCCAGCATGCATCTGTATAACTTGTTTATAAATTTGGGGAGTGGAGTGTTATTAACAATAGATTGCAAGCAAGTTTTCAAGCCTAAGAATAAATGGAAAAGGAATTTTTTTTAACTTAATATAGAATTTGATGATAGAAAAATGTTAATCATTCTTGTGGACAAGAAAAATTTTATAGCTTAGAAAACCAGTTATTCTGTATTGGGTTTTCTTTGTGGTCTGTTGACCTTTTTGAGCCAATTTGCTTCACATACACAAACTAATATTTTATGAATGTATTTTTCATTTAATAATCTGACATATTTTTATTTTGCTTAAATGTTATTTTTGGTGGATATCTATTTAAAATAAAGCTTTTTTTTTTTTTGCCTACATAGCATTTTTCTAACAAGATTTCTGTAATATTCAGGCCAATAGATGGAAATAAATAAATATACTGTTTCATAAATAAAAACAGACTATCTACTCAAATATGGGTATCCACTAAAACTCAAACTTCATCTTTACCAGTCATTTTTCTGATAATTTCACAAATCTTTTCTGTTGCATAAATGCTTTTTTAGTTAATAAATCTTGTTTTCATTTAGAAATATTTTTTAAAAATCTAGGCTTATTTTTAAGCTTTTTGTGTGATTTGATTTTCTCCCTTTTGCACTTGCCTCACCCCTAAATTGGTATTTACTCATTTTAGCTTGGCATAGATCACCAACAGTTGAAGACTTGATTGACCTCACTATATTAGCAATACTCTAACAAAGCTGGCTAACCATCACTAAACAGCAGCTACCTGGTGGTTGAACACGCACGCACATACATACATACATACATATACATATATATACATATATATACATATATATACATATATATATATATATATATATATATATATATATATATATGTGCCTTTCTCTACCTTGTTCCCTGTTTTCTCTCCCAGATTCTTCTACCTGCTGTTTCTACCTCCTGTCCCCCTTTGATTACCTCATTGCTCCCACACTTTTCTTCACCCACTTCTCTTTAACTGTTTTCAGGAATAAAGGATGGAATATGAACTCTATTTTATTTCTATAAAATCACTTTTCCACAAGTAAGTCTATGCTGTAAAAAAGATTTCACTACCAGAGAGATTAAAAAATTTGAGTATTTTCCTATTTGCCAATAATATCAGAGTTCCTAATTTTGCAGTTGTATCTATTTATGGATGCTAATTTTTGATGGCTCCCAAAAGACAGGATATATTTAAAGGTCTTGAGTATTTAGAAGTGAAGAGGTGAGAAATTAGAACAAGGATTTTCTGGGAATGTTAAAAGCAAGCAGTTGATGAGTCTTATCTGTGCATTGGTGTAGATTTTGACTGTGATTCTGTTATCTTGATTTTTACATGAATTGCTTGGCACATGATCAAGTTCTTAAATTGTATAAAAACAATTAAGAAATTCCCCAAATCACTTTCTAAAAGGATTGGCCTACCTGTAAGCAGAACAGGTGAACTATGAGAAGCAGCTTGATTTTAGGTGAGATTTTTTAGTGAGTTTGGGGGAATGAAATTATAAAATAAATAATTATATAAACAAGTATGTGCTATGGACTACTAAGGATACTATATTCATACATTTTTACCATTAATATGCACAGAAGAAGATTGTATTCAGTTATTTTATCTTGGAAAAGATCTTACTTTTTTATAAATTTAAAGTACTAAAAACAAACAATACATTTTCTTTTTCTAGACAAAAATGACCCAATATCCTTTTTTTCCCCTCCTATGAAAACCCTTGCCACTAACACTGGTAGGGAAAGACTAATGAAATAAAGTTAATGTATTGATTCCAACTGGTTAGGAACATTTTGGATAAAAATAACCACAAATACTGTGCTCTACATTGCTCTTTTTTCAAACTCTTGACAGCATTCGGCTTTTTTTTTCTTTTTTTATAAAACTGGAAAAAAAAACTTGACTGATTTGGAACCTAACTACAAAAAAAACAATGTTTCACTTCTCAAAAATTAGTTGAAATTTGATGCAAGACAGAATGATTTGGATTTTTAGTAAAGAAATACTTATTTTTTAAAAAGGTTTCTGCATTTAAACTTTTTGATTGGGACCAAAAGTAATAAATACTCAAAATGAAAATTATAAGAGTTCTTTGATTTTGTCTCAATGTATGTGTGTAAATTATATTGATATACATGTACACGCATCACAGAGGTGCTGAAAAGTTCTTGACCAGATCCATTTAGTAAACATGAAATTTTTATTGTTCTTGGTTGGGCTCAGAACTTTTCACTACCTCTTTGTGAATAATATAATAATATAAACATTGTTCTTGTGACTTTGTACCAAACTGAGTGTCCAATGAGAATCAATCACTGCAGTAGAAATGGTTGTCATGAAGAAGTAACTAACTCTATTTCTTCAGTCAGATGCCTTTGTTTATGTAGGTACATTAGTAAGTCCATAGCTAAAAGAAAAATGTATTTGTTCCTATAACCTTCTTCCTTGTCAATGCACTTAATTCAATAGTGAATAATAATCCTATAGATTGTAAATTAGTGAAAATTTCAGATCCAAATTTAGCTTATGTGTCAGACTTATTAATATAGTTTTTAATGTTATTTTGTAGCTTAGCTTGGCACATGGCTCTGGCAATTAGGGTCTTCAGATGGAAACATTAACTTGTTGAACTCGTCTTTGGGATGCTCACCATCAACATATAATAAAGACCACATCTTTTTGTTATTTTCTAAACGAGACCAAAATCATAGAGGCACATAGTAAATATCATCTTGAAGAAATGGTCAGTAAGATGTGTCTATTCACCATTGTTCCGTTGTGAACGACTCAGAATATACCCGTCTTCTGTAGCTGAATATTCTTTTCTGCATTGCTTGTTGATTACAAAGGCTTTAATGTTTATGGACAGGGTTGGCTATTCACTTTTTAATTTCATTGCGTTAGTACAAATTTTATGACTTTCAATTTTGTTCTACGACAGCAAGGTAAATGACAGCTTTCAGATACTAGGTCGTTTGTTTCATATGGGATCCAGTTGAGTCAGTGTTCTAATTTGACAAATTTGTCACCAGTTGAGCCAATGACGTAACAGTCATTTTATTAACAACCTTTGTGTTGACCAAAGAATCCCATTAAAAACTGGCCCAGTCACATATTCATTGGATATGCATCATCGGGATTGATAATTTCCTTTTCTCAGTTACTATAACTACAAGTCATGAATTATTTGTGATTTCAGATGCTAATTTTTATCTGCTATACTGCTGGCAAATAAGTTGCACACCTATATGAGATCGAGTAGTCTTTTGCAAAATTATTGCTCACTGTAGCTATCTTTGATATTTACGTTCTAGCTATAATTGAACACAAAGATTTACATATTTTAATTTTTACAATTTTTCAAAAGTTTTATTTATTGGTGGTATTATGGTTGAATTAATATTTAAAAGACACTGACTCTTTATGAAATAAATTGATATTTAAATAATAAATTAGCAAAACAGTTTGATATTAGTAAATGAAATAAATCCTATTTAGATTCTCAAATAAAGTTTCATCATATAATCAATAGTCAAATGATTAGTTAGTAGATAGGAAGAAGTAAATTTGTTAGTCAAATTCTATATTTTCTGTACTCTAAAAATTTTGCTTCAAAAATCAATTAGCACATAAACCCAGTTTGTCAAAACTGCAGTGTGTACATTATAAAATGGCAGAAAATAGAATAGTTGAACACTTATAATTAACTGTCTATATTTCTGAGATGAGGTATTATGTACATTATTTACATTATTCGGACTGTTGTCCTCATCTTTGTCAGCATATTTATTACAACATTTCAGTCGTCGTATGCTCCGGCCTTCTTCAGGTGGTTGGAATGTTGAACTGAACCCTTTATTTCAACCACTGGGGTAAACTGCTCTAGTTCCACATGCCATGTTTAATGGATGTTATCAGTTATCTCCTGTCTTGAGGACACATGGCACATGGCGTTAGATCCAGTGACAGGACCCAAAGAGTGTGAGTTCAATACCTGGTTAAGGCAGTGGAGAACTTTCAGAGGGAAATTAACAGGAGATAACTGACATCCATTAAACATGGCATGTGGAACTAGACCAGTCTACCCCAGTGAGCAAAATAAAGGGCTCAGTTCGACATTCCAACCACCTGAAGAAGCCCAGAGCGTACAACTGCCGAAACGTAATAAATATGGTGACAAAGATGAGGACAATAGTCAGAGTAATGTAAATGATGTACTTAAAATTAAGAATTTAACACCACTATGTTGTTGTTGTTTGATATCACTACTTTTGATCAGTATACACCTTAATAGCAAGAATAAAGTGAAAAAGTCCAAGAAGCTGATCTTGCAGTTTCAGAATCTCATCTGTGATTAAAAAGCTGCAGAGTAAGATGGAGTAAAACTATTAAAGTCTCTATTGATGCAATGTGTTGGAATAAAAAGCAATGAGAGGCTAGAATAAAATAATGAAGAATTTATCTACAGTTTTGAGATCAAAAACAATAAGATTGAAGAAAACAAGTCATATGATGATGAAGAGAGATAAACAAGTTGTAGAGTGGTTTCCTGTTCCTTTCTCTATGGTTTTGAATTCAGTTGTTCATCTTCTAGACAAACTGCCAACCAAGATTATAAGAGCTCTTTCTGCCTCTTGTGATTTTAATCTAGCTGGAAGAAAAAATGAATTCATGTTCTTTTCAAGAGTATATATGAGCATAAGAGCCTCTAGTAGACACTGAACTGGGTTTGCCAAGTTCTTTTTTTTTTTTTTTTTGTATTGATAACCGTTATTGCCATCTCCATTGAGGATACGGTCACTGGAATGAAATTATGAAGCCGGAGAGGATGAGCATAAGTCACAAAGAAATCTTGTAGGGCAAGTTTTAAAAATGCAAAATATTTGAATTACGTAGAGATGCTCATTTAAATTAGTGTCGCATTTGTTCTATGCAAAATATTTCTATGACTAAGTCAAAAAGATTTTAATATAAGGGAAACAAAAAGTTCATATGTCAGTCTACATTTCAAATGGACTTTGTCTAAGAGACTTTTACATCCATTACTTCCTTGCCAAGTTCATCTGATGTTACTCTAAACGGAATAACCAATTCATTCACTTGTGGATATTTCTTTCTTCTGATTCCTTCTTGCCACTCCCAACTGTCCTCTTGGTTATCTCTAAATGTTTCACTTGGGCTTGTCTGTTTTTGCATTTAAAGTGTGTAACTATCTGCAAATATAATTAGGTGGTTTGCCAATTCGTTATCTTACTGTTGAAATAATGCATCAATGATTTATACAAAAAGCATAGTATATAAATGTCTCAAAAATTTGGGATAATACACTATTGCTCATGTGGGAGATCTAGCGTTCGACTCTGGGGAATTTAGTTAATCAATTGAATTCTTAGCAATATAGATTGAATACATTAGATATTATTATTCACTTTAGTTTGACTAAAGAAGTGTGAGTGAGTGGAGAAAAACCTGTAGCTGAAAGGTTTCTAACTGCAATTGTTATATTGGTGAATCTGATAGCTAAATCCTCATAATGTAGTGTTTTTATTTCTGAGATGAGTAATTGTAAATATTTTGGTATTGTTCTCCGCATTCGAAACAAAGGAAAGAGGGCTGAACAGTTGTGCATTATCACTCCTCCTATGTGGCATTGAATCTCCTCGCAGATGAAGAGACTTGAAGCAACGCAAACAGTTCTACAGAAGGATGCTGAGAATAACATGGAACGAACATGTGAGCAATGATGGTTTTAAAGAAAATGGAAACAAAAAGGACACATAATGAGGAAAGAGGCTTTGGAAAATTTGATACTCACAGGATAGATGGCAGCAGTGTCAGCATGCCTAACCTAACTAGCAAGCTTGGGTAAATGAATGGCAGAGCAAAGTTTAGGAGAGATAAGACAAAATTTATTAAGAGCTAAGCTAAAAAAATGATGGAAATTGTGGAAAGCCATGATAGCCTATTTCCTGACATGGCACATAGAATTTCTTGTCTTGGTTGACACAATCTTTCAGCCAAGTATTTTCTGGTCATCATCAGGTGTCTATTTTATTGGCTAATATTAGATATCTGTTGATTATTGTGATGTCATTTATTCTTCATTTCTGCTGAATTGGTACATCACTTGATCCAAGGATTGAACTCTGGACCACTAGATGATACTAACACATGTATAACCAACTCCTATAGCCACTATGCCAAAGGGCATTAGTGAAGTTGTCTTTTTTCTTTTCTTTTTTTTTTTTTTAACAACTTTTTATATTCAATGTCTGATATCCTATATCACTAAATAAAATGGACACCTTACAATCACCAGAGGGTACTTGGTTGAAACATCTATAATACCATCTATATCAATCAAGATGAGAACAATAGTTTGAAATAATACAAGAATATGTCCTTATAGTTTCTTTCTATTTGTGCTGTGTTCCTTCAAGGTATACTTATGGCCCTCCATAACTTCCTATATTTTGTAACACTCTGCAATACTTTCATTATCTCTTTGTTTCTTCATTTGTATAAAGTAGCGTACGGTTCTCTTCAGTTTATTTGGCCTTTAATGTGTTCTCTCCATTAAACTCTCCAAGCCGCCTTTTCTCATTAAAGAAATTTCAGCTGTCACTTTCTGATCATGAATAGTTTCTTTCTAGCACATCAGATCTTCATTTATTACATTCTGTCTTTGATGTTTTCAATATTTATCCAGAGAACCATATCTTAGTTTTCTCAAGACTTTAGTATTTCTAAATTGGACTAATCACAGGCATAACACTTGTAATATGTTGATGCATTCTTTGCACACTGTAATATCCTGTTCTTCATTATTCATGCATCTGTAATTAGAAGCACCCCCAGCTTCTACTGAATTCTCACCCTCTCTCTCTCTCTCTCTCACATAATTTATGATTTGATTTGAACAGTAGACTCAGTGTTAAGGCTTGAAAAAAATGCCTTACAACTAATTAGTTGTAGACACACCATATGGATTAATTTATCAAATTTTTTTCCTGATTGAAATGGAAATGTGTTTTTCTTTTTTTTTTTTTTTCCTTAAGATATTTTGTGTATTTATAGAATTCAGGTTAATTAGTTTTGTTTGACATTTAGGAAAGATGATCTGATGTTAGCAGTAAGTTGTGTTAATTATGCTTGTGTCTAAAAAGTAGATGTTCAAAGGAGATTTGTTAGACAACTTGGTGTACCAATAAATTGCAAAATACTTGAAAAGGATTGAAAGATGGTTTGTCAAAGAATTTTGAACTTTTTTTATATGAACACATTTGTCAGAACAACGGATTTCTATACTTAGAGATTTTCATTATCCTGTTAATTTTTTGGTTTACTTTTTTTCTTTTTTTTTTTTTTTAATTTCAGCAAGTTCCTTCTCCATCCATGTTGCATCTGTTCTTCAGAATTGGTTTCAGTAGCACTTTACCTTCACTCTTCCTTTTCATTTCAGCTAAAGTATACAATTTAATTAGTATACTTGTACTGTTAGGCTTCTTGTTAATAATACTGAAATGAGAATAGACTAATCTTTTAGAACTTTGTTGTAGGAAATGCTTGAAGCTAATCATTTGAAGAATTTGTGTTGATATATTATTGGAGAGATCTTAACTACTAAATATTTTTTCAAATACTGGCTTTGATATTGTGCTAAAGTCTACATTGGTTTATATCTTCATTTTTTTTTAACAAACTGATTTCAATCATACATGTTGATTCTACCAACACAAGACCTTAGCATTCAGTCTTATGATTCTGTTGGATTGTTCCATGTTGAAGGAAATGTAAAGGAATAAAAATAACTAAATAGTGAAATATAGAATGTCTAGAAATGTCTTTTTATTTTTTTATTTTTCTTCTCAATACCAATTGAATATTGAAGTTATTTACCCAATTGTAGTTATGCTCTATACTGGGTTTATTGTTTTATGTTTTGCATTTTGCATTAAGTTTCAGATTATATTGCATGAAAAATAAGCTTTTATTGTAAACATGGAATCCAAATAAAATTCTTGTGTCAAATTATGTAGACGACTATTGACTGTTAATAAAATCTCTTATTTTCATAATTTGGTTTCAATGAAAAGTTTGCATCCACTCAAATGTTTTCCAAAATACCAGAGAGCTGTGAGTGTCTTGTTTCCTTTTGCCAAGAAATCTGATCATCCAATTGTTTAGATATTGTAAAAAGAACATATTTTCTTTCTATTAAGGATTGGTGTTCTCAAATAAGGAGAATGAGGACAATGTCAATAAGTGTAAATGCCAAACATTCTTGTATTTTTTTTTTATCTTTTTAATGGAGAAAAATGATTAGAACAATAGACCAAGATCCTCATTGAGGAGATTTATACTTTGGAAACATTGAAAATTTGACATCTACTTGACCAACAACCACTGAGAATAAAAGTATTATTAGTTTGCGAGCCATTTTCTGTATAAAGAAGAAAGTTAAAAATCCTCATTCAAATTTCAAAGACAATAAATGTTTATACATAGATCTATTTCTTAATTTTTTGCTTCACCCCAAACAAGGTTATAAAGCCACTAAGATGCAAGGGGTTACTGAGAAAACATTGAGAAGAGAGACATGACATTAAAAGAATAGGATTCAAAGAGACAGAAAATAATGATTGACATTGCACTGAAGTTTTTGAAGATCAAAGTTGACAGGAAAGCAAGAAGCTAGAAAAGGTCCACAGGAGAGAAGTGCGAGAGAAGAAATTGTTAGCTTGTAACTTAGTTACAACTAGTAATTTCAACACTAAAATGATGAGACCTAGCTGCCAATCTTGTACTGAGCTCAAATTTGTGAATGAAAGAACCAAAATGGAGAGTTCATCAGAACAATTAACATGAAAATATTTATAGAAAAGGTAAAGGGAAGCTGTTATGATGATGGGAAAGTGACTGAAGCCAAGATGCTAGGTCAGGACTGATAACATTGCAGATTCTTCTTTGGATTCTGTCAAGAATCTCTAGATACATAGCAGATGTGCCAGATTGGATGGAAACAAATCCGATATGTGAAGATTGAAATTTAAAATACATTGACCAAATCATTGATATTATATTTCTATCCAGTGCTGTAATCAAGTTGTTAGCTCCAACCAAAGGAGGAAATGATTATTTTTGCTGACCTTTGTTGAATGATATTACACAGCATTTAGGATCCCAGATTGTCTTATTGGACTTTTTTTATTAAGTGTTGATTAAATACTATCTGTTAGTCATGGGTTTAGCCTCCAAGTCTGACAGCAAAAGGGGCGATTGAGAGGGTGTGTGTGAAAAAAAAACAAATACAGTATTTCCGAGGTTTGATTGCAAAGTAAGAATAACCTATCACTGTGAACAGAATAAAGTGTTAATTTTAAAATTCCCAGAAGTTTACCAAATATTAGAAGCACCTGAAGAAGGTGGGAAGGAACAATAGCCCAAATCATGTGAATATGACAATGAAGGTGGTCATTAAACTGAATAGATTAATGTCTAGTCTTTGTGGTGCTATAATAGAGGAATCTGTTACTTAATTATCTGATAAACAAAAGGTTTTACTATACACACTGTTGCTTAACTTTTATTTATGATATAGATGGTTATGTTTGCAGTGTTATTACATGAAAAAAATAGGCAGGTCCTTTCAATTATTGTTTGGGTGAAAGGAAATTAAATGATGGAGCATGCTTCATTCTAATTTACATTTATTTATTTGTTTGACATTCACGATTCTGTTGCCCTTCTCTTGAATTTAATAGAAGCCAAACAAATAATTACTGTTTTCTTAATGTTTCTAGCATTTAAGAACAGAAATTGACCCAAAGTATTTCCTGGACCTCAGTAATTTCATTTGAGTTTTGAGTGGCTGTAAATAATATGAGGGTGGGGAATTTCTAAGTTTATTTCAAAATGAAAAGATGGTTGTTATTTGTTGACCTTTTATTTATATACTTGTTGAACCGATGGATATTGACATCTAAGCTTATTCATTCTAACTCTGGCCACTGCTATTCTTTCACTCTATGCTTGTATCTTCTCTTTCTCTTCCTTATCTCTTCTAATATTTGGCAGTTGATGCTTTTATCTAAATGTCATTCAAATAGTTTCATGTTTTAAAAAAATGCATACATATTTCCCCATTGGATTCTGATTAATCTTGCTTTTGCTCCCTCACTCTGAAGAATTCTAATATATTGCACGTTTATGTTTATAGTCTTTTGATATTCAGCTGGCAAGCAAGCACACCTGCCTATTTCTTTCTATCACTATATTCCTTCCTCTTCTCTGTACATATTTTTTCCTTTCACCTGGTTTTCTTTTTTTTCTGTAGCTTTTTTTCTGTAGCTTTTTTTTTTTTTTTTTTTTTACTTTGTTCACTTTGCTTCCCACTTTGTTTTCCCAATTTCTTCCCACTTAATATTATGACAGAAAGTAGAACTGATTCCCGCTCAGAAGTGCTGGGAATTGCACAGATACTATACTCTCATTCTCAGTAAAAAAAGAAAAAAAGAAAAAGAAAGCATTATTGTCATATATCCAAACAAGCAGAATAATGATATAAATTTTAAGTGGATAACTGAAATGGAAAATTTGTTTTATATGAAGTAAGTGAAAAATTATCTTTTATTACATTATTCGTTTTTTTTGGGGGGGGGGGTCATATTAAAATGTATTGTAAAAAAAATATTTTTTCTAAGCAAACAGAATTTTAAATACTTCTCTCAAGAATCACAAAACTAATTCTTTCATATGCAAATCTAAAAATCTTAAAACCTTTAAAATTCTTTAGATCGAATCTGTGCTTTCCCCCCCCCCCCCCGTGATACTTGGCTATTTGAACCAAAACTAATTTAATTGAATTTGCTAATAATCTAATTCAACTCAGAAATTCTCATATCTGCAAACTAAGATCTAGATGGAAGGTAGATATGTAAGTATATTTATTTCATAGTGATCAGATTTTTCATTGAATTACATAGAAGTACCAAATACATGAGTAAATGTCAGAGCTTGGCCAATAATATCATTCAAATCTGCAATTATAGCATATAGTGTTAGTGTGGCATTTAATTTCTTAGTAGAACACAAGGCCAAATGGGATGAAATAAGAGTTAAGACATTGTTGTGCCAGTCTCCCAAATCTATCGGCCTTGAAAATCAGTATTCAACACCTTGGCTGTTCTCTCTGGTTTGAATACTGACCTCCTGGTGCTTGCAGAGGAAATGCAGTAAAAGTTCAGAAATCCACATGCTAGGGATCTTAATCACTTAATAATCCAGACCTATCAAAAAAAACAAAAAACTTTCAATATTTTAATTATCGTTAACTTTTGGATGTGTAACAAGCAAGCATACAGTTGTTTTAAAGTGTGGAATGAAAATATGTAGACTTTCTACAGTTTATCTTCTATTCTTTTCACCAACCATGGATTATCTATTTACAAATCCATAATAAACTCTTAATGGAGATCAAGAGAGAGAATCAGTTATGAAAAACTATAACTTTGGTCTTCTTGGTATGCCGAGATTACAAAGTTGTGAATAAAGTGATATGCAAATGTTTAACAAATCAGATGCAGTATAGAATCTGAAAAATTGTCACTCCAAGAGCAGTAAATCAAATTTGTTTTTTTTTTGTATCCAGTTTAATTTATATTTTATTCTTAGAATTCTTTTTTTTCTTTTCCCATAATGATCTCTAATATTTTTTTTTAATCTACAGAAATTACTAATGTCCCAGACTGATTTTCTTCTTTAAAAGCCATTCTCTCATTAATAAAATATGTTCTGCATTTCTAAATGAATAAACCATCAACAGTTACTTGTTTCTATACACATTAGAATTTTACAAGTAATGCTTGAAAATTATGATCAACCTGATTCCTGAGCAGTTCAGATTTTTTCTTTTTGTAACAGAGTTTGAGGACCACACACAAACACATACACACATATATATATATATATTTTTTTTTTTTTTTATTGAAATTGGAGTAGATTTGAACAGCAAAATTAGAAAAGAACAATTTTGTTTACTGATGGGAATCTGATCTAGCCCATTTGGAATTGGGTCATTAGGAAGACAATGGAAGATGATCGAGATCATTTTTATCAGTTAAAATTTGAAATAGAGCTTACTAAGGCTATGAGGAACTTTTAAATTCACATGATTTTGGGTTGAAGGCAGCACTCGTGATAATCGTGTGCGGGCCAAGGGTCGATTTATGATCAGCCAGGTTTATCTATATAAACGCGCACAGAAATCTGTTGACAGAGTGGTTGGCTCGTCTGCCGTCGAGTGCTGTTGAGCTTGGTAGAGACTGGAAGTAATGTTGGAGATTGGAACCAAACGCCCGCTCACATATTTTGTTGATATAAGTACGAAGAAGCGAATTACTTCTCCAACAATCTATGACTGCTGTTGCTACTATTATTACTACCACTGGAAATGGAAACGTCGAACAAGCTACAATAATCAAAAGGTTGTTTTTGGGGCTCGTCTGTCGTCGAGTGCAGTCGAGCTGGGTGGAGAGATATCAGAGACTGGAAGTGACGTCAGCAATTTGGAACAAAACCCCTGCTAATATGTACTGTTAATATAAGTACCGATGTTTCTGCTACCACACAGATTACTACTACTGTTACTACTGCCAAGGAGGAACGCAACTATAAACTTTAAGCCGCGCACAGAAATCTTTATCTCTCTATCACAAGAGTTGTATATTGTTCTGAGACGATTTCACACTCTCCGTCTAAAATCCAGTGTATGAGTTTTACGTCAATTATTTTCTTTTCTGTAACCCATTTCTTTTCTATACTATTCTTTTCTGCTGTATAAAAGACATTAACAATTCAACCATTGAATAGTTGTTTGTCCGGCTTTCGGCAGATATTTTTTTTTTTTTTTTTTTTTTTTGGTGCATTCTAAATTTCTTGGCACAGACTCTCCAGCCGTGTCTACATCTTCAGTCGACCGTGAATGGATGAACATAACTTCTGTTTTCTGGATCAAGCCAAACACAATGTGGGCAGGAAGCAGGATTAAACCAGTGGACTGGTCGAATGATCTACGGATGCTCGGGACCTACAGTTACTCCCTTAAGTTCGGTTAAGACTGAGTAGACACCTCAACCCAGAGAGTAAGACGTCGGAGGTTGAGGGGCTGGGGCGAAAGTGTTTTTTTTTTGTTTTTTTTTGTCCATTTCAAAGTTGGTCTATAAGAGGAACAAAAAAATATTGCAGTTGTATCATCTGGAAAACTCTTGATTTCATGATCAAAGTCAAGCAATATTATTCTTAATCATTAATTGGATTAGTAACAATCTAGTAAAGCAATATTTTTTTTAACAAATAAACAGGGAACTTAGGTGAAGCAACGCTACTTTGCTAAATAGATGTAGTGATGAATTAAATGTTATTTTGGCTCAATCTATAAATAGAAGGCAGTGTAGCAAGCCTAAAGCACATGTGACAAGCTTAAAACTGGCATTTTCCATATATAAAATGGATGTCCAGAAATTTAAATTTTGTCTGGAAGTCATTTTTTGAGATCCTCTTTTTTTCTTTACATTATTCGGACTATTGTCCTCATCTTTGTCGCCATATTTGTCACAACGTTTCGGCCGTTGTACGCTCCTGCCTTCTTCAGGTGGTTGGAATTTCGAACCGAACCCTTTATTTCGATCACTGGGGTAGACTGTTCTAGTTCCACGAGCCATGTTTGATGGATGTTTATCCACCGTACCATGTGTCCTCAAGGACACATGGTACGGTGGATAAAGGCGTTGGTTAGATCCAGTAACAGACCCAAAGAGTGTGAGTTCAATACCCGGTTCAGGCAGTGGAGAACTTTCAGAGGGAAAATTACCAGGAGATAACTGATAACTGACATCCATCAAACATGGCTCGTGGAACTAGAACAGTCTACCCCAGTGATCGAAATAAAGGGTTCGGTTCGAAATTCCAACCACCTGAAGAAGGCCGGAGCATACAACGGCCGAAACATTGTGACAAATATGGCGACAAAGATGAGGACAATAGTCCGAATAATGTAAATACTGTACATAATACCTCATCTTAGAAATATAGACACTCTTTTTTTCTTTTCTTTTTTTTTCACCCTTTTAAAGATAAAGTTGAATTTAAAAAAATGTTTATTTTAGTGACAACAGATACTTCATTTTGACCTCATGCTGTCCTCAATAAATGTCAGGATTTATTTTATAGTTATCTACAAAACTTTAATTTGGAGCACCCAGTGAGAATCACTCTCACTAATAAAGAACTCTGTGTGAATCTTGCTAACCTTTATGCTATTGTATGGTGTTCAGAAAGAGTCATATAAAACTGATAAAATAACCAAAATACTGTTAAATTAGGGAATGAGATTGAGTAATTAAATATCTTCAGTTAAGTTTGTCTTAACCTGTGTTTAGCACATTTGTCTTTGTGCCATGCCTCTTCAGCATGTAAGTAATCATTGCTTTCCACTCTTTAAGTTTGGCAAAAGAATAAAATTGGAAGATGACACTGAATAGCTGTGATGCTAACAAGAATCACAAATACACACAAGTGAATTTAAGTTTGATAGAATTTATACAAAGTAATTAAAATTTTTGAAAAATTACCTTTGCAAAATCTCATAAAAATTTACTTGCATTTTTATTTTGTGGATAATTTTGAAAAATATAATAGGCCGATGTTTCTGTTTGGACAACAGAACTAACATCGGATTGTGAATATTTTTCTTTGACAAAATGGAAATTCATGCACCAAAGTTTTTGTGGTTTATTCAGGCATAGATTATCTGCAGTGGCACACTGTCTTCCTGGCTTATCTTTCTCAAGAGCTGCATTTCTGATTCTCCATTCTTAAGTCTATAGCAGCCATTTTATTTAGATTGAAATGCAATCTTTTTACCATGAAATCAAACTAACTCAGCTTCACATAATACATATATGCACTTAATGTAGGTCTTGGTCTGAGGGGTCTGTCCCAATGCTACACTAGATATAGAAGCTAAAAGTATTTACTTTTTTTTTTTTTTTTTTTTTTTTCATTTATTTATTTTATTTTTTGTGTGTCTGTGTTCTGAAATATAAGGGATGTTGAATCCTGAAGCACTTTATACAAGAAAGAACTTTAGCCCATAATAAAAATTGAAAATTATCATGGTTTATGGCTTGGAAATTATAGTAAATATAAGTTCTATAGCTTACCTCGACTTCAACTTTCACAGGCACAGATCCGCTCAACACAATAAGATATTATACTTTTTTGTATTTGCAAAATGAAGTCCAAATATAAGCCATTGAAGTGTGTGTGTGTGTATGTGTGTATATATATATATATATTAAAAACAAGGATCATAACATTCGTGTGATTTGTAGGTTAATGCAACTTTAAAATTTTGTTTGTGAAAGGATTTTGCCATTTTATATCATTAACTTTACTTATCTACTTTTTGTATGAATGATTCAGTGTAATATAAATTGAACTGCACCACATATTTGAGATATATATATATAAATATGTTATTTTGTTAGTATGTTGAACAATGGGTTTCTGCTTGTTAGGCTAGGATATCCATGAAGTTGTGGGTCCAGGACCTAAATGATTTTATCTGGGCTTGGTTTTATAACTAACAATGAAGGAGGACTTCAAAGCAACCACTTGTTGCCCACATATAGGGAAAAGGTAAATGAATGGAAACTTTCAGGATTAATTGCCACTTTGCTGGAAGGTAGAGAATTTTAGTCATAATCCTATATAGTCAGGCTGCATATTAGAATGGCCAGTCAAGAAGCTTTTAGTGAAGATGCAGTCATGGTTAGTGTGCATAGGAAGAAGCTGGCCATCAGTGGGTGCAAAAGCTGTTGGTCTGTCAAGAGCAAAAGAAATATAAAGTTGGAGTTCTTGCTGGCCAAAGATCTGGTCTATTAGTCCGTCATGAAAGAAGACCAAAGTATCAGTAAAGATGTTTCAAGTGTTACTTACCTACTCATTTGATCATGTCAGTTTAATCTGTAGATGAAGAAACAAATATATTGAAAATAGGATTTATGTTGTCTTTTCTTGCCATTCCCTTTCTTGAAATGTTTTCATATGTTCTTGTTATTTCACTTTGTCTCCTTGTAAACATACATTGGGCCTCTGTCTATATTTCTGAGATGAAACATTGTAACTATTTACATTGCTTGAACTGTTGTTCTCATCATTACTTTTGTATTCACAACGTTTCGACTGTTGTATGCTCGGGCTTTCTTCAGGTGATATTTATTGAAATTTCAAACCGAATGCTTTTAGTCCACAGGGATAGATTGTTCTAACATGAATTATTATAAGGCAAATTTACTAAAAACAGATAACCAAAGCATGGTACTTGGAATTAGAATCTACCCCCGTGGACTAAAAGGTTTCAGTTTAACAGAAGATGGAAATGAGATATGAACATGTTTTGGACTAGCAAAAGAAGCATTCCAAAAACTAAGGAAGGTGCTGAAAAACAGAAAAATTTTGTTAGCAATCCAGTCTTCTTTGTTTCCTCTTGTATGATGGTGAATAGAGGACGATTTCCCCACGGAGCAGGAGAAAACTGGAGGCAGCAGAAATGTACTTCTGCAGAAGGATACTGAGAATTCCATGGACTGAATGTAGAAGCAATGTGGAAGTCTTAAAGAAAATGGCAACAGAAAGAACACTTATACAGAAAATCAGGAAATGTTAACTGAAATTCCTTGGATACACAATGAGAAAAGTGTGTTTGGAAAACTTAAACTGCACAGGACATACTGAGGGCAAGAGAGATAGGGAAGGCAACAAGCTACTTACCTGAAAAGCATGTGAGACTAGATGGTGAAATGGGGTGGAGACTGCTAAGTGGCACAAGAGATAGATGATCATAGCTCTTCACAACTTTCTATGTTCCGAAGGATACAGAATTCAGAAGGTTGTGTGTGTGTGCAGGGTGGAGATGGCAATAACACATTTAGCTGAAAAAGTTGGTCTGGACAGCAGTGTTATTGCTCTCTTTGTATCTGTCATTTGTTTTCATGGAAATAAATAAAATGTATTACTTTTGGAGCATCCCATATAAATAACTTCCTTAAATCTCCTGAATGTTAGATAATTTTTTTTTCAAATGTATTATGTTGTTGTATGCAAGTTGATCTTGTTTCTATGCCAAACCCAAAACTATTATTTAGGATAATGACATAATTAGGACAATAGAAACCTGTTAACCATTTAATGAAGCTAAAGTGTGTGAGATTACATATAGTAAAATACAAAGCAACTCCTGAAAGAGATTATTAAAGAGGCACACCAGAAAAAGAGCACAATGCAAAGCATTATATTATATCATTATATATTCTGGTATACCACTGATTGACCCCTACCTATGGCTTCATACGTGGTGGACTACGCAATCCTCAGCCATTTGCTAATTATATTCAGTGACACATGCATTTTATACCACCTGGGCTAGCTCAAGATTTTACACTGAAGGGAGTTGGCATATCCATAACATGCAAACACCAACTAAAATCCACTAAGGTAGGGAAAAAAATTACCCTTATGATTAAAAATAAAAAAGATAAAACATCCCTGTTTTTTTTTTGGGGGGGGGGCAGAATAAATTGCATGTGCCCCCCAAAGTGCTCAGTGACACAAGAACAATCTTGAGCTCATGAAGTGGAGGGTGGGTATAAAATGCTTGTTACCAAATACTATTACCAGCTACCTGAGGATTGTGTGATTGACCACAGATGAAACCATTGGTCAACAATGCACCAGTATATATTAGGATATATATCTTGAAACACTTCAGCTAAGGCAAATTATTTAATGGAAAGAAATTGAAACAGAAATATTGTTTCAGTTTTCACTGAAAATGTAGACTTTGGTCTCTGGTTCTCTGCAGACCTCAAGTGAAACACACACATACAATCCTCCTGCCATATTTTATTCTTTACAAGTGTCAGATTAAACCAAAAAGGAATATTGGTTCCATACATAAGCTGGGACTTCTCAATCCACACTTTTGAAAATCATTTATGTGATCTTGTGGAGGTAGTCTTATTGTCCACTCTCTTCCAAAGATGCAACATTAAAAGTCATTATTCAAGAAATATAACAAATTTTAATCAAAACAATTATACACAGGAAACTACTCCTCTATCAATCCCAAACATTTAAAGGATAGGAAGTTGTGGAGAGCCATGATCGCCCAATTCCTGAAGAGTCACTATACATAAAAGAATACTCCAGTATCAAGTGGAACACACATATACAATCCATTGCTAAAGATGCTTGGAAAATGGTCATTTTACTGCTCCAGGAAATACTTCACTGTTTGTGCCAGGCTTTTTTATGTATATTTCCAAGTATGCATTGGGTTTCATCATGTGTTCAATTAATTCTTCTAAAGCTGAAAAATTAATTTTTGATATGTCATTTCTATTTGCTTTTCAAATCTTACAATTTATTTTAAAGTTAAAAAAAAACTTGCTTTGAATTTTTGTAAATGTAATACAAAACCAAACTGGAGAGAGCTGAACAAATATATGATAGCTTTTCTATGAGATTGAGAGAGAAATGTCATGTTAATTCAGTACTGGCCAAGATGAAGAACATAGCAGCAGGACAGATGTTCTTGTAATAGAGGCTTTGACAATTCTGGTCTTGATAACATTATTAAGATAGTAGCAAAATACCAGAAGTCCTCAGTAGATCAACTACAAGAGCAATGCCAAGGAAACCAGGTGTGACTGAACTCCATCAGAAAATCAATTTGATGTACCATATAACAAAACTAACCATTAAGATTCTAGTGAATTGAGCTCATAGCAGAATTTGGTCAGAACAATATGGCTTTGTTCAAAATATCTGAACTAGAAATGCAAATCTTCACTGTTGCATTGAAAGTGCAGAAGGATCTGTGAAGATGCAAATAAACACACTGTCAATCATCAAATGACAAAACAATGATTTCTGAGTTCAACCAATAGGTTGCATTCCCATCAACATTAAAAAAAAAAAAAAAAAAAAAAAAAAAACCTGCTTCATGATCCCTTCTAAATCAGACAGGCCAGTAAGAAAATGGAGCGGCAACAGATTCATGGCACCAGGGTCTCAAAGAGATTCCCTTACTCATTCACCTGTCTTCTGCGTGACCCCCTTACTCTTCCTCACCAGGCTACGTGGCCCCCTTACTCTTCCTCACCCGGCGACGTGGCCCCCTTACTCTTCCTCACCCGGCGACGTGGCCCCCTTACTCTTCCTCACCAGGCTACGTGACCCCCTTACTCTTCCTCACCAGGCTACGTGACCCCCTTGCCTCTTTTTTTCTCTCACATATATACAAAGAAATCACATTTCTTTTCATCTTAACAAGAAACTTTAATCCAAGAATTTTAACACTCACACACACTGAGAAAAATTGTAAAAATACAAAAATAAAAATATTTTATATTTAAAAACCTTTCTCTCCTCTTTGATTCAAATCCACAACAGATCTATGTATGTGTTTCATACATTTATGAAATGGACAAAGTCCGACAATTATTTAAAGACATTTTTATGTTTAACATTCTTTTTATAGATACAAATATTTAAGTAAATGTCCTGTTTATAATAAACAGTATTAAATAACATTTACAGGCCGGTAAATGTTGTCTAATACTGTTTACTATAAACAGAGCATTTACTTAAATATTTGTATCTATAAAAAGAATGTTAAGCATAAAAATGTCTTAAATATGTTTCATAGTTTATGCAAAGCATTTGATAAATTATAAAACAAGGAACTCTTAGAAATATTAGGCAATCTTGATCTACCAAGAGAAGATATATTCAAGTAATCCTTAACCTGTATTGAGGGGGAAAACAATTTGTATGCAGATAGAGAACAAGGAAATACATAAATTCAAAGTATGACAAGGACGTTTTTCTTACTTTGCTTATTTAACCAGGACAATGAATTGGTTCAAAGGATTAGATGTTACCAAGTTTGTTTTTTTTGTTTGTCAAATGAAACTTTAACAACATACTCTGTGCAAGTGGCAGATACAAAAGGAAAAGTATGAGACAAATTAGTTGAGCAAAGCAAAAACAAATATGCATGGTTGTCAACAAAAAGGACAATCCAAAATGTCAATTATGCAGATGTAATATATCTATCAGTGGTGGAAATTTAACAATTTGCATCATATTGTAACAGTGGCACAGAAATCTGAAAGACCATAGAATAGATAAAACTGATTTTCTGAAACTGAACAAAGGGATTGAAAAAAAATGTTCTTGGAAATAATAGAATATTATGTAATGTCTAATCTCCTGCATGGTAGTTAATGTTGGACAGTTTACTCACAGATGAAGAAAATTTGAAGTGTCAGATCTCGTTCTACCAATAAATATTGAGAAGACCATGGACGGTATTTCAGAAATTAAGTATTAAGGAAAATACAAACTACAAAGAAACTGCTACTAACAACAGATACAACTTGTGGAACGTATACTGAATTCTTGAAGTATTTAACACTCAAAGGAAACATCAAAGCAAGAGAATCGGGGGGGGGGACGGTAGGTAGCCTACTTAAGTGACAAAAAGGAGGTCATAAAGGAACATGGATTACTTTAAAGAATGAAAGACATGAAGTTGTAGAGAGCCATACCTGAAAAATATGACACACAATCGTTCTTTCTGGCTTACTTTTTCTATTCATGTTTAACTCTTGTCTACCATCTGGTCACATGTAAAATCCATTTCCTCCTTTGCTGTTGAACATGATTAGATTATAATCTAAATAATTTTACCTGAAAGAATTCTCTTTTCTCCTCATAAATTTTAATAAGTCTTTTTATTTCATAGATTTTATAACAAAATAATTCTGTATATCAAAAGTATAGCATTACTTTTAAAATGCAACTTTGCTTTCTGTCATCAAACCATACAATGTGTATTTATTTATATATTTCCTGTCTTATTTGATAAAGGGAAATAATTTTAATTTTTCTTCATAAAGGGAGATAACAATATTTTCATGATAACATAAGATAATATAAAGGATTTTTATCAATCATCATCAATCAAACCATATAATAATTATCAATGTGTATTTATATATTTCTTGTCCCATCTGAAGGCCTAAGACAGACTGAAATACAAGCATTTATTTACAAGTAACAATTACTTTCAAGCAAATACATCACAGGGTTTTTATTAACATTGCCTCAGAAAATGCATCAGTCACTATATATTTTATGTGAATTATGGCATCCTAGATTCAACACTTTTACCCTCTAAATATATAATTGAATATTTATTAAGAGATAAATTTAGTATTAATATTGTAGGTGTAATTACAAGTTCTCATATTTAAATAAATTTTAGTTTTGCATTTTGCTCTATAAAGGTGGAATTAAATTTAAATAATTCCCTATGTTTGACATTGTGCATTTAAGAAAATTTTGTCCAGTGAACATCATGAAATGAAAAATTCCCTTGAAGGAGGAGATTAGGAGAGTGAAAATGAAGGCAATGATTATGATTATTTCAGGCTTAGATACGGGCACAGCAGGAGGATGATGGGCAAAGATATTCACAGGCATATGCCATGACACAATAAGAGCACAAACCAGGAGATGTGAGGCATAGAGGAGGCAAAGTAATGAGACAGAAGAAGATTGTGATAGGAGGAGATCAGACCTATGAGAGAGAGAAAAGGAAGACGAAATGAAATGGGAAGACGCTGATGCAAGAAGAACTGCTATGAGAGAACATGTAGCGGAAAGAATTGAAAATGAAACTGAGGAAGAATCTAATGCAAGAAGAGAAAATGTGAGAATGCAAATGGAAGATTGTCTTTGACAAGAAACAAAAGCAAGGAAAATATTGGCGTCATGAGAAATGCAGAAAACAGACTTCATAGAAGCCAAATATCAACAACATAACTGCACAGAATAAAAAAAAAAATAAGCTGTCATAGTCTATAATAGTGATGACTATGCATGTTTCTTTGTTCCTCTTTCAAATCGGAGCAGGATTCTCTTATTTTATATATCTGCTTTCACATGAACATCCAACCTGGAGGTTAGCAGGCAAATGATATATCCACTATGCCGGCATTCTAGATGCTTGAACAGTATGTTAAAATTAATTTGCAAATACTAAGTTTGGCAGGAGGCTGACAATGACACTTTAATCCTGAGTGCATTCATATATCACTCTGGCTGCTGCTGCTAATGATGATGGGCAAAAGGGTCAGACAGGGCGACTTTAATCCTAGCCAGAGTAAACAGATATTTTGATCCTGAGCAGAAGTGCATATCCATATGGAAATAATTCTCTCTCTTTATCTTTGCTGTCACGCCTCCCACTTAAAAAAAAAAAAAAAAAAAATTCCTTCCAGTGGAATTTATCCATTGCAGAATATTGTTTGCCTGGATTTTAAGTAGACCAGATTGTTATAGTTTGTTTTTGTGTGTGTGTGTGTGTGTGTGGACTCTTTTGTTTCATTGTTGTTTTCAAGCTTATGCTGCCTTTGTTATCTTTGTTTTGTTCTTTTTTTTTCTTCCCCCTCCCCCCCCCACCTGTTTACAGTCAAATCATGCTGAAAACACTGGTTCTCATTTGATCATCAATGTTAAAGTGTTGAACCGGGTCAGCATTTAGATGGGGACTGCTCAGGAACACTAGTTACTGAAAATGACCTTCTACAAGATGAAAATGTTTTGGCTTTAAATGATCCACAAAGGGTTGATGAATTGTAAAAATCAATCATTCTTCTCCCACCTACCTTCTTATAGCTTCATATATGCACTATAAGTTCACGCCAGAAAGAATAGTATTTTTTGTTCTTTATCTTGCGCTAGATTGACCTTTTTTAAAAGAAAAAATGTCAATTTTACTTCAATCAGACTTAAAGTTCAGGAGGTTTTGAAATAGATGGGCAAAACTTGTGAGGGATATTCTTTTTCTAACTCAATGTTTATATTAGCTATATCTTGAAGAAATACTATAAAATACTTGAAGACAAGTGGGTAGTATCATCACCTTTTAAATTTTTTTTCCCCAAGCAAGGCAACAAAGCAACTCGGATGCAAGAGGTTACAGAATGAGAGAGAATGAGAAAAAAAGGCATTATTAAGGAGACAGAAAAATAAAAAAAGAGGAATTAAGAGGACAGAAGATATGATTGACATTGCATTTAAAAAAAGATTACTTAGTTGTGTGTTTTTGTTATTGATTGCTTTTTATGATGCTGAATATCAGGAAAAATTGGTAACTTAATTTAGATTAATTTTTGATCAAATTAAACAGTTTTTTTTCTCATAAGTTTTGCTTTTGTGTTTATGAAAAATGAAGCCCTGACAACTGCAAAATTATTTTTAATTATTGTCTGTAATTCGACTAATCCCTCATAAGTCCTAAAATCATTTATATTTTTATTGAATAATACATGGTGTGGTAGAAATTCCTCTCACATATACCTCCGAGAAATGCCCCTGACATAATGGTAAGACATTAGTGGCTCTGGTGTCTTCATCTAGCTAATGTCTTACTGTTATGTGGGAGGAATTTCTGCTGCACCATGTAATATCCTTTTTCAATATTAAAAAGAAAACAAATTTTAAATTAAGAATGAACGGAATTTTGCTGCCATTTGTAGCCAATAATTTGAATTATCTCCAGTTCAAATTAACTTTAAAATCGCAACTGTTTATTCAAAAAAATACTTTCTCAAATTTTCATAAAATTTTCAATTAAATGTAGATAAATTATATAAAATATTTTAATAACTTTATTTCTTTGGAAACCTAGGAATTTATTTTGCATTAAAATTTAATCTTCAATTGACCATTTTTTATCTATATGATGCATTTCAAATATTATTGTAAAAGATTAAGGCTTAAAGATTTGTAGAATTTGGCAGCAGATAAATTGCATAAAGTTTCAGAGATAATTTTGATGTTTTCAATAAAATCAATTTTTTTTTTTTTTTCTTTTTTTTTTTTTTCTTTAAGAAATGATGAGTGTTCAATTTCAACTGATTTTGTTGATGTCAGATTCAATTTGAAGTTCAGAAAAATGGAAAACTGAAGGTCATCACTAGGAGATTACATGGTTTTTGTTTTTATTTTATGTCAGAATTTTGGCTGCTTCATCAATCTTAGCAGTGTAAAATAAAACACAAATCAAATGTTTGGGTTGAGATGAATTTATTGATTTTCCTTTTATTTATTTCATTTAATCATCTCCACTCAATTGATCTGAGTATATAAACAACTTCCTGGGCTTGTCTATATTTGCTTTAGTCTGTATTCCAGTTTGATTTTATCTTGCTTCGATATCCTCTGAAACTTTTGAAATACATATAGATAAAATGCAATGTGTATCCATACTTTTATCTTTAATGTGCAACACATTTGTCATCAGATAGTCCATTACACAGAGATGAATGATCTGGTCATTTGCTAGTGGAAATTTTTCAGATACTTGACAAAACCTGAATCTAAAATTCTTCATTCACATGGACGGTATTTTTCTAATTGATGTTGTTACATATATAAAACATTAAAACTATTGTTGTTAATGCTGTAACGTCATGGATAAACGTGTTTAATCATTTGAGCACGAAAAGTTTCAATCTTAGACTCTTTTGTCTTCTGGTGCATGTTCTAATCTCTGCACACTTTCATGACTTTCTCCCAATTTAAACCGCTGCAAATGACAACAGGTTATGCCGAAGACAACCGGTTATCTCCCTTTGATTTTGTTGATTCTTTGAAATAATTCATTGATTGTTATCAGAATCTTTGATTCATGCTAAGTCATTGAACTTTCTGAAATCTTTATATGGTAGTTTTTCTCTCTCAACCCTTTCACATTTTCTGAGTAGTCCTACACAAAATAGGTTTCATGGCATTATACATACTTTCTAGGTAGTCAGCAAAGACATTTTTGTAATGTAATCCAAATATTTAAGCCTGTCATTTCATTGGCTTATCCATTTTTCTTTTCTTTTTTTTAAGCTGTCTATGAGCATGTTATACTCTTTTTTGTATGAATTTAGTTGTGTGCTTATTATATAGTCTTATGTATATATTATATTGTCCTATGTATGCTTTTATATCATTGTGCACACATGTATTACATTGTTGTTTGCATACTTTGCTTTTCATATTTTGCTATTTTTTTCTTCTATTGATAAATCTATTGACTATGCAGGTCTTCAATATAATAATCATAATATGATCTAATGGTTGCAATATAATTTAATAGTCATAATATACTATCATGGTTTCTACAGACTGAGTATAATATCCTGTAATAGTATTGAAGAAAACAGATGTAGTTATATTAACTGTTAAATTGAAATTCTCCTTTTCATATCTTGTTTGCAGTTGAAAAACTGAATAACAGAATTTTTGTTTCTTACGTTTTGCTCATTGTTGAAATTTTATTCTGATGACCTTGCACTTGAAGTTTATATATTGTCTAGAATTTTCTAAAATGAATCCATTTTGGTTTAAAAACAAAACTAATCTGCTTGTGAACTCAATGCAACAGATGCATATGCAACTTAATTTCTTAGCATGCAATTGTAAAGGACGAAACATTTACTCAATTGCCTTTTTTCTTTTCTTCTTTTTTAGGTAAGTGATACACTTCAAGATGACTTGAAACATTGGTGAGAAGTTTTATTTCTTTCTTTGTTAAGGAAAATTATAATCTTTTATAATCTTTTGTTTTTCTTGTGTAATTTTTAATTCTGCATTATTCTCTGATACCATATCTAAATTTTAAAAATACTTGATGGAAATTGATAACCAATCTTAAAACATTAAGAGATTGTGTCTTGTTTCAAATGAATTCTCTTAATAGACCTCAGCCTAATTTTACATTTCTTTAAAAAAAATCTGTTTTGATTGGTGCTTCATTTTTTCTCTCCCCCACCCCCTGTCGGCTTTCCTCTGTCTTAAAAGCTGACCTTAATAGTAAGGTTTTCTTTGATTCCAATTATTTCTATTTCCTTTTCATTCTTTTGAAAATTCCATTTTTGGTACATAAACTTTGTATGCTTTTTGAAAATTAATGGGAATCCAATATTTTGTGCAACGATGGATAATTATCTGTTTTCTTCAGCTGTGTTGTTTTTTGTATCCCAAACTCAATGGAATTACCATCTCCAGAGTTCAGTCAACACCCACCAAATAATTTTGCTCTATTTCTATAAACTACTGATTATAGAGCATAATTGTATTGCTATTATTGATATAAGAAAGGAAATAACTAAGTTATAAAAAAATGATTAACACTTTCACTGCTGCATTGTTGCCTGGCTGTACTGGCCTATTTTTGGATAAACAGGAAATTTCCATTTATTGGAAATAACTACAATAAAGCTGATGGAAATTTACTAACTGGAGTTGTTACACTTTTGCATCCTACTACAAAACACTATTAGTATTACCAATTCCTTGACACAATCACTACTACTACTACCAATTTCTTGACACAATGTGACTATTATTACTATTACCAATTCTTTGATACAAACACTACTACCACTAATACGTTGACACAATCACTGCTACTTCTACCACCAATTCCTTGACATAATCACTACTTCTACTGTCGCACCACCAATTCCTTGGCAAACACTGGTGCAATCACAAATTGCACAAACGTTATGTGGCAAACATACAATTAAATAACCAAAGCATTGCATGGACAAACAAATTCTTACATGAGGGATGATTATTTTGCAGAGTTTATATGAAATCAAAAATTCAAAGACTTAAATATTACCAGTTTTGGCATCAGATCACAATTTACGTCCAGTTTAATGTTAATGGTTCTTGAATTTGTATTAAATTGAAAACCCCTTTATTGATTTTGATTTTTCTTGATTGAAAACACAAGTTTCCAGATGTTCAATTTAAATGTTCTCATGTAAATTTTAATGCGTCTTATGTAAATATAGGGGGTTTCATGTCGGATGCAAACTAACTAATCACAATTTCTAAAGAATGGAATCAAAAGTAGGAATTTAAAAAATATCTGTATATTTTTAACAGACTTTATTTGTAAACCTTACTCCAGATATATAAATGATCTGGAACAGTCATTAAAGCCATATTTGACCTGAGACTAAGCTATGATTTATTAGGCACTATTTTATATATACACTTTTTTGCATCTCCAAACACAGGTGTAACCAAAAATGGAAGCTATATGGCAAAGATACAACTCATATGATGATGGATGATTAGTTTGCAGAGTTTATGGAATCGGTTTCCAAAACTGAAAATTTGATGACTTTTAGGATCAAAACTTGCCTCATATTTATGTCCTGCTTAAATATTATTGCTTTTTGAATTTGTATTAAATTGAAAACACCTTTTATTGATGTTAATCTTTCCTGATTGAAACATAAATATGATAATGTCAACCAACCTAAACAAGATCCTCTACACACAAGGAAAATACATCCCAAAAGCAGCTCTGTATTGTATGCTACTATATGCCTATAATGGTTTGGAAATAGTACAAAGCACTGGTTAGTTTATAAGACAAATGCTTGTGACAGCTCCATGGTGTCCTGAAAATTTTATATATATGGTGCTGTTTGATAAAAGTGACTCACCTGATTTTTTTTACTAAACGTTCTCTTCTCTGATGAAACGAAAGTTGAGCTAAATTCTCAAGGATAAGCGATCCACAGTGGGTTCCCAAGTGAACATATCGAATTTTGACAACTTCCTCAAATGACTTTAGGACATGGAAAAATGAAAAGTTCAGTTTCTGTAGTATCAAAACATGGTCTTATTTGTCTTCTAACTCCAATTATTTCTCAAGATATGCCCATTTGAAACTCGTGAATTTCAAGTTTTCGATACATCCTGGAAACATAAGTTTTTTTTCTAAATATGTCCCATAAGCCCCTAAGATAAGGCCAAATGCCCAAAATTTGATTCAATATAAAAAATTGGGTATATGGACAGGTTTTTGACATATTTGTATGAGTTTTCCACAAAATTTACTATAAAAATGGGCATTTTTTTCCATCAAAAAAGCCCCAAAATTGGCCGCCGCTGATAAATTGTGATGAAAAATTGCAGAGAAGCCCCGAGATGAAATTTTCCATGCTTCACATATAAGAATCTAGATATGTAGGGCTATCATAATCCATTTGGGTGAAAAAATTCACTCTGGGGAACCATTTTAATTCTTTTATATTGAAAAAATTTGGGCTAGCCTAAATTTCCCGTCATTTGGGACAACCTTCAATTCCCTTTGAATCCAAAATCCGGATAATTTATGTAATTCTCACTCAAATTTCATGATCCAGCCCACTTTTCCCATGTTTTTTGGGGTGCTGAATCCAAATCTGGCATCAGAACACCATAAAACTGCACCATGCTCATGCATCAACAGACTGTGGGATAAAAGTGATCCCATCGTCATGAAGACCATGGAGCGCTTGTCTTGCAAAGGGGCAGGGCACACCATTCGCAGCTGTGAGGAGCTGAAGGCTGCTATGTATGGTTGTAACAGTAATTATGAATCTTTGTTGTGCTTCCTCACAGATGAATAACTATTAACTTTTTTTCAGTAATCTTTGTGATGAGTTGTAGCTGAATATGATTTATTGTTCATTTTTAAACTTGAATATTTGAAACGCTCATTGTCTGTAGTGTCAAAAAAATGGTCTAATTTGTCTTCTAACTCCAAATGTTTCTCAAGATATGCCTGTTTGAAGTTCGTTCGTAAATGTCGGATTTCCGCAAAATTTCTACCCTTCTATCTTTTGGCCCCAACTTGGATTTTTGAGCCAAAAACTCATAAAAAATCATATCTCAGTTCTTGAAAATCAATTTTTTTGCATACCACACCCTAGAATTTGTCTAAAATGTACTTAAGCACCTGAAGCAGGTGCTTACCGTATGTTATTGTCATATGTCCGCTTGACCCCCATTTAAGCCCACTGTGCGATCTAAAATCCAAAGAAGAACCTTTGAAAGCTCTTTGAATTTTGCAGTAAGTACTGTCAAGCATCCGTTCAGTATAATGTTCTGGGGATGCTTTCCTTTTCATGGAACTGGTTTCTTAAAACCTATTGAAAAAAAGCCTCAGGAGCGAGCAGTACAAGACAATTTTTAGAGTCTTCTCTGCTCCCTTTTGCTGAAAGGGTGCAAATCCACCCCACCAAGCTCATTTTTATGCAGGATAATGCTCCCTGTCCCAAATCAAAATTGAAGGAATACTTTGATGAGAAGCAGGTGAGTGTTATGACATGGCCACCCCAATCTCCTGACCTCAACCTCATAGAAAACTTATGGAGCATTATAAAGTACAGGCTCTTGAGAAAGCAGTTGAGCAACAAAGAGGATTTGATTGTGAATTTCATATCCGAATAGAATTCAATGCTTGGAGATGAGATTTGCCAGAACCTAATCAAGTCAATGCGAAAAAGGGTTGAAAAGGGTTATTCAAAATAAAGGACCCATAGATTATTAAATATTTCGAACTATATTACCTATTATAAATAAATTATACCTCTATTATTCTTTATTTAAAGCTATTAGGTTTCTATTGATTACTAGTTGCAGGAAATAAGTGAGTCACTTTTTTTGCACAGAGTTTTTCCCTAAATCTCATATCGAAAATTATAATTATCAATAGAATACCTTAGGGTGAGTAAAATTTTTTACTCGGTGGTCAGGAAGGGGTCTTTATATTAGTAAGATTAAAAATTACTTTGACCCCAAAAACAATAGGCGAAAAAATTTTTAAGTAAAAAAAAAAAAAAAAAATCAAGAGAGTCACTTTTATCGAACATCACTGTGTGTGTGTGTGTGTGTGTGTGAACAGTAGACCGTGTATGCTTAGTAAAGATGTACAAGTATTGGGCTGGCCTAAAAGTTTGGTATTGCTTATCAAAAATGATTTCTGGATGAATTTGAACTTTTCTCTAGCATCTGTAATCTGCTTACAATTAGAATATATGAAAAGTGTTATAAATATAAAAATTATATATTTACTTACATTTGGACTCATGCCCTCATCTTTTTATTATCACAGCATTTTGGCCATTCTGCCATCCATGCTTCATCAGGTAATCTTTATGGAATTTTAAACTGACCCTTTTATTTAATCATATACCTAGATATGGACAGCAGAACACAAATGATCTATCCCTGTAGGTTAAATAATGGTTCCATTTCAAATTCACTAGATTGATAGATACCTGAAGAAGGCCAGAGGACACAATGACTGAAACATTATCACAAAGATGATGCTATTAGGCTGAATGTAAATGACTCCTTATCTCAGAAATTTAGACAAAATATGTATGTATGTATGTATGTATGCAATAAATGTGAATGTCAGTGTGTGATTCTGTCACACTTATTCAATTTTACTCCTAGAGACTGTTGCCTAATATAACATACCATTTTGGAATCAGGCCAACTCTGTGAGTAAATTAAAAACATTATGGCTTAGATCTGAACCTGCAATCCTGAACTTCTGGATTCCCAAGTTTTCGTTACTGCGATTATTTTCAGTGATTTTCTTTTTTTTTTTTCTTTTTGTGATGAATAAATTTGTGAATAACCAAAATGAATTGTGAAAGTCACTCATGGAATAATAATAATTGTTTGTACAGAAAGTAAGGACCTACATACATGAAATTGTCTTTAAGTGGCGGCAGAAGAATTATTGTTGAACTCGGAGGTAAGCTTAAATTATTGTTGAACTAAGAGGTAAGCTTAAATATTAATGCAATGCTTAAATGCAACGATCAATTTTGAGTTCTTCTATAGTTTATTGTTGCCTATCACATCTACTCCTCGCTACCTATTGTGATGAAGGCCCAATCAAGAACCCACCGCAGTGCTATCTTAAATACTGCCTGATGGGGCAGCTTTTAAACTAGTATACACTAGCATCCAAAATTAAAGAACAAAAATGAAAACTTCAATATTTGAAAAAATTCCAATTTTTCTGAAATTTTCACTAAATGTAGACAAATAACATTTCAGTTGTGCTTTAAATTTGTAAGTTATTTGAAATGATACAGAGAGAGAGAGAGAGCGAGCTATGAGTCATGTAATTCTTTACTCAAATATCCAGTGTCCATCATTTTCCAACATGGCCAGCTGATGAAAAATTGACAAGTCTCTAAGCCAATTGAGAAGATTGCTGAACAGGTGAAGTATTCCAAAAGCATTGTGAACCAAATTCTGAAACTGTATGAAAAACACTGGTCATTTAATGGAGTCCAAATGAGGTGGGTAGACCAAGAAAAACAATGACCAGAGAAGACTGGATTATTCAACACCTAGCACGGAAGGACCACTTTCAAACTGCAGCAGGCATTTCGTGAGGAATTTCAAATGACATGTGTTTTAACAAACTGTCTCTAGCTGCTTGCAAGAAATGAATATGAAAGGATTCAATTGAAAATAAGTAGACAAAACTTGTCTAAATTATTCAATGAAACATGTCACCAAAATATATGCAATATATATATATATATATATATATATATCTATAAAAGGCAGGATGTGTGTGTGTGTGTGTGTGTGTGTGTGTGTAACGAATGCACAGCCGCAATTTTCGACAGATTTGCACCAAAATTTGCATGCACATGCTCCAAGTTAGTGAGAAGGCCAAGACCGACTTTGAATTTCCCAACTCCCATTGATAGTGGAAATAATCCGATTTTTTCATGCTTCTACGGCAGTTTTCATGTAGTTTGCGGCCATTTTCTACTGGCCAGAGTGAGAGCCTATAGCTGGCTGCCATGAATAGGCAGGAAGATTCTATTGGCCAGCATGAGAGCCAACAGCTGACTGACATGAATGTTAACTAGCATGCTAGCATGCAAAAAAAATCGATAGCTGCATTCGTCACAAGTGGGAAAAATTTTAATCTGCATGGCACTTTACTCCAATTGGTTCATTCGCTTGCTTAAACTCAACGTTGATTCTGATTCCGCAGAACTGGGTTGGGTGTGAAAAAGTATTTGTTGTTAACATTCTTTTTTCATTCGTTTTTTCCAGTTACGAGTCCTTTTTTAAAGCTGATCATTTTGTGTTCATTTTGTTTAGTTCTTTTTTCGTAAGAGATTTAATGTTTAGTATGGAGCTTAGAAAAAATTCGCAGTGTGAGATAGGCAAGAAGTAAGGCATGTAGCAACATCAGCACAGCAAAGGGCACTCCTTTAAAGGCAAGGAAGGGCAAAAATATTTTAAGTCAAGTGATAGCGATTGCTGTAAGAGTCGTACGATTTTTGAATCAAGCACTGGTAATGCCGGACCATGCTGCTAGTATATATATATATATATATATATATATATATATATATGAACTTTTATATTTATATAAGCTTTATCTCTGATATTGAGCACTTTATCCTATAAATATAGTATACCTTAAAACTATACTGGGGAGATATAGATATAGATAGATAGATATATAAGTGAGTGATTGTATACAGATACTTATGAATACTTTATAGTGTAAGAAAAAGCAGTGTTCAATGTTCAGAAACGGAGCTATATATATATATATATATATATATATATATATATATAAAAGTGAACATAGAAGTCAACACTCGGAGGCGATAGGCTGTTTCATGCTAGACACAATCGTCAGGCTTGACGATTGCGTCTAGTCCGAGTGCTGACTTCTATGTTCACTTTTATATCTATATTTACATATGCTCTTTCTATGATATTGAGCACTTTATCCAATATTAAAACTATATTTCTTCATATATTAAGAAATATACAGATCTTACATTAATTACACAACTCTGAGTTTCATGCTGAAGCAATTTTCAAGTGCTGGAATTATATTTATTTTTATTCATATTTTGCGTTGACACTGGTTTTTTTTTTTAATTTTCTGGTTCATGTAAGATATATTATTGTTGGTGGAATATTATTGGAGTTAAAATATTTAAATGAATTGAAGTTTTATTTTTTTTCAAATTTAATCTCTGATTAACATTTAAGATTGAGAATAAGGTTGGAAATAATTTAGAGAGACGCTGGTTTTGAAAACGTAAGTAAACCAAGTAGCAGCATTGGGGAAATCAAGGGGAGCAACTCTTGATTTTTTTGGAAAAAAAGTGTCATTGATAATAGTTATTAAACTAATGATATGAAGAACAAGTGATAAGTTAATTCACTGCTGATGATAGCATATTTAGAAACCTTAAAGCAATACATGTTTTCTGAGTATAATTCAATTTGGCATAGAGCTATAACACTTGGTTACCAAGTGAGAATGAAATTCATTTAGCAGTTACTTCTGAGACCTACTTGATAACCGTCATCACTATGGTAGAACCTTTAGATATTTACTCAGCTTAGTCAGACAAAAGGCCATAATAATGGAGTGTCCCGTGAGTAATAAACTATTAGCAAGGAAGTTCCACTGTCAGGAAGTGTGAGAGAAGCTGTTGAAGTAGAAGAGACAGTTTCACCAGTAAAAAGGTTGGGACTGAGATGCCAACCTAGTAACACCTAGTAGCATGCTTAAATTCATGCAGTCAGGGCACCAGTGAAAATAGCTCATCAGTATTCCATGCATGTACAAATGGTAGATTTGCAACATGCAATACATTGTTCCATTCTATCAGCAAACAGTAACTTTACTTCATTGAAGACCTGCTTGCATTCATTCCAAGCAGATACTGACACATCTGTTGCAATCAGACATGTCACTCCAGTACAGGTGGAAGAAGTGATTGCTATAGTGGCTGAGCAAGCAGAGGAGAACCAAGATGAGTGTTATTTAACTTGGTATTTTCTTGCTAGTATGAAAGCCTCAATGCCTGCTTTTACCCAGGAGAGCTTGGACACACATTTTTGAATGAGATTAAAAGCCCCATTCCAAAGGGATGTCACAAAGGAAATCACAGAACAAATCTCAGACTGCGCATTGATAACAGAAAGATATTCTGTTAGGAGGAGGTTCATGACTGGAGGTGGAGTGGAAGGAGATGTTAACAGATACTACTGCATGATCAGAATTGTGAAACAAGAATCGGGGATGGAGGTAAAATGGAGATCAATAAGGAAAGCGTTACTGTTAGAATTACTTGAGAAATGCGTATGAAAGTCAGCCACTTGCATGAGGGATTGAAAAGTTAAGGGTTTGGATGCCAGTGAGGTTGGCTACAGTGAGGTTAAAGCCACATGGTATGGTGAGCATTAAATTCACTGAACATCTTTCCAAATGGATATAGAGAGATGGCTTCGTCTATATTATCTGAAATGCTATCAAGTACACAAGTCTTGAGAGAAAGGGGAATGGTAGAAAAAGAAGAGATAGCTTATTGAATTGAGGAGAGATAGATGGAGACATATATATGAATGATTTGAAGATTCCAAGATCATTCCCTAGCCAGTGGGAGATGATCATGGACATAAACTCCCAGGCCATGCATGTGGATTTCAGAGTCCTTTCTAAGGAGAGGAAGGTTGCCAGGAATTGAAATCAGAGGAAGGGATTGACTAGTTAAGCAGAGAGCTAGTATATCAGGAGACTTATCAAAGAGGAACAATTCCACACTGCAAAAGTTGGTACAAACGCCACGCATGTTGGAGAAGGAAAGTGCAGCAGTAGCCTTTCTTTCAGTAAGCTTCGCCATGCACAGGGAATCCATTGAAACACCCCTCATTAATGGATCTGCAAGATTATTTTGCTAACCAATGTTTTCGGATAGGCACCTAGAAATGGTAAATGCAACACAATTTGGAAAACTCATTTTAACATGTGACACTGATCAAAGAGCATCATCAGAAAAATGAATTTTATTTCAACTGAATTTATATTGGTGAAACGGCACTCTCTTACCAACATGCTGTGGCTTCCCTCTGTCTTTTCTCCAACTATTTTCATGCAAACTGCTGTGACAAGCTTTTCTTTCCTGGTGTCCCAATTACATGAATTTAAGTGTTCTACTAGATTGGCATCTAGGTTCCATCTGTTTACTGTTGAAATGGCTAAATGCAACCACCATTTCAACTCCAAAAGTTTTTCTTGCACTTCCCACCCATAGAACTCCCTTCAATTTACTTCCTTCCCTGATAACTACAATCTTCAAAAATTTAGATGCAATGTCAATTACCATCTTCTGCTGCCTTCTTGAATACTGTTCATTTTTTGTCCTTTCCTCAATCGTCCCTATTCCTAGTCTTTGTGTTTTTCACTTTCACTTGACCCCCTGTCTACTAGTGTCATTACTGTCTTGCTTGGGGTGAAATGATTAAAAAACGTAAAATAAAATATGAATGTTGAATTTTTTGTTTTCTTACATAAACTATTCAAAAAAAAATATTCAGCATCTGTGTATGAACATGTAGATTTGGTTGAAATAAAATCTGTTTTTTAGAGGACATTATTTAATCAACAAAATATGTCAAAATCAGTTTTTCAAAATGTCTTATATATTTACCATTCCACAAGTTTCTCAACCAGATTTGAATAAAATTGTCAGCACCCACAAATGCTGTCATGGTTCATTGGTTAGACAGTATTCATACAAGCTGCTGATAAGAAATTTATTTCTCACTGTGTGCTCCATAAACATAGCCATATACCCAAGTTGGCAGGCTCCAGGAAATATTATATATATATATATATATATATATATATATATATATATGAAGAAATATAGTCTTAAAGTGTGCTATATTTATGGGATAAAGTGCTCAATATCAGAGATAGAGCGTGTGTAAATATAAAAGTGAACATAGAAGTCAACACTTAAAGGCGACAGTCTGTTTCATGCTAGTGCAATCATCAGGACTGATGATTGTACTAGCATGAAACAGACTGTCGCCTCTAAGGGTTGACTTCTATGTTCACTTATGTATAATATATATATATATATATATATATATATGTTTAGAAATAATATTTGCTTATCTGAAAAATATACCAATCTTGATTATTCAATAATAATCCTGGAATCCTTGTTTATGTTCAAAGAATGAATATTGTTAAATTTGGAAAGAATCCAGATTCATTGATTCCAAATAGAATATTGTTACATATAAAAATGAATGTTAAAATAATCTTTGAGAATTAATAAGCTATTACGTTGTCTGCACTTGAGGATATTTCATTAAATTGAAGAAAGTTCATATACAGTTAAATTCTTGATTTAATAAAGTAATAAGTGGAAAATGATTAAGGAAAAGGCTGTTAAATCAGAATATAATGGAATTTTTTCGTTTTACTATTGAAATTTTTTGTGTTTAAATAAAATTATTAATACAATGTAGACCACTTTTATGCCATGTTCTCTTTGAGATGGTCATAACTCTCCACAGATGCCTTTTTTCCTTTTCACAATCTGTGAATTTTTATGAGTTTTGAGAATTATAGTGGAGTGGTTTTCTGTTGGCTTCACTACAGTTTGGAATTCAGCTTTCCTTCTCTGGTAACCACGTAAAGCCAAAGATCAAAGTCTATCTTGCTTTATTACCCATAGAGAGGAGAAAGGAATCCATACTTTTCACATTGGTATTTGTGCAAAAGTAAATGTAACATCATTGGCCACAATTTGGAATCTGCTCACTGTTTCCACTTTCTGTGCCAATGATTCTTACGCTATGCACACATCCAGGCAATACTTACACAACATGAGACTAGAAATGTGCAGTTCATTGATTGTTAACCTTTTTGGCAGTGATTCCGAATCTTAGCTAAATTTTATCATAGATACTCATTGTGCATCAACTCAACCCAATTCAAGAGATTTTTTTTTTTTTTAAATTTAACCAGGCTCAAGACCTGCCTATGTCAAATCTCATTCCCAATGATAAGGTACATTGGATTCAATGTCTTTTGACTTAAATGTTTACTGTGTTATTATTGTCATGTCTAGTTAGGTTTTGCTAGAAAATCAGAAATACTTTTTGGGAATATAAAATTTATTGATTGGCCATTTGAGAATAACTTTGTTTCAAAAGAGGCCTTTCTGCAGCATAATTTTTAATTTTCTTTTTATGGCTTCTCCCATCACATGTACTAAAAGTAAATGGCTCCATTTGTATATATGACCATTACTAAGTGGACCATTTGTCTTTTTATGGACTAATGATCCAAACCACTTTGTTAGACATGATATGATATATAAATTAAGATTCCTTTTAATTTGATCTATTGTGAATCTTTGAAGTTGCAGCATGTGTTGCCTGGTCATATATTCTTAATAACTTTTGAAATAAAATATCATGCTGAAGGATTTCAGATGAAATTGCAAATTTTTCACAGTCATTTATAAAGTAGAAACTATATCTCCCCATTGTTGTTAATCTGTGTAAATGGTTTTGTGCTTGTAAAATGGTTGGTTTCTGAACGAATATAAATATTTACTCTTACTTATTATAATTATGGTAGCTTGTCTGTAAGGGATAGTATTGTTTGCTAAAATTAATTATAGAATAATCAATAATTCCTCGATATTTTCCAGTTTTTGAAAGAAAACAATTCTGTTTTTGACATCTCTGATTTGATTTCATTTTTATGATGTCCAGTCACAATGTAGATAATTTTTACTATTTTTATTTTATCCTGCATTCTAAGGATTCTTCCCCATTTCTATACTATCCCTCTTTTGTCTTTTTAATCATATTTTTCAAGATAAGAACTCAAGGTCTGGGCATTGTTTTTCTTTTTGTGGGGGAGGGACGGGTGATGTGCAAGACTCTAATTAGGAACCAAATGTTGAATCCTCCTCATTCTTTCACTTTCTCTCGTCATTTATGACTGATATTCTTGATTGGAAAGATTTTGAATCGGATCAGAAATAACAAGGTCATCCCTCCTTCCTGTAGTAGTAGTAGTAGTAGTAGTAGGCCTAATAAACACAGTTACACTGATTCTGTGTAATTGTGTTGCTGATTTTTCTTTTGTTTGTCTAAAAAAAAAAAAGTCCCCAGGCAACACCGATATCTTGTTCACTTCCCCAGTGGAATAGGGAACTTTTTTGTTGTTGAGTTTAGAAGTTTCCTTTTAACTTATTAAAGAGATGAAGAAGTAAAACATAATAGCTTGTAAGGTGCTTGGTTTTGATTGAGATTGGTTTAGGTTCAAACTCAAGATCCAAAATTCTAATCTCTACAAAGTCATTGATATTTACAAGATCTTTTTTGTTTTGATTAATTCTACATATTAGATAAATGTTCATTTTATTTCCTTACAAGTATAAGCGTTCCTGTTAAAGGAAAGATCATTTTCTTTGCCTATTAAATTTAATTTTTGTTTTCAGAATCTTTGACATGTATCTTGATGCTAAGTTGAAACATTCATTATCACAAGTCACTCAAATGCTTCGATCGTTGGGTGGAACCTGGTGACAGGAATAACAAGCAGACTCCCAGGTTGATCTGTTGGCAGTGGCTCTTGCGAGTTCCGGCATTGTCATAGCCATCTACTCTTCAATGTCGTCTGACCAGCTCTTACATTGCTATCTCTTCCTGCATCCACCTTCAACAATATTTTGCATTATCAGCTTGGAGAGGCTGTCATGCTGTGTGATGTGGCTAAACTATGCCATCTTCTGTTGCTAAATATTGGTGAGAAGTGATTCCTGTCAACACCCAAGACTTCCAACCATGCTCCAATATACATAGTTGTTGGTTTTGTGCTCCCTGTAGGAGATGTGCAGGAACTTTTTCAGGCACTTGCTCTCGAACACCTGGATCATTTTTTCCTGTCTCAGCCAGGAGTGTCCGAGTCTTACACCCATAAAGGAGGAAGGATACAACCAGTGATTTGAAGAGGCTTGAGTTGGGTCTGGAAGCTGATGTTGCTCTTCCGTATCCTTTCCAGTCTGTCCATTGCTGCTGTGACAATCTGTGTGTGGATTTATGTGCCGCAGGTGTCATCTTTTGAGTGGGTTGCTCCCAAGTATTTGAAGCTGGACACTTCCTTCACTGGTTTGCCATCCATATTAATGCTGGCATCGGTGTTGCTTGGGCTATTTACTATTACAAGCAACACCAGTGTCAGCCTCGCCATGGACAATGAACCATTGAATACTTTAGTATCATGAAAACAAATTTGTAGATTTTATTTCTTTGTTACAGATATTTGAAAATTAAGAACAATATTGAAAAATCATAAAGAATATTGAAAACAAGACCTTTATTCTGATCATTTTGCTTTTTGCCATTTATTAATGATTTCCACTTTAAATAATTGTTTGAAGCTCCAAAACTAACTTCAGCTGCCTTCAGGTCTGTAAGTGATTTTCATCCTTATGTTTCTGGTTAAAGAATTCCTTAGAATCTTACAGTTGAAAGGCAGTGAATGGATCGGGACAAAACAAAGGCAAATCGATGCAATTTATCAAATTGTATCTGTGAAATGGCAAGGATTCACAAGAATGTAACTGTGTTGAAACATTACACAAAATCATAAGTTTCCCATTTGTCTTTGATTTGAATATTGCTGCCAAATCTGGTCCAGTGCTTCTGCTATATATTTAGCGATTCTTGAGAAAATCCAAAGAATCTGCAATGTTATCAGTCTTAAGTTGGCATCTCAGCTTCAGCTAGTTTCCTACTGCTATAATGTAGCTTCCCTGTGCTTTTTCTATAAATACTTTCATGGTAATTGTTCTGATGAACTTTCCTCTTTGGCAACTAGACTTTATGAATTTAAGCACAGTACTAGATTGATAGCAAGGTTTCATCAACTTACAGTTGAAATGGCAAAAGATGTAACCAGAAGTTCTATGTTAAGTTTCTTTTTTCACTTTCTTCCAGCTTCTGACTTCCTGGTCAACTTTGATCTTCAAAAATTTAAATGCAATATCAGTCATTATCTTCTGTCTTCGTAATTCTTGTTCTTTTTTTTTATTCTCTCTTTTTAATATTTTTTTTTTATTCTTTCACACTCAGTAATCCTTGCATCTTAGTGGATTTATTGCCTTGCTTGTGTTGATTAAAAAAACAAAAAAAATTCTATTATATTTGTCATTGAAGATTTCAGTTGATTGGAGACTTATAAACAGTGAATTTCTTGGTACTTGGGGATCTTGTCTCCAGGTTGGATTTCTCTACTGATTGCACTTAGAGAAGGATCAGGACATTTAGTTGTTTTGGAGGCATCCTATATATATATATATATATATATATATATATATACATACATACATGATGTCTAGGGTATGTGTGAAATATATATGGAAAATACATGATTCAAGTCAATAGATATTTCAGTTGTTCTTTAGCCACGAACTGTGACTTGCTTGGGAATTGGGGGTTGATCATGCATCACCTGAAGAGAAATGTTAAACATTTTGGTCTTCATCAGATGATTTTGAGATCTGGGCAAATCTTCAAGAGATTTATACAGGGATAGATTGTTCTGCTGTTTTTCATCCAGGAATATTTTATCTAGTTCTTATTTAGTACAGCTCAGTTATTGCTTAACCTGTGTTCAAGTACATGCAGCCCAGGGATTGAACTCAAAATTACTTTTTCACCATATTCGCAAACTAACACTTTAATCCAATAGGCTATTGTACTATGAATTATTCAGATGTGTATCTTCATTTTTGTTGTACTGATTTTTTTTCCAAGTATTCCTTCAACTTGTTTTCTTAGTTTGACAAAGAAAATGAATTAAAAATAATAATAAAATGTGTGATGAAAACAAGGTGGAGATAACTTATCAGCTAATATTCATTTTTCACAGACCCTGAAGCCACACTTAGTTTTTAAAGTGTTCTTTTCTTTTGTCAGTTCTTCGAAATGTTGTGCAGCTCTGTTGAAATGTGTTTACCAAGATAAACATATAATAAAAAAGTGATGCTGGATTAAATTACATGAAAAGTACTTTATATGTTTATAAACAGTAGATGACTTCTCGATCATTATTGAGCACACACATAGGTTTGCTCTCCTTGCAAAAGCAGCTGCTACACTGACTATAAAAGACTACATGGTACAATTATTATTACAGATGCTACAATGGTTGTGTTTTTGATTAAAGGAAGATAAATGAACGTAAGGAATGTGACACAACACAGATTGATTGACTTAATCAGATTTCAGCTAAAGAAATATCTTTCCTCTGTTGGGAAGACTTGTAATCACTTGTTAACTAACAAAAGGAGAAAACATTTGCAAACAAGAATTAAGACTTTTTTTTCTTTAATATTGAATCCTCTTTTTCATAATTATAATTTTTTTAAAATTGTGAGTGGAAATATTTAAATCAAAGTCCTTTTGGAATTTTAGCTAAAAATCATAAAACTCTTATCAAAGTAATTTTTACTATTTAGCATTGGTCATCAGTATTATTAAGGAAATTCAAAGATGAATGAAATATGGCAAATGTTCTGATGAGCTACATTCCTTAGTTCACTAGTTATAAACTTTTATAGCTAAGACTAGCCATACCACAACACTGAAAGAAATCAGCCTCCATTCCCTTTGTATTCCATTAGTAAGGAGGAATTTCCATTCAGACAGCCTCTTCCCAAGAACTTCTTTGTGGAACAGACTCCGACCACTACAATCTGAACCTCTTCATGTCTAGGGTTAACTGTTACCTTTCCTGTATGTTCTCATAAAATGCACTTCTTACTCTTACTGGTCATACAACAACCACCTTCAGTAACCCTCATACCTTGAGTGGCTCTTGGGTTTTGTATTAGATGAACATTAGTTAAAAAAAAAAAACTTTTCTGTTGACTATTAAACATTAAGCTGTATGTACCTGGCATTAATTTAAAATGAGGTATTTATTTATATATATATATATATATATATATATATATATATATATATAGTAAGCAAGACAACAGTCAGGCCAATGCTTGGATGTTTTTTTAAAAGTGCTCAATACACAATTCAGAAAAACTGAATTTATAGAGCTGCTAATAAAATATAAGATTAGGAAAAATCCACATGTAAGGCACTAACCTGGTTTCAACTGTCCTGACGAGACAATAAGGTCAAAACCCAAGTAGTGCATTGCACATGGATTTTTCCTAATCTTATAATTTTATTTATATATATAAATTATACTAAAAAAATACAAAGTTATATTTAAAAGCAACCCTAAAATATATAAAGAGGTGTAAGTGAAAAAAAGTAATGACTTCTTAGAACAGGGATAGATATATATATATATATATATATATATATATACACACACACACACAGGTTGGTGTTCCAATAAGTTGGACTGATTTTAAATGTGAATTAAGTTTAAGTATCTAATGATTTTTCTTTTTTCTTTCAGAATTAACAACTTAAGTCTTTGTTAATCTTTCCATGGTTGAAATTGCCAATCAAACAATGTGTTAAAGTTATCGAAGCCTATTATGAAAATGAATGTTCAAATTTATAAATATGAACCAATGATTCCGCTAGCAAAAAATGTACAGCAAACAGTGACCTTTTGTGGATGCAGTGACTTTTCAACACTCTTCCTTGGATCTTCATCAGCCCAAATTCTAAAATTCTGCTTATTAATGAATCCACCAAGCTGAAACTGGCCTTCATCACTAAAGAGGATATTTCGTGAAAAATCTTCATCGGCTTGTCTTTGCTCGTGCACCCAATTGACGAATGTATGATGATCCAAATGGTCAGCAGGTTTCAGTGCTTGTGTCAATTGAATTTTGTAAGCGTGTAGAAACAAATCTTATGTCAAAATTCGATGTAACATGTTGTAGAGAGGTTCAATTCCTGTGAGCGATGAGGAATAGAAGTGTCTTGATTTTCAGCCACATCTCATGAACTGCAGCAATGTTTTCAGCTGAACAGCGTAAACAAGCATGCAATGGTGTTTTCACATCTACCACCAACCCAGTTTTTTTGAATTTATGAACAATTTTTTTCAATTGCACTCTCGGTTGGTCGATTATGTTGACCAAAAACATCATAAAGTGCGTGAAATGCATTTCTGTTTGAATGTCCATTTTCATAATAAGCTTCGATAGCTTTAATACGTTGTTTGATTCTTAATCTTTCCGTGGTTGAAATTGCTAGACTTAAGTTGTTAAATCTGAAAGAAAAAGAAAAAAAAATCATCAGATGCTTAAATTTAATTCACATTTAAAATTGATCCAAGTTATTGGAACACCATATATACATATATACATATACACACATATATATATATATATATATATATATATATATATATATATATAAATAATTTTGTTTGAAGTTTGTATTTTCTTCATTTCAGATGAAACCTATACTTTCCAAATTACAGTTTATAATTTGTCCCTACAAAAATGAAAAGGTGTGTTGAAGCTCATGCCTGGAGGATATGGGTTAATTTGGTTTCTATCTAACTACAACAACTCGTTTATTTATCAGTCAAAGATTTGTTTTTGTTTTTTCCCTTAACAGCTGAAAATTTGCAAGCAGAAACATTTAAATATATATATTTAGATTTTAGAATGGATAACGTTTTTTTCAAATTCTCAAGGTTATTATGGGAATGAAATTGAGGTTTAAAGTTTCTTTATCTCGATTATAACCCTGCCCTATTCTTTTTTTGTATTTCAGATTTCTTTGTATTTATTTCTTACGAAATAGAAACTTTTTTATTCTTTATTCATTTTTTACTTCATAAAAGTTACATGGAAATGTTGGCCAGAAGAGAATGTAAATAGCATTTTTTTTTCTGAATTCTATTTTAAAGCTGCAAGAAGTAAACAAATTTGCAATGAGTTCATGGAGTCTACCTACCTTCTGGCTATTCTAAGCTTAGAGCAACACAAGAGAAGGAAGATTATGTTGCAACAAATATTCAGGTTGGGATATCCTGATTGCTTTGAAAATCAGTATTTGTAAAGTTAGTCTTTTTCTTGATTTCAGTCCCTTTATCCTGATACCAATACTGGTACAAAATATGTAGCTATGCTAGACACTAACTAGGACCATGGTGTTAGCATATGTATTTATGGTTGTTGCTAACTTCCAGGAGAGTTAATCATTGTGCCTTCTTGAGCTAATGTTTTCCACTGACATGATGTGGAAAGATTATATTGAATCAATTGCTAGGTTTGCTGTTAGCAAAGTTGGTTCCCTGTGACAATTTTCTCTCAAGAATCTATCTCACATGTTTATAAATCTATCATTCACCTTTACTTTGAATATTGCTGCCACATCAGGTCTGGCGCTTCTGCTATGTATTTAGAGATTCTAGATAAAATACAATGAAGAATCTGCAATATTATTGTTCCTGCCCTGGCATCTCATCCTTAGTCACTATCCCATCACCATGAGATAGCTTCCTTGTGTTTTTTTTCTGTAAATATTTTAATTATGATTGTTCTAATGAACTTTCATCACTGGTACCTTGATTTGCTGAATTTAAGCATGGTACCAGATTGGCAGCATGGTCTCATTCAAATCGCTAGATGTAACTGTAAGTTCTATGCTAACAGTTTCTTCACTGGCCCTTCTTGCTTGTGGAACTCTCTTCTGGCTTCTTGCTTCCCAGTCAAGTTTGATCTTCAAAAATTTAAATGCAATGTCAATTGTTATCTTATGTACTCTTAACTCCGGTTCTTTTATTGTTTTTTCTCCTTAATAATGTTTTCTTTTTCTCATATTTTCACACTCGGCAGTTTTATTGCTTTGCTTGGAGTGAAATAATTAAAAAAAATAATCTGACTTTAACACCTGTTGGCTTTTGGTAATTTAGGTAGCTTGGAATCCTATATAATATATAATAATAATAATATATATAATAATTATATAATAATAATATAATCTTATAGCTTGGAATCATATGTAATAGTAATATATAATATAATATAATAATAATATAATCTTATAATCATATAATACAGTGTATTTCATTATATTTAATTTTGCTTGTTTTTATTTTTTAAATTATTTCTTGGCTAGTCAAGATCATTTTCATTATAATTACACACATTTTCAGTTTTAGGAATGAACAGAGCAAAGTTCTCATTTATTTGAACTTCCCTATGTTGACTTTTGTGGAAGAGGTAATATTAACAATGAGTGAAATATAGTTTTCTCACTGTTCACTACAAGAAAAGAATGAAGTCTATTGTCCTGTGATAGTTAATAATGATCATATTCAATTACGTCTGTAGAGGGTTGGAGACAAATAACCACATTTCATTAGAGATTAATATAATAACCAGGAATTGACAATTGGTTTGTAGCCTGGATCTTCTAACAACTAAATGGCCAGAACATGGCAATTGTTATAAGACAAAATAATCTCTGATAAAATTTTCATTTTGCATTGTTACATGTTGAAGTGTGATAAAACTCACTTTGGCATTACCAATAATAGTATTCAACAATGTCTCAATCTTGCTTCTCTAGACTTTTAAGTTATTGATTATTTAGAAAAGTAGTTTATCATAATTTTCAAAACAATGGCTTTGTTAATCTCTTCTGTTGCATTAGGAACTAATATTTTTCTCACTTTTCAAATTTATTTCTGAGTTCACTGTGTTGGAAAAGTTATGATGGCAAAAGAGAAAAATAATTGATTAACTAAGAGTCAAGGGGAATAAATGTGAAATGACTTTGAATATTTATTACTCTGATGAAAAATAAAACACACTAAAGTGACACCTGGCAACACAAGTTGCATATTGTAACATGAAAAGTTTTAAACAATTGATAAATTGGAGAAAGATGTACTGTTTGGTTATCATAGATTTTAGAAGTACAATATTCATTCTTCTTATGTGGTAGCAATATCAGGTCAGAAGTATACAGTTTTTTTTTGTTTCTTTTTTAGCCCTCATCTGTTGTAGTAATGCACATCACCCACCTGCTTTTTAGGAATCTTAGATTTGATACATTTTTGCCCAGTGTTTTTCAACTAGCAAGAAGATGTTTGTCATTGAGCAAAGAAACACGATTCTTGATTCATTTGTGGTTACAAATCAAACACTCAAATGGTGTTTATATACAAGTGTTGTTCTGAATCTAATGCATCCTATTTTATGTTGGGCCACAATGTCCGAAGTGGATGTTGATGGTATAATAGTAGAGATTAAATATTACTGCCAATAACTTGTCAAATTGGCCTTTTTAAAGATAGCATCTGAGTGGTCAGCTGACAAAATAGTGTCTGACATGAAAGTGTACGCAAATATATATCATTGAATTCCTCCATTCATAAAATAATTTTATTTTGACATTGACATTTGCTAAATATTTACGGAAACCAAACAGTGTATGTGAGCACTATTAGGCAGTGATAATGCATATCCGAGAGTGATGCAAAATAAGCCATGTCTATCAGTTGTGCACTTTCTATCGTATGATTTCCATAGAAATAGGTCACATTATTTTTGCAGCATCTCATAAAGTACATTCACTTGTTTTGTGTTTTTTTGTGTTTTTTTTTACTAACTTCAAAATATTTTGTCATAATTATATGGGAGAAACTAATGAACATTGGTAAATAACATTTCACTGTTATTTGTTTTTCTCTGTTGCAAATTATCATTTAATGACAAAAGGAGAAAACATTTACAGATATGTTGTTTTTTTTTAATTTTTAATTTTTTTTTTTTTTTTTATTTATTTATTTTTTTTTTTAAATCAATTCACCCTAAGCAAGACAGTAATGCCATTAAAATGCAAGGGGCTACTAGGAGTGAATGAGATTTTGGAAAGAACCGGAAACCCAATTTTAAGCAAGAGAAGGGGTAAACCTCTATTCCTGAAATGGTCAAATGTATGGTTTTTTTACTTTTGTTCTTCTCCAACAGTTATTCTTCTTTTTTCTTTTTTGTTTTTTTTTTGTTTTTTTTTCAAAATTTAATTACTTAATATCTTTTATGTTTGTCATAGAACTGAACACTAAAAATGTTCAACTGTAGACCAATTCTCTCAGAACAGTTTTTCTCTCTTGGCTTAACTTTACACTTTTAATGTCCTACACAAATACCAAAAACTATAAATGCATGAGGAATACAGATGATACTTTTTCCTTTTCTAATCTGTGATAAATATGAATTTTAACTATGAACATTTTGAATTCATTAAGTATTAACTCAAGACTCCAGAATTATTGCATCAATTTTGTTGCTGATGCAGATTCCATCTCTGTCATGTTACTATTAATTAATATACATTTGTTTATCAAGTAATTCTTCTGTTACATACTGAAACGCAAAATAATATCCATTTTGAGTAATGCTCAAATATGGCTGTCTTCATAAGAAGCTTTTTTTTTTTTTTTACTTTTTTCTTTAAAAAAAAAAGAAAATATTAAAAAGCAAAGTCACAAATGATTTTTTCTGAATAATAATAATAATAATAAGAAAAGCTTGGATATAAACTGTTAGTATACTATTTCTTCTATGGTGTGTCAGTCTAAAAATTATGAAAAGATTAGTGAAAGAAAATCTGATAGAAGGCCCCAAACAAGGGTTCGTCACCAATGTGTGTTAAAAGAAATCCATTCTGTCTGTTGAAAGATTTGTCTATAGTACATCAAATGATAAACGATTGAACTGAAACTTGGTGCAGAAAGCTCCAAAAGACAATCTTTCGAGAAAATAAGTTTCTCAAGCTTACTAGCTGTCATTGCTTTTTCCAGTACTAATGGACACTTTTTTCTTAACCTGTGCTTGAAGTAGTTTGGAATGTCAACATCATGATTATGTCATTATTTTCTTTGTGAGTTATATGTGATATCCATTTTAGCTGTTGCTGCTGTTGGAAGTTCTCAAATGATGTGGCTTCCTATTATCTGGTATAGTTCTTTGTGATTCTTTATCCCCAATTCATGTGGTTCAAAAGAGGATGGTCTTTGCCAAGACCTTCAGGTTTTAGTCACTTGAATCCATTTTTATCCATTTATTTTAGAAAGCAGTTGTATACAACTGACAGTTTAGATATTTCTGAATAGGTTTGGTGCTATACTTGACATCCATATGAAAGTTTCAATCTGAAAAGGTTATTTAAGATTATGACTTGAGTTTTCAGGCAAATCTTTTGGTTTTGTAGCTGTTTGTAGTGTTGTGTGAAACTATCTCTAGTGCAGCCTATTCTATGTTCAATTTCCTTATTGCCTATACTAAATTTTTTTATAACTAATCCATATCTATTAAATCAACAAAGAAAAAAGTATGAAAGTCTCTAACTGGTATTAAAAAAAAAAACCTTGATAAAAGTCAATGTTTATTTATCAATATTCTATGTATTTTTTTCTCCATTAATGACCTCAAAGGTTTTTGATACATTTTTGTATATTCTTATCTAAGTCTTGTAAAGGAGCCGATTGCACATTGTTGTCAGAATATTGTAAATCTTCAATATGAATTTGGTGGGTGCATTTTATCTTTACCCAAAATTGCTTCAATATTTGTTTCCAATTCTGTTGCCTTTGACTAACTGAAAAAGTATTGATCTGGTTTAAACCTTAATTTTATTAATTATATTGAAACTAATTTCTGTCTGAATTTCTGGGATGAGGAGTTATCATTATTTATATTTACATGCTGACTATTTTCCTCATCTTTGTTATGACATTTTGGCTGGTTTGTTTTTTGTTGTTTTTTTTTGTTTCTTTTTAATTTCCAAGACAAAGAACATGCAGGCTACTGAAAAATTCTTTACATCAAATAACCCTTCCCCCCAAATTCTAATATTTGGTCATTTACGTTGTCTAATTATTACTGAATGCAAATGGGCATGTGGCTGAGTGGTTAGAATGTTGGTTTTCCAACCATGAGACCCTGGTTAGAATAATCAGGAAGGTGACTTCTTGATGTCATCAGCCTAGGGAAGTGATTCCAGTGTGTGACACCATTACAAAGGGCCTGAAAAAAACCATACCCCACAGGTTGACTCGAGCCTTGTGAAGGAAATTGGGTAGACAGAACTACTTTGGAGCTATCAGTGGCTGCATTAGCACAGTCACAAGTCATTGTGACTGAGGGTTTGAGTGTACCGACCATATTCAGGCTATTGGTCAAGCCAGATTGAATTTAATTCTACCATTGTATCAAATTTTAAATTCACTATGCAAATTAAAAATGTTAAAATTTTGTTGTAAAACAAAAATGACCAGATTATATAAACAACTTTGTGCAGATTTGTGATTTGATCAGTGCCAAAAAAGTGTGTACCAATTCTCAACAGAATCAGTCTTCACTTTGATGGCATTTGCCTTTTTAATAATTTCTTTTCATATGTTTCTTGTTTGCTTTGATATATAACTCCTTTCTTGTCATGTACTGCATCCACAATAGCTTTTAGTGTGATTTGAAACATTGATTTCTTTTTTTTTTCTTTCTATCAAAGGGAAAAATGAAGTCAAATATATTGGCTTTTTGTCAAAAATATAGATTTACTAATAAACTGTCCTTTTTGGATTTTACCCTTCACTTGGTTCACTAAGTGGGAGGATGATCAGAACATATTGTTGATCTCTTGGAAATGTCCTGATTTTGGAAGGGTCATGCTAGATTTCAATCATTAGTCTCTGCTTTTATTTCTTGAATGCTAGCCATATTGGAAAAATGGATGTTAGTTGGTTCCATGTTTTTGATGATGCTTATTTTATGAAATACTAAAGTTTTACAATATAAGAAGATTGTCTATATCTCTGAGATGAGGCATTATGATTACTTGCATTATTTACATTATTTGAACTGTTATCCTCATCTTCATTTGCCATATTCACAATGTTTTGCCCGTTGTCTGCTACGGCTTTCTTCAGGTGATTGGAATTTCAAACCAAACCCTTTATTTTATCCACCGGGGTAGATTGTTATAGTTCCATATACCATGCCTCTTCTAGATGTCTTGGTTATTTCTTTGAGAGCACATGGCACAGTGGATAAAGACATTGGTTAGATTCAGTGACTAGACCCAAGGAGTTGAGTGTTCAATACCAGGCCATAGCAGTGGTGAACCAAAACTTGGAGAGTTGAGTTCAAGTGAATGAAGATGAGGATAACAGTCTGAGTAATGCAAGTAATAAGAAGATTGAAATTTTTTTTTCTCTCACTGATTTTGTGATAATAAACCAAATGAAGTTGGTATAAAAATTTTAAGCTTTCCAATGTCAATATAAATAAAACAAATGGTTTACAGGGATGTTTCTTGCAAGAAATCAATGATTCATGCTGATAGATTTTTAATATAACGTTGATAGGATTTAAGAAAAAGTATTTGAGAAAAACAATAGTTTGTCAAAATATTATTTTATAAATGGGCAATGACAACTTTGCAAAGAAGAGATTGAAAATGATTTAATAGGTTTTCTTGAGAAATGAGTGATTTTCACCTTTTCTATAATTTTATTTGCTTCCTAGTATTATTGAAGTACCAAAATATGGTAGCAACTTCTTGTAATACCAAATATTTTCAACCAAGAGAGAACAGATAAGCATTTAGTTCAAAAGAATTATTCACAGTGAAATTTGACATATTATTTAATAAATCTTTCCCCTCAGCCACAAACTACACAAAGAACAAATAGTCAAAAACATAACTGAATTATTAACTATCATAATACTAAACCTTCCAAAATCATCTTTGAGCCTAGACACAAAAACAAGTGACTTTAAGGACATTTGTAAGAGTCCTATACATTTTTGACAACAATATCATAACTGAACCCCGCCAACATTCGATAAATATAGTAAATATACAGCAAAAATCACTAAAAATGTTTGTACTTAACCATTTCTGATTGACTTCTATGTATAAAAAAAAAGGTATTTTGTCATAAAAAAAATGAAAATATTTTTAGCCGATCAAGGCTTCTTGTTTGTTCAGTTTGATGAAATCTCCATAAAATATCATCTGAATGTCAAAAGTATCTTCATTTCTATAATAATGTTTCGCTTGATAAATTATATCAGTTGAAATATTATTTGAAATTTCAACATGTTCTTTTAAAAGAAAATTGAATTTTTTTTTTTGCTTTATTTAAACAGATATTGGCAATTTACATGGAAGATCATTGGCTTCACACATACAGTATAGAAATAAATCTGTCATAAATCTTTGTTAAACTATAACCAATACAGCTGATAGTTTACATGTTGTATTGACTTTATTATATGCTCCACCAGATCTTCAAACACCAGATCTTGTCCAATCAGCAAAGTTAAGCAATGTCAAATCTGGCTAGTAGCTAAATGAGTGACTGCTTGAGAATACCATTTGAGAGCTGAGTTCCAATTCCAGTTGGGTTTGTTACATTCACTTGCACATATATACTCTTGGGAAAGGTATGAATTTACCTATTCCCCAGCTATGGGTTAAATAGTAGTACTTGTATCAGTAAATCATTATTCACAAAACATTCTTAGAATCCAAAAATATTTTCTGGCTTTGAATAACCTGGAAAATGTTAAGGTGTAAAAAAAACCCCAAAAAAAACAATCAACATATGCTTCACTGATAATGACCATTTAATATATTGATTACCTTATTGTAGGTAATACATTCTAGCTATTTCATTGATTTAGCATATCACCAAATTGTTTATTGTAGGTTGTTTGTTTGGGGAGGAGGTTCATATATGACCAGCAGGAGTTAAAACCATGAAACTGAAATTAGTTACCTTTTATTTGAAAGTCACAATATGCACAAATATACTGGGTTTAGACTTTGTGCGAAAATGGTGCTGCGGTTGAGATACAGTTTAGACAAGAAATACGGGGAGTGGGGGGGTTATGGAGCTTGAACTCTCTATACTTGTGAATGGTTGAATGAGATGAGGATGTTCACCATGAGATGTCTAGTTGATTATATTTGATTTATAGTGTAAATCAAAGCTTAACTATACATGTTGGCCCTAGGCAGCTCTTTCATTATAATTTTTTTTTAATTTATGTTCTAAAAGTATTCTGTTCATACCTATATCCAGTGAAAGGCTAGAATGGAAGGCCAGTAGCATTGAGATTCAACAAAATGACAAGATCAATTTCTACTCGGTTATATAAAAACTGATTGCCTGCTTGATAAGTAAGCTTACAAACCCGAGAACATTTGGCTGAAGAAAGTCTTTGAATGCTACTAATGCTGCCTATCGCAATTATCAGACTGGAAAAAGAGATGAATTTTAATCCCTGCAACTCTGGCAAATAAGAATTGATTCTTAGAAAATCCAGTCCGATTCCATTCTGAGAGATTGTGAATAGTTAAGAATCCTACAGAATTTATTCTGAAAGTGAAATTTGTTCCTAAAAGCCATTGACTTGTGGATATTGACTGACTTAATGCTAATATCTTTTCTGTGTGTTTTTGCCAACCGACATTGATTTTGAACTTTCTTAAATAAATTCTTAGTATTTTCATCTTTTTTTTTTTTCTCTTGTCCTCAAATCTTGCGCATCTTTTTGCATAATAAAATTGAAAACCAAATAAATTTTCATTTTTTTATTATGTGGCTAAAAAGTTGAAATGCCTGGGGGGGAAAATATAATAAAGCATATTTCCTTTAATATTTGATAACAATGTGAGCCAAGTCTTCTAATGTCTGTAGCGTTTGTTTATTCCTCTTGACGAATTTTAAGATTCCTTGAAAAGTAACTTTTTTTTTTTTTTAAATCATTTCACCCCATGCAAGACAGTAAAGCCATTAAAAAGACAAGAGTTCACTGAGTGCAGAAGAATCAGAAAAAAGAGAAACATTATTAAAGAGAGAGAACAAAAGAGTAATCAGAAAGACAGTGATTGACATTGCATTTGAATTTTTGAAGATTAAAGTTGACGGGAAAGCATGAAACCAGAAGAGTGTTACACAAGCAAGAAGTTTGAGAAAAGAAACTTAGCATAGAATTTTGTTACATCTCACCAATTCAACTGTAAATTGATGAGATCTTGTTGACAATCTAGTACAGTGCTTAAATTCAAAAAGTCTAGGTACCATCTATTTTGGTTAATATATGAATTTCTATTAAATTGGCATCTTTCATCAAGCGTTCAAGAGTTTATTGCTGTGGAGAGTTTTTATTTATTTAATTGAGAATTTGATAAAATGCCTGATGCATGCATTCTAGTTTTTCATTCTATGTCACTTACACCCCAACACCCATAACCTCCACTGCTGAATCCTAAGGTTGGATGTAGGCACACCAATATTTTTCAATGTAATTTCCTTTGTTAATGCACTTAATTCATTGATTAAAATGTAACTATATACACAGTGATGGACTTGTAGAGCCAACCCAACCTTGTCTGTAGTGACATTAAAAAGCCCATAGCTTAATGATGATAAAAAACATTTATTTTATACAAATATTTTTAAGTCTTTATCACATTTTGGCCATTGTGTCCAAATTGTTGTGACAACAACAAAGATGAGGTCAATAGTCTGCATGTAAATAGTGTAAATAATGATAACTCCCCATTGCAGAAATTCTGAGGGGAGGCAATTAGGTGATAGTAACAACAAAGATTAAGATAATTGCCTGCATATAAGTAGTGCGAATAAGTCCTCATCCCAGAAATCCAGGCAGAAAATATTTTTAACATAATCACAATTCATGTTAATGCACTTAATCCAATGCTTTTCTATGAATAATGTAGTGAACATGATAAAGTAAAAAAAGAAATAAAAAATAATTTAAAAATTCTTTTAATGGAGCAGTCGAGTTGATTCATCAGACCATTAGCTTTTCTACAATTTGATTCCAACTTTTGTATAACATCAGGGTTTTCTATCTTGATTTATTTTTCTTAGTTCATGAAGCAAAATAATAAATGTTGTATTTGATAGCATATAAATGTATTATAAAGTTAGACTAGGTACAAGTCGTCATAAGTCTATGGTAACTAACTAAACATTACATTACCAGATACTTTTAACTTTGAAAGATGATTTTGATGCTTTTTTTTTTTTTTTTTTTAAATATATTGGTGGGGGGGGGGCACAGCAACCTTCCTTTCAAGCATATTTTGTTGAATATGACAGACAAGGAAATTTTGATGAAGTTTTTTTTCAAGTTTTTCTCGTTTTCTTAAGTTTTTCCCTTTGACTGGGGTAAGGGCATGTAAAAATTGTCCATAGTGTCTATTGTCCCCAAAACTTTGGCCACTTCTTTAGCCATTTTCAAGAGGTTTGTTGTTTACTGTTGTTAATTTCTTTTCACGGTTGTCTTTCAAGTTGTAGTTGTTTGATGCCTATAGTAGTAGCGTTTATTCCGAGCCTCACAAAAGGAACATTGAAAAAGAAGTTGATGTCCTTCTATCACTCACTCTTTTTATATATATATATATATATATATAAAAATCAAAATACTTTTATAGCGACTCCTGCGATGGACTTTTTTCTTTTTTTTTCCTTTTTTTTTTTTATAAGCATTTCACCGCAAGCAAGGCTGGAAGCCACTAGCACGCAAGGGGTTACAGAAGATTTGGAGCGAGAGCAGATAGGAGTGATAGAGGAAAGGATGAAGAGAAGGTTAGGGGATAGATCAAGGCAACTGGAGATGTTGATTTGACATTACATTTGAATAGTTGGAGATTATAGTTGTCAGGGAAACAGGAATAAGGAAGGGAGTTCCACAGGCGAGAGGTGTGAGACATGAAGCTATTGGAGTAGAAGAGATGGCTACATTTAACAGTTTCAGCAGTGAAAGGGTGGGAGCGGGATGCCAGATTAGGGCCAACCACGTTGCAAATCCGTCTCTGGATCTTATCAAGATCCCCGAGGCAAACAGAAGGGGCTCCAGACCATATATGGCAGCAATACTCCATGCAAGGGTGAATGGTTGATTTGTAGATTTGAAGGATGGGGAGAAAAATTTCCTGGCCCAGCACAGGGAGACAACTTTCTTTGCCTTAGATGAAGCAATTGACTCAATGTATTTGTTCCATCTCGGGTCAGCAGTCAGCAAGGAGCTCTCGAGAAGTTGAGCTTCAGACATTCTAATGGGATGCAGGGAAGGATCCCAGTGGTGATTAATAGAGAACAGTTTTGTTTTTGAGGCGTTAAAGTTAACCAACCAATTCCTGCCCCAGTTCACAACCGATTGGAGGTCCTTTTCGAGACGAACGGCCAGGTTAATTTTGTCAGCAACACTAGATTTGTTTTTGAGGCAGGAGTAAATTGTGGTGTCGTCCGCGTGGATGCCAACTTGGGAATCTATGGCATCAGGAAGATTATTTATGAAAATAAGGAACAGAGTAGGGCCTAGGATGGAGCCTTGAGGAACACCTGCGTTCATAGGATAGGAGCTGGAGGAGAATCCGTTGAGAACGACCTTCATTGTTTTTTAATTTAAATATTCTGTCTTCAGCATGTCATGCAGAATACATACCTTTTTTTTTTTTTTGGTAAGTAATTTTCTTTTCCGCCACATTTTCCGTCATAGGATACATGCGACGCGCTGTTGCTTGGTTTGACGAGGTAAGTCGCCGTTTTCTTCGCTATAATCTCATATGGCAGCACAATGCCTCACAAAAAGAAATCTCTGCCAACAGAGGACCAGATTGCAATCAAGAGCCAAGGCTGCAACGAGGAAAAGAAAGTCTCATGCAAATGAATACCCAGATCAAACAGCAGCTGGGAGACTTTCCAATACTGAGAATAGGCAAAGAAATAGGGACTCTCAAACTCCTGAACAAGCCAAAGGCCTAATCAAGAGCCCTCTGTAGGAGCTAGCTTAAATGCCGCCCGATAGAGCAGCTTTTAAACTAGTAAAGAATAAAACTCACAAATTCTAAAGATTTAGGGACTCTCAACAGATTTCACAGGAGCTAGCTTAAATGCCACCCGATAGGACTGCTTTTAAGCTAGTTCGATCATAATTGCAAAATTACCATGAACCAGAATTTTTGAGAAAAAAAAACTATCAAGAGGTTTAGAATTGGTAGCTTTGAGAAACAGCTAATGAAACTTATTGGGATGTAATCCCCAAATATTATAGTTTTCAAATCTTGGGCTGCCTCTTGAGACTTTTAAGGGCTGAAGATATTTCTTATTTTTTTTCCATGTGGTTAGCCACCTAAAAATTTTCAGTTTTTACTTTTTTTTTTTTTTTTCAGCAAAAAAACTGCTGGTATCTACTTTTTGGTTACTCTCTATAAAATCCTAAAGAGATATTTGGATTCCTTGATTAAAAGTCTATAAGGGTATCAAATTCCATTAATTTCTTGACAGTTTTTGTGAGATCATTGAGTTTGAAAATGTAAATATACATCAACAGAAAATGTTGATTAAGCAAAATTTCAACTTGCAATATCTTGAGAAAAGTTAGGAATTTCCATTTAAAATTTTCAGGATTTTCTAATAATTATAAGATCTACAACATATATCAAAATGAAAATTTTGGGGGGTTACATTGATTGGTTGAATTGACATGGAATGATACTTTTGAAAATCATAGAACTGTTAAAACTGGTAAAATTACAGTAAATAAATATTCTTAATGACTCCAGTTGCATTTTCAGCTTTTAGTTTCAACAAAATGGTTTCCCATTTGTCATTCTTCAAACTTTGTCTGGATTCTGTATCTTATTTTATACACACGTGTGTGTATTTTGTGAAAAATAATTTTGTACTATTTATAAAAAAATATTTTTAAATATTTTCTACTTGAATTTTAAATTCTGCATACAGTGTTATATTTTACTTATTTTAAATTTTGACTTAATTTTTAATTTTCTTTTTATTCTAACCAAAATTATTTCCGACTTTGACTGTGCGGACTGCGTAAATAAGCAAAAAAGAAATAATCTTCAGTCTTTGCAGTATTTCTATAAACTTCTCATTTATATACAGACTAGAAAAGTTTTGTTTTGAATCTGAAAACGAAACCAAGCTTGAAAATTTGTGAGAATTTATTTTGCCTCTTGTTTATTAAAAGGCTTCTGACACAGTTGTATGTCAATAAACATTGACAGCATTTATAAAACAAAATGAAAGAAAAAAGGTTTTCTCCCAACTGAAATAATGATTGTCTCTTTTCTCATTTTAATTGTCAAACATCGGCTGTTGATATGCAAATTATTGACCAAGCTGAGGTCACTGACGGGTGATAATTGGATTACAATTTGAGGAATGTTCCAGCCAATCTTGGTTGGTCTAGATTTGTTATTTTCTCAAACCAGACATTCTTAGATGTGTTGTAAGGCTGTTAATTCATTCTGGCTTGGATTGGCTTTCCTTTTATTTATTGCAAGTTAGCATTGTCTTGGTATAAAAGGCAATCAGAAAATGCAGACCCCTATCTTTCTCTCTGCATGTGAATTGGTTATTCTTATTGTTAACATCAAGGATCAAAGGAGATTTGTTTTTCACTGGAATGCTACCTTGGGAATGTACAAAATTTGGTTTCAAATTTACTGTACTTGTTGATGGTATTAATTTTATATTAAAGTTGATATTGTGATGGAATATCTTGTTCTGATGGCAGCAGCTTATTAATTATAAAGAATATCAAATTTTATTATTACAAAGTCATTAAGATTACATTTTTTGGAGACATACATCACATTGAAACATGGGTTCTAATACGATCATGGAAATTAAGCAATGTTGAGCCTGTTCAGCACCTAAATGGGTGACCACTTGGAAGTACCAGGTGCTATAAGCATGGTGCAGGTGGTGTATTGGATAATGGCTTGGAATTGTTAATTGTAGAGCCAAATTTCTATTCCACTTGGGTTCATTATATTCACTTATGCGCAAATATCCTTGGTAAAGGTATTAACCCACTTCTCCCTAGCTATGGATTAATTAGTAAGACTTGTATCAGTAAATCATTATCTCCACCCCACCAAAAAAAAAAAAAAAAAAGAAAAAAGTCTTATAATCTGAAAGTATTTTCCATTTTTAAGTATCCTGCGAAGGATTGATAAACTGTAGAAAATGAATGAATCAATCATAAACATTGGAAATGTTTTGTTTTTTTTCTGGATTTTAATATCAAAAATATAACTTGAACACTCTACATAAGATATTTTAATAGAAATTCTAGTAACAGTTTTGTTAGAAATGAGCCACAATTGTTATTAAGCAAAATGACTGAAAATGACTTTAATTTTTATTAAAAATACAGCCTTTAGTTTGAAACTAAATAGAATATAAGAAAACTGGAAGTTTTTGTGGCTGCTGACTTTCAAGACTTTATATTAAGAAATCGAGATTTAGTACTGATTTTAGTACCAATGATATTGATTAGAAAATGCTGCATTTGAAATATAAAGTACTTTTTGTTTTTTTCTTTTTTCTTTTTAAACTCTGCTTATCTTCCTTAAAAAAAAACAGAAAAAGTAACAGAATACCAAGGATATATGTAATGGCTATTCTATGAAAAGAGGAAACTTCCTGTTGTGTCTAATTACAGAGCAGTCAGCAGGTTAAAAAGCTGTCTGGCTACAATTGGTGGTAGAATAATGAATAACATTGTGTTTTTTTTATTTTTTCTACTTGTCTGAAAAATATTGTGTAGAGGAAATCTTAGTTTTATATATATATATATATATATATATATATATATATATATATATATTCAGTAGAATTTATACTGAAATTTTTTATTTAAGGAATTATCATTTATATACTTTTCTCTATGATATTATTCAACTGATCCAGGTGTTGAACTCTCACCTGCCAGTGAACTATATGCATTAATGAATGCTTTGAGCCACTGGGTCATGCCTCTTGAGCAATTTATTGATGTCATTTTGGAGCCTTTAACCTAGTTTCTGGGTTCAAATCATGGAGTTTTAAAGTGTCCTTTGTTTCTTAGAGATTCTCAAATGGTATTCATTTTAATGCTGGATCTACTGAGGAGGTTGTGACAGCCAAACATGGCTGCTGATCCTTGTAGGTGTCATTTTGCCTCTGGTGTTTTTATGGCTGTTATCATGATTTCATTCCACAGGTAGCTGTTGATGAGCACGTTTTTCCTTTCAGGCATGATCAGCCATATGTGCCTAATTTGAAAATGAATTTTTTGTCAACAACTGTATGGGATGGAAGACAGTTTTTTTTTGTTTTCTTTTTCTTTATGATGCTTGGGAGATGTATCTTTGAGGGGGGGTTGAACTGCTTTTGAATACTGTCCTGACACTATACGAAGAGCAGATGAATCATTTCTGATATGACCTTTATGTATGGTGGACATTTTGTGACAGATTGTCCAGTGAATGTCAGCTTATGGTATAAAATGTGTGAATTATTAGTACATCCAGAAAGGCCATTTGATCTACTGTAAAGTGGTGTTTACAGGGTCCAGAAGTGTTTACCTTTCTTTCTAGTTGTTATGGTAATTTACCCATGCACGCATGGACTCTCCCAGCTATAAATAGGAGTAGGTACAGCCTTTTGGAGAGGGAAGTTTCCAGCATTCAGCTCTGACAGTCCGACCGTACATTCTTGCTGTAACACTCTCATTTGTATATGTTTGTATTACTGTTTCTGTTAAAATACATTTGTTTAACTCATTTCCTCTCTTGTCTTTATTTATGGCCCTAACAAGGCCACAACACTAGTGGAAACAGTATGGAGGTGTGTTCTCTTCATATCTAAACCATACAGTTGAGTTGCACAGAGATTAACATCATCTGAGAGACTTTGATTTAGAAAGAACAATAAAAAATTTCGCCATCTAAGTAAAGTCATTACAGGTTTAAGACTCCAAAATTACACCCCCTGGACAAATTAAGTGTTAATTAACATATGTCTGGTTTCCTAGTAATCGTGAGTTCAAACCTTAGAAAAGTTACCTACTCAGTTTCAGTGGAAGAAGTGAAAAAGGTGAATAAACTGAAGTGTATTAATTGAGATAGGATATCCCCTCAGCATAGAAAGCAGAATGGCAACTATATATTCTCATAGATCAAATAGTGATTTTGTTCAAAATTCTGAAAAGCTTAGAGTGTGACAGACACCCAAAGAAGATTAACAAAGGCTGAACTATTGTGAGCATCGCAACTAAAGTGAGCATTAGCATCCAATTTAAAAGGCCTATGATGATAATAGTTATCATAGTCTCATTTCGAGCTACAAGTATGGAGTACTAAAGAAGAGTCAAAGTTACTACAATGTCGGTAACATGGTTGCTCAGATTAGCATAAGGTGCCATCAGAAATTTATTGATTTGTGTTTTTCTTTTTTTTTTTGAGGGGGGGGTTATACAGCTTATCAACTTTTTGCAGGCTATTTAAAGCCAGAAAATATTTTAAGATTGTAATAATGTTTTGGAGATAATAATTTACTAATACAAGCCCTAGTAATTACTCCATAGTTGGGGAGAGAAAAGGTGGATTCTACCCTTTTCCAAAGGGGTATTTGCATGTAAATGAATATAACACACCCAACTGAAATTGGAACGTGGCTCTTCAATTTCCAGTTGCAACCCCTTATCCAATACACCACCTGAACATCTAAGTTTACAGTATGTACTAATGGTAAAATGTACTAATGATAAAATACCCAATTTAAACATGTATCTGCATATGTAAATTAGTGTTGGAATTGCTGGTGAGTTCATGCCTTATTGTGCACCATTTACTTGACTAAATAAGATCAAGTATTAGTTGAAAACCTTTGAGATAGGAGGCATTCATTTACATATATATCTTTTTTACTTTTAAGACTATAGTAAAACTATTTTTAAATATATTTCAAATTTTATAAGTTTTTATTTTTCTGTTCAGTAATTGTCAATTTTTTGTTTTCATTTTATTAATAAGTATTATTATTATTCCACATTTCTCTGACTATTGCCTTCATCTTGTTTGTTGCTAATAGATTTTTGCCATTACTGAGTATCTGTCAGGTCTTTTTTTATGGTTATTACAATATACAAAATTCTTTTTTATGACTTATTTTTTTATCTGAAGATATCAGTCTAACAAAATCACTTAACTAGCATTTTAGGTTACAATCACAAAACCTTAAGTCATGTGATTCTGGGATGTTCAAATGAAAAGGTGGAAAAATGTCTTAGTTAAAATATTAATTGTAGTATAGATAATAGATTATATAATGTATGGAATAAGAACTAGTCTAATTTTTGCTAGTTAAATATGGTAGGACCTCAGGATCTACAGATTGCCAACTGCAGATAAATAAAACTACTATTGACTTGATCAAACAAAACTTTGTTCAAAACTTTGATGAAGCTAAAACTACTTGTAAAATATTAAATAAAAAAAGCTGATCTCAGAAATCTTTAATAATGATAGCTGTATTATAAAAATGTAATCAATTTAGATGATTTCAAAGCTATCACTAGCTCCTTTCTCAAATTGAATGAAGTTTCATTCACTGACTACTGAATTATTTTTATCTAATTTAATTTTTACTGCCAAATCATTTATATTTCTTAGAGGGGGGTGGGGGTTGCATCTACCCTGTCATCCAATGAACTGACAATGTGCTGTAAAACATATATCTATTTGGTTTGCCATTCTCTATGAATTTTATTGTCAAGAGGGAATGTATTTAATGTTAATAACAATGACTGACTCTATCATATTTCCTGTTTCCTTCTTTTTTCCCTTAAATACTTTCTCCCATGTTTTAGACCCTGATATTTGGGTTACTGATAAAAGATTAACACCCAAACAGCCCCGTTTGGCGCACACTCGTCTCTTAATGACTTTCTGACTAGAATATAGGATTATTATAAATTATTAAATGAGAATTATAAATCAAAATAATGTGAAAATAGTCTTAAAAATCAATAAGTATGAATGTGTCATTAGTTGAATATCAAGTTACTACTTCAGGATTCATTGCCAAATTATTGGTGTGCTTTATATGTGGGGTCTGGGGGATATATATATATATATATCATGAGGATGTTATTTCAATTATCAGTAGGGGTTATTCAGTACAAAATATCAATAGAAATTTTCAGAAGGAATTGTACTCGAGATGCTGTCAAGTGAAATAGGTTAGTAACTTTTAAAATTAGTAAATCTATTTCACTGTGCTGATGCATCAAGGTCCTATAGATTTTTTTCTTCTGTTGAATGTGTAGAAAGATGGTGTTGAAACGCGAGGTGGAAGATGTCTCTTTTTATTTATTTATTTATCAATAGAGCCACTCTAACATTTTTATATGGTGTGAAGAAATTCTCTGCTGATTTGTTATTTGTGGTTTTTCTGCTTGCTCTTCCTCGTTCACTTGCTCTCTCTCTTGCATGAGTCAGGCCAGAACTTTATCAGGACTGAAGTCATTTCAGCCTCACTCATAACTTGCACATGACATTTACTGTAATTGTAAATATGCAAATACATTTTTAATATATATACTTTTTCTTCTTTAAAGGATTGAAGGTCATTTTCCCTTTTCTGTTCCTTCATCTCTCTCGTTTCTTTTTTCCTCTCTCTCTCCTTATCTTCATCTTTCTTTTATTTTCAAATTTAGTTTTAGTTCTTTTTGCATAATATCTTTCTATAGCACCCATTACTCATTAATTTCCCTACGTTTTTCTCTTATTTGTTTTTCATTCATTTGTGTATTTATTCTATGATGGAGAAATATTCACATCCACATTGTCAACTTAGTAACCTCATCTCGACACTGCCCTTGTATAAGGAAATATTGAGAACAAGCTTCTTTTTTCTTTTTTCTTTTCTTTTTTAGTTATGAATGATCATGTTCATTTCTAGATGAGTATTTTACTATTGATCTTTTTAAATTATCATTTTCTCATTGTTCCAAAGCTTTCCATCTGTAAACCTGTCATCTGTTGAAGATAAATGTTTCAGTATTCTCATATTTGAGTTGGATCCTCATGGTTCAAATATGTAAGTCTTGTAATTATAGCCATTTTATTTCTTCATATGAGAAATATTTCTTCTGAATAAGATTTCTTTTGATGATATTCAAGTTTTGATAACTTTGAGTGATTATCTAGTTAGAAATCTTTTAAAGAATTTTCAATTTGTTGACTGTTGGCATCTTGCCATTACCCAGGAAATGCTTCAGATGGATATCCTCAATGTTTTTGCCCAGAAACAAAAATCATTGAACAAATCACATATTCTTGGTTCCGAAAAAATTCATATGGAATTGAAGTGGCTGTAGAGCTATTCTTTAAAAGTTTACTCAAGTCTATCTTTAATTTTTTTTTTTTTATTTTTTTTTTTTTATTAATCTAAGAGACAAATCAGTAATGTATAAGCAAATAAGAGGGTAGGTTAAGCTTTAATTTTGTAAAGGAGTTCATTTAAGAAAAGGATATTCTGACAAAAACCCTACAGCTTGATAGTCCTCCTCAATTGTCCATTTAGGATGTACTTGATCATAGCTCTCCACAATCTCCTTTTCTTTCATATCTGTAAATTATGAATTGTCATAACTGTGCTTAAGTAGTTTCTCCATTGCCTTTTATCCAGTTATGAATTCAGTGTTTCTGCTTAAACCGGTTGCCTTACCAAAGATAACAGCCTGACCTGTTATTTTGCTCTTAGCTAATGGGTGGGGGGGGGGGTGATTCATGCCATTTCCAAGGGCATTAGTGCTAAATGCAATAATTTTGAATGGAATTTGAACCCACATATTGTTGGTATTAGCCAAGCTTAAAGAATAGACAAATTGACAAGTTCAAGTGGAGCCAACAGGAATGTGGTAGATTATTTTCCTTTGATCCTGGCCAGCAACAACTTTCTCTTAAAATCAAATTGAACTGTTACGAAGAGTTAGAAATTCTCACAATTGAAGAAACAAATTGAAAGAGAAATTTAGAATAATCTTTGATACTCTCTACTGGGTATAGTTAGACTATTTGCATACGTGTAAAATCCATAGCATATAACTCACGACTTGGTTATGAAAACGGTTTGATTTAAGTAATTGATACATAGCTGCTAATTTTCAGGTTAAGGATAAAATCTACTGACATGTGTAATGTTCCAAACTTGAAATTGGACATAATGTGTGTGTATGTGTATATATATATATATATATATATATATATATATATATATATATATATATAATGGCAGTGATTGGCTCAGATAGTGTATTCACCATGCCAAATTCAAATTCTAGCTATTGCATTGACTTTTGCACAAATACACTTGGCGAAGATATGACGCCATCACTTTGTTCAATCCCAGCTGTGGGTTAAATCAAAGGACAGATTGAGTTTAGTTTTGGTTGCTAACCAGTTTAGGAGAAGGATAATTCTGAATTCAAAATCAGTTAGACCTGAGGCTGGTAACTCCACTTATAAAATGCCTATTTGCAAAGGAAATCATAGCCAACATAACTAGCACAGTGAGGATGTGGTGCTATTAATGCATTGGAGTAAAAAGCACATTAGTCTCTCTCTCTCTCTCTCTCTCTCTGACTCCTCTGTTTTTAGTCTCTCTCTCTCTGACTCCTCTGTTTTTAGTCTCTCTCTCTCTCTGACTCCTCTGTTTTTAGTCTCTCTCTCTCTCTGACTCCTCTGTTTTTAGTCTCTCTCTCTCTCTGACTCCTCTGTTTTTAGTCTCTCTCTCTCTGACTCCTCTGTTTTTAGTCTCTCTCTCTCTGACTCCTCTGTTTTTAGTCTCTCTCTCTCTCTGACTCCTCTGTTTTTAGTCTCTCTCTCTCTCTCTGACTCCTCTGTTTTTAGTCTCTCTCTCTCTCTCTGACTCCTCTGTTTTTAGTCTCTCTCTCTCTCTCTGACTCCTCTGTTTTTAGTCTCTCTCTCTCTCTCTGACTCCTCTGTTTTTAGTCTCTCTGACTCCTCTGTTTTTAGTCTCTCTGACTCCTCTGTTTTTAGTCTCTCTGACTCCTCTGTTTTTAGTCTCTCTGACTCCTCTGTTTTTAGTCTCTCTGACTCCTCTGTTTTTAGTCTCTCTGACTCCTCTGTTTTTAGTCTCTCTGACTCCTCTGTTTTTAGTCTCTCTGACTCCTCTGTTTTTAGTCTCTCTGACTCCTCTGTTTTTAGTCTCTCTGACTCCTCTGTTTTTAGTCTCTCTGACTCCTCTGTTTTTAGTCTCTCTGACTCCTCTGTTTTTAGTCTCTCTGACTCCTCTGTTTTTAGTCTCTCTGACTCCTCTGTTTTTAGTCTCTCTGACTCCTCTGTTTTTAGTCTCTCTGACTCCTCTGTTTTTAGTCTCTCTGACTCCTCTGTTTTTAGTCTCTCTGACTCCTCTGTTTTTAGTCTCTCTGACTCCTCTGTTTTTAGTCTCTCTGACTCCTCTGTTTTTAGTCTCTCTGACTCCTCTGTTTTTAGTCTCTCTGACTCCTCTGTTTTTAGTCTCTCTGACTCCTCTGTTTTTAGTCTCTCTGACTCCTCTGTTTTTAGTCTCTCTGACTCCTCTGTTTTTAGTCTCTCTGACTCCTCTGTTTTTAGTCTCTCTGACTCCTCTGTTTTTAGTCTCTCTGACTCCTCTGTTTTTAGTCTCTCTGACTCCTCTGTTTTTAGTCTCTCTGACTCCTCTGTTTTTAGTCTCTCTGACTCCTCTGTTTTTAGTCTCTCTGACTCCTCTGTTTTTAGTCTCTCTGACTCCTCTGTTTTTAGTCTCTCTGACTCCTCTGTTTTTAGTCTCTCTGACTCCTCTGTTTTTAGTCTCTCTGACTCCTCTGTTTTTAGTCTCTCTGACTCCTCTGTTTTTAGTCTCTCTGACTCCTCTGTTTTTAGTCTCTCTGACTCCTCTGTTTTTAGTCTCTCTGACTCCTCTGTTTTTAGTCTCTCTGACTCCTCTGTTTTTAGTCTCTCTGACTCCTCTGTTTTTAGTCTCTCTGACTCCTCTGTTTTTAGTCTCTCTGACTCCTCTGTTTTTAGTCTCTCTGACTCCTCTGTTTTTAGTCTCTCTGACTCCTCTGTTTTTAGTCTCTCTGACTCCTCTGTTTTTAGTCTCTCTGACTCCTCTGTTTTTAGTCTCTCTGACTCCTCTGTTTTTAGTCTCTCTGACTCCTCTGTTTTTAGTCTCTCTGACTCCTCTGTTTTTAGTCTCTCTGACTCCTCTGTTTTTAGTCTCTCTGACTCCTCTGTTTTTAGTCTCTCTGACTCCTCTGTTTTTAGTCTCTCTGACTCCTCTGTTTTTAGTCTCTCTGACTCCTCTGTTTTTAGTCTCTCTGACTCCTCTGTTTTTAGTCTCTCTGACTCCTCTGTTTTTAGTCTCTCTGACTCCTCTGTTTTTAGTCTCTCTCTCTCTCTCTCTCTGTTTTTAGTCTCTCTCTCTCTCTCTCTCTGTTTTTAGTCTCTCTCTCTCTCTCTCTCTGTTTTTAGTCTCTCTCTCTCTCTCTCTCTGTTTTTAGTCTCTCTCTCTCTCTCTCTCTGTTTTTAGTCTCTCTCTCTCTCTCTCTCTGTTTTTAGTCTCTCTCTCTCTCTCTCTCTGTTTTTAGTCTCTCTCTCTCTCTCTCTCTGTTTTTAGTCTCTCTCTCTCTCTCTCTCTGTTTTTAGTCTCTCTCTCTCTCTCTCTCTGTTTTTAGTCTCTCTCTCTCTCTCTCTCTGTTTTTAGTCTCTCTCTCTCTCTCTCTCTGTTTTTAGTCTCTCTCTCTCTCTCTCTCTGTTTTTAGTCTCTCTCTCTCTCTCTCTCTGTTTTTAGTCTCTCTCTCTCTCTCTCTCTGTTTTTAGTCTCTCTCTCTCTCTCTCTCTGTTTTTAGTCTCTCTCTCTCTCTCTCTCTGTTTTTAGTCTCTCTCTCTCTCTCTCTCTGTTTTTAGTCTCTCTCTCTCTCTCTCTCTGTTTTTAGTCTCTCTCTCTCTCTGTTTTTAGTCTCTCTCTCTCTCTGTTTTTAGTCTCTCTCTCTCTCTGTTTTTAGTCTCTCTCTCTCTCTGTTTTTAGTCTCTCTCTCTCTCTCTGTTTTTAGTCTCTCTCTCTCTCTCTGTTTTTAGTCTCTCTCTCTCTCTCTGTTTTTAGTCTCTCTCTCTCTCTCTGTTTTTAGTCTCTCTCTCTCTCTCTGTTTTTAGTCTCTCTCTCTCTCTCTGTTTTTAGTCTCTCTCTCTCTCTCTGTTTTTAGTCTCTCTCTCTCTCTCTGTTTTTAGTCTCTCTCTCTCTCTCTGTTTTTAGTCTCTCTCTCTCTCTCTGTTTTTAGTCTCTCTCTCTCTCTCTGTTTTTAGTCTCTCTCTCTCTCTCTGTTTTTAGTCTCTCTCTCTCTCTCTGTTTTTAGTCTCTCTCTCTCTCTCTGTTTTTAGTCTCTCTCTCTCTCTCTGTTTTTAGTCTCTCTCTCTCTCTCTGTTTTTAGTCTCTCTCTCTCTCTCTCTCTGTTTTTAGTCTCTCTCTCTCTCTCTCTCTGTTTTTAGTCTCTCTCTCTCTCTCTCTCTGTTTTTAGTCTCTCTCTCTCTCTCTCTCTGTTTTTAGTCTCTCTCTCTCTCTCTCTCTGTTTTTAGTCTCTCTCTCTCTCTCTCTCTGTTTTTAGTCTCTCTCTCTCTCTCTCTCTGTTTTTAGTCTCTCTCTCTCTCTCTCTCTCTGTTTTTAGTCTCTCTCTCTCTCTCTCTCTGTTTTTAGTCTCTCTCTCTCTCTCTCTCTGTTTTTAGTCTCTCTCTCTCTCTCTCTCTGTTTTTAGTCTCTCTCTCTCTCTCTCTCTGTTTTTAGTCTCTCTCTCTCTCTCTCTCTGTTTTTAGTCTCTCTCTCTCTCTCTCTCTGTTTTTAGTCTCTCTCTCTCTCTCTCTCTGTTTTTAGTCTCTCTCTCTCTCTCTCTCTGTTTTTAGTCTCTCTCTCTCTCTCTCTCTGTTTTTAGTCTCTCTCTCTCTCTCTCTCTGTTTTTAGTCTCTCTCTCTCTCTCTCTCTGTTTTTAGTCTCTCTCTCTCTCTCTCTCTGTTTTTAGTCTCTCTCTCTCTCTCTCTCTGTTTTTAGTCTCTCTCTCTCTCTCTCTCTGTTTTTAGTCTCTCTCTCTCTCTCTCTCTGACTCGTCTGTTTTTAGTCTCTCTCTCTCTCTTGTCTGTATCTCCTCTGGTTAGTATGTTTTTTATATTCATTTGAAAAATTGATTAAAAAAAAAAAAAAAAAAATCTATCTTTTTATTCGGTAAAACCTTATTGGATAGTTCTTGTATTCGATTGGATTCTCCCAAACTCTAAAATAATTCATTTTGGCATTGCTTTAGTGCAGATCAAAAATGAAACATTTTCAACTAGTCAAACATGTCTACAATTTGAGCCGGATTCATTGATTTCTGAATATGGTCAAAAACATAACATTGTTTTGCTTGTATATTTTAGTTTTAAGCTTATGCTACTACTAAAATGAAAATGATGATTTAAGTATAGAGATTGATTGTAAACAGATCTGATAGTATATTATGTTTTTTTAAAAAGTTACACAAACATATACACTATACACACACATACATACATATTTATATATTTGTGTGTGTATTTATGTATGCTCACATAACTGCAACAAAAACGCTAAATAATGAGTTATGTCAACAATCACCACTGTATAATACCTGCAAATAACTTCGTTCTGACCCAAAATTATTTATACTCAAAATCCTTTAGAGTAATTTAAAATATAGTCATTGCATTTTATCCAATAACTGTTAGGATAATACAATAACCTGACCTTGCTAGCTATAATGCTCCATTGCCTAGCTCCGAACCACCGCACAAGGCCTGATGATTGTGTTTCATGAAATACTGTCAGCACTCAGTGTCAGTGTCCACTTTTATATTTACATATGCTCTGTCCCTGATAATGAGCACTTTTATCCATAATATAGCATGCCTTAAAACACACCCATACACACATGTAAGTACTGCAAAAAAAAAAAAAATTATTAAAAAAATCTTTCAAAAGTAAAATTTACTTTTTTGAAACTATATTTGAGGAATATTAGCTGATTTGAAGTATAATTAATCTGTTTTAAAACAACTGTTTACTTTAAATTTAAAATATTGCAGAAATGCATTTTTTTAATCAGACAGTAGCTGTTTATTTGAGGCAATCACTGGGTTTGACAGCTTGATATTTATCTCCTGTTGTTCTATGGGGTCATGAGGTGTAAAAAAACAAAAAAAAATTATTGAATTAATGTGAGTGCCTTTTTATATATAATTTTTAAGTACTCTGTAACTTTACTAGAGTTATCCCTTTTATTTTCTGATAATGATGTGTATGGTAGACTGTATACAGAAAATTAACATGTTTATATGCACAAGAAAAAATTTCAAAATTCTTTTAAAAATATTGATGTGTGATAATTTGTACTAAGCTTTTCAACGGATGATTAGTAAATATAGTTTTCATTTAAGAATATCATCTAAAAGGTACAAATTATGACAATTTTAAAAGATTAAAAAATATTTAAAACTTTAAGTTTTTCTAATTAAAATGTAAAAAAAAAAATGAAAACTAATCTTTAAAAATTCATTAAAAAATTAAAAGTTTTTTCTAATCTTAGTTTGATTGCATTTTTTATTTTATGATTCAGAGCAGATTTTTGGTAAATGAGTAACTCTTTGAAAAAAATGTTAGTTATTCAAAATGTTTAAATTTTAGAGATGTTCATAAATATTCAAGTTAACTGAAAAATTGAGGTAAATTATGGAGGATGCTAAGTGACGTAATTTAATGTCAAAAACTGATACTAAATGATGTTTTTTTTATTTTCATTGTTATTAATACATTTTTTGTGGTTGTATATTTTCTATACTTTTCTTTTAGCATTGTGGATCAAATTTCTATGTATATTTCTTCTTCAGATAAGTATAGTATTCTCTGTGATTTAAAATAGAATCCTATAATGATAGCAGGTTTTATCCTGTTGCAGGAGTGAGAATAAAAATGGGTAAAGTCATTTCTTAACAATGACAATAAACTTGATCAAAACAGTCACATAATCCTACCTACTAACTCCCTAACATCTAATAATTTATTCAATCTTAATATCAAAATAATTACAATCACATTCAAAACTATTATGGATATGACCAGAATCAAAAATATCTATAACAATAATTCTGAAACTGGTATATATAATAAACTGTCACTACTGCTCTTCACAATATATTAGGGAAACTTGTTGAAATTTAAAAAAAAAAAGTATATATGAATGCAAAAGGGTCTTATACATAACAATTTATCAAATGCATTACTTATACATAGAAATAAATTTGGCAACAACTTTGATCTAAAGAATACTTAAAAGAAAGGAACCTAGATGGAAAATTCTTGAGTGCCACTATTGAATTTTATCAAAATATAAATCTTCAATAGATGTCAGTAACTGCTCCTGGTATATAAACACATTTATTTGTTAACCAATAAAAAGGTGAGTGCATAACACATCATCACATTGTTTTATAGAGTTTCAGCATTTGTGCTCCTATTCTTAAAGTGAACAAATTGGTATGCATTTTGATATAGATGTGTATTTCCCCACTAGTGCCAAAAGTGCATTTGATCCCAGGATTTCACATGCTGAGCTTAGACAGCCAGCTTTGTACACTTTGAACACAATTTTACTTCATCCTATTTCTTTGGAACTTGTGCCATATGAAATTAAACTTAAAGATGAAAAACTTGATAAATGAAGCAGAATGTTTAAGTTTGGATAAATTCAATCTGATATTGCCAGAATGTAAAGGAGATAAAGGTAAGTTATATAGAAGGAAGCAATATTAGAAATGAGCTCCAGATCAACTTTCTTTCATTATTGTCTGAGAACCATTTCAAAAAACTTCAATCATCTTTCTCAAAATATTAAAACTGTCCTAAAATTAAAATGTTTCTTAACTTTATCATTTATAGTTGTTAGTATCATGAAAAACCCCATTAAAATATTTAGAAAATATATATATATATATATATATATATATATATATATATATATATATATATATATCTTGATACATTCCATCTTTTAATTATTTGATTTTTAATGTCATGTTATAAGAAAAAAATGAAAAGGCTAAAATACTAAAGTCGGACGTCTGTGTAACATCTGCATGAATTACTTGCACATTAATTTATTGTTAATTTTCAAGGCCTATATAGTTAATGGGAGTTTCTTTCTAGCATGGGTTACTGGATGGTGGGATCTATCCATTTTCCAAGCAAAGTGGATACTGGGACTTACACAAAGTTAAAACTTTAAAATTTTATACCTGTTTCACATTGCCTGTCCATACCCCCTTCCTCTGATTCATAATGCTTTTCCTTTGTAAGCCTGAATTTTTTTTCTCTTGAATAGATAACTTGCCCTTTGCTGACCCCTACCCTTGCAACCATCTACTATACGAATTCAAATGGGGGTAGTGGATGCACATGCAGCTTTGAACAATGCTCATTAACCCCGTCCCCCTCCCCTTCTCTAAATGTGTCCTTAAGTACAAGAGCAAGCTTGTCTTGGTGCCTTTAGGTCTCGGACTGGTACAATGTTTCTGACCCAAGGAGGATTTCTGTGGCCTTCACTTCTGGGCAGACGCAATATGTCCACTTGAAGCATCATATATGTATTTATTTTCCTGGTTTGATTGTCTCTCCATTAAGGGTGCTGGAGGTAGACTTTTTCTGTGTTTGGCATTATACACCTAATATTCAGTGATCCGAACCTTCGAGTAACTCTGAAGAAGGCCATCCTACCAGCAGGTGTATAATATCAGGGCTATTGTACTGCCATTTTGTGAATGGTTTCAGGACCATGCAATAGTCTCTGTTGGGGCCTCCCGATGCTATGATGAAGTGTACTGCTACGGCTGTATCTCTGAACAACTCTCTCCAGGTTATTTATACATGTAACTCCTGCAGGAGTGTGTCTCTTTGCCTACCTGTCTTCCACCAACCAATGCACGCATGAAACAAAACAAAATACAAATGAATAATGTTAAATATAAAGAATTAAGACTACAACACGTCGGTACACGGAGAGAAGCTTTATTTATCAGTCCTCGTTCCCCAATAACATAAACAAGTATGGCCGTCGCTTCACGTCCGGTCCCAGCAAGTACCCTTTTCCCCACGAGAGTATCAAGGGAGGTAACTTCCATGATTTAACAGTTCTTCCCCCTTTTTCTTTTCATTTCTGTAGGGCATAAGTTCTGTAAAAGAAAATAGGAAAGTGTAACAACATTAAACAGAGGATTCCTTCGGCTCAGATATGAACCCCAGGATCTTAAATGAAGGCACTCCTTTCTTTGTCAAGGAGTCAGCAATTTCTGTGTTAGTTGGTACCCAAGAGATCTCTGCAATTTCTTTTCTTTCAAGCATCTCTCTCAAAATAGCCATCTCTATGCGAAGCCTCTTATCCAAAATTTGGGTTGAGGAATGTGCAGAATCATAGAGACAGGAATTGTCCGTTTTGCAAAAGATTTTTATATTGTCAATATTGTCTTTCACTTGCAATATTTCTAACAGCAATTTTCTATAAAAAATACAGGCCTCTACCATGTCAACCATGGATTCACTTTCAGAGGAATTTTGATATCCTTCTGGATGAGGCACTAGACGACAAGGGTGCACTCTTACATATGTGCCCCCATGTTTAACAAGAACCTGTTTGTGCTCCTACCCTATAACAGTTCCTGGACCAAGCCATCTATCACAGAGATTTCTCTTATAAAAAACATCACCATTTTTGTATGACTGAGTTATACTTGTTCTCACTTGATGTCGAAGTGCACATCTTAATTTTTCCGAAGACTCACACATTATAAACTGCTTTCTAGCAGCATGCATAGCATTGAGGTTACTGGCAACAACCTCACTGGTGGAGACACCTTCTAATGCAGGGAGTTTGTCAATCAGAAAGGAGGGTAGGTTGGGATTCCTACCAAAAACAAGTTGGTTGGGACTAAATCTGTGAACACTGTGCAGTGTATTTTTGGCACTTATAGCCCATGCTAGTGCTATTTCAAAGCTACAAGGTGTGTCCTCTAGAGTCTTCTTCACCATTTCTCCCAATATCCCGTTATGTCGTTCATTTAACCCGTTACTCCATGGGCTTTCAGCAGCAGTAGTACGCACAACAATATTTAAATTCTGTGCCATGTCCCGAAATGACTGGTTGTTGAATTCCCTGCCATTATCAGTCAAGATAGCTTCTGGAGTTCCAAAATATGCTATCCAGTGCTTAAATATAGCACTGATAATGTCAGAACTCTCTTTACTAGAAATCCTGACTCTGACACTGTATCTAGTCGCATGGTCATCCAGGTGCAGAACTTTGTTACCACTTAATAGGTTTAGGTTCAGTCTTTTTGTATCGAATGCATACTTCACAGGAACTTGGGAGTGTTTGCAAAATTTTGATAAATTCAGGATCTGTCACTCCTGCATTTTTAACTAAGTCACATAATTTCTTACCACTAGGATGACTAAATTGTCTATGTAACTTTGTTGCAATTTTGATTTTTTTCTGTTGTATTTTTAGAGGAGATTTCTTTAATAAAAAGTATGTGTTTGAACTTACGTTTGTCTGGTAGAGGTTTGGTAATAGGAATGTAGTAATGTCCAGACGATGTGCATCTCAATGGAATTTTCTTTTTTAACATCGTAACTCTGTCATTCTCAAAGTTGAGGCAAGTCCCGGCTCTTTCCATGGCGTCTTTGCTCAAGAGAAGTGGGATGTCAGAATCCACAACATCTGTGATAATACTGACTTCAATATCGGCGACAACACATGGTAGAATCACCTTGTAGAGTGAGTTCAGTTTATTTCCATCGCCGAATTTAAAGGTTCTCACTCCTTTTTTTTTTTTTTACTATTTTTTTCGTTTGTGCATCCGTTAATGTTTCAAGAAAACATTTGTACCATTTTGTTCCACAAATGGTGCTGGATGCACCACTATCTAGAACAGCGGAGCCAAGTGTCTCACCCAAAAGAGTGTCGCCGCTGTTCTCGCGTTTTTGCTGATTCATAAGAACAACATTAGCTACGGAAAGATACTTCTCGTTTTCACCGCCATGTTTATCCTTGCTACTGTCAATGTAAGGACAGTCATAAGACCAGTGAAACTTGCAGCCACACTTAAAACATACAGTAGTGTTGCCTGCAGGGCCTAGTGGGTTTAATTTCTTTTTGTCAGTGGAGCGTATTTTATTGTCCTGTCGTCTTCCACTACGGTTTATTTTTCCTCACCAACTATTGAAACGCGAACCACCTCGATATGAGGAGCGACCATAATATACTTCAGTAGGGTCCATTTGGTTATTTTCTGCATAGTTAATAATATCCACTTCGTTCTTCACCACGACAGGTGAAGTGTTGGGTGATGAAGTGTCAGAGGAATGTTTATGCATAATCTTCCGTAATTGTCCTGACATGGAAGATAGCGTTAACTCGCCGACAGTAGCCTTGACCAATTTTTCGTTATCCGGGGTGAGGTTGGCACTCTTTAGTGCTCTAAAGGCAAGTACAGGTTCTGGTAAAAGAATGTTAAAGTCTTTTAATTTGGCGACATGTCGGCCAAAGTCAATAAGAAAGTCTTCTGCTGAAGTCTCAGGTGGTCTCCGATAGCCTCCAAATGTTTTGTATGCCAGAAAGGCAGACTGGTTTATGTCTTCCAGAGAAAGTGTATCCAGTTTTTCTTACAAATTTTTCATTCCATCCTCAGAATTAAGAACCGCAATATCCAACTCCAAAATAGCTTCTCTGGCTTTTCCTTCCAATGATAAAAATACTATGGGGGCGCGTTTCGTTTTATCCAGTGATGTCGCCATCTCCCAAATCTGCATCTCTTTCTTCCATGTACTGTATTTATCCTTAAGTAGTGTGGATGGAGAAAAATACTTTGGAGCCATAGTGTCGTTTAGCTCTGCTACCAATGTTAAATATAAAGAATTAAGACTATAACACTTCGGTATACGGAGAGACGCTTTATTTATCAGTCCTCATTCCCCAATAACATAAACAAGTATGGCCGTCGCTTCACGTCCGGTCCCAGCAAGTACCCTTTTCCCATGAGAGTATCAAGGGAGGTAACTTCCATGATTTAACAAATAAAACTATCAAACCAACCTAAAAACAAAAATGAAGTAGACCCCTCATATGCCATCTATTACACCAACCTGAGGGGGGGGGGTCTGTGTTCCAACTTTCCAGAAGTGGAACATCATCTTCTTCAATCTAAACCAGACCTCTGGTTACTTTCTGAAACTGGTATCAATGCTTCATGCATAATAGGGGAGTTCACAGTCTTGGGCTACTCACCCCTCATAGCCAAACATGACTGCCTAAATAGTCTTGGCCACGGACTTGGAGCCTCCATCAAGGATGAGTTTTCCTGTGGCAGAGGCGCAAAGAATGAGGAACCTAATCTCCTGTAGATGTGCTCCTGCGTGGTACTTATACATAGTAACACATTTCTCCTAGCTCTCTACTGTTCTCAGGACAAAGGGACAGTAATCTTTTTTAATTACTGTTGTTCACCCAATACAATGTCCAAGAGCCACTTAAAGTAGATGCTTACTAAATGAGATTGTTGTAGGCATGTAGGGACGGTTAGGCAAGTTATGCATATTATAAGGATATGTAAGATAATGGTTGACTAGACTTGAATTGGCAGAAATATTTTCTTTTTATATTTATTACCGCCCCCATAATTAATTTTATGAAAACGCTAGAAATTCGATCGCATCGGGTTTAGTGATTACAATAGTTAAAAGCACAAGGCTTTGAGGAATGCAAATCATGTTTTTTTGTTTTTAATTGGATCCCCCCTACCTGAAAATCAGCTCTGAATTGTAACATACAAAACTCAATAAAACAAATATAATATTTAATTGCAAATGCTTTTATTTGCTTTTATGAATATGGACAATATTTTCTGAAAGCAAAAAGTTTTTTCAATGAAAAATGAATTTTTAATACAATTATTTGTTATTTCTTTAATTATAATAGATTTTTACATTTAAGTTGTCAAAATATAAAATTAGTTAAAAGCCGCATCAGGTTTCCTAAGTGTCCTTATGAGATTGATCTTTTTTAGCGCATTGTAAATTGTATCATTTTGACCAATCAGAAGATCCGCAGTAATTAAGAAATGTAATTTTGTGTTTATAATCGGGTGGTAATTATAAAGTACTGAAGACCAACCAGAATACAATTAAGTTGCGTTATCTGAGTTAAGCATTGTTCTCTGCTGTTAAGGCCTTTACTTTTGCAAAACACGTGTGGAGAAGTTAATTTGATTTTTCAATTTCAACTGAGAAGGGTACCTACAAGTATCAGTATCAACTTATGAAATTTATATGATCTTATTTTTATATTAATCTCAGTTATGACATTTTTCAATAAATGAAATATCAAAATTAATAATAAAATGAATGGAAATACAAATAACACAGTAAAATGTAATAAATGTACATAAAATTATAGTATTTTATGTACACTTCTGATAAAATTTCATAAGAAAGGTACCTATAAATTAATTCGATACCTTTTATGAAATTTAATCTCACTCTTAACAGTCCTATTTTAATTTCTTTATAATATATTTTTCATAAAGCATCATAAACATAAAGTTGAAAGCTAAGTACAAAAAAAAAAAAGAGTGCTGAAAGTTTACCTTAAAAATAACGAGGTAAATAATTTGTTTGCTTAAATCTAAATAACTTCATTTTTCACCTTCTGTAGAACAAATTATGATCACATAATACGTCTTTCGTCACCTGTCAAGTGACGCGAAAGGTTATGACCTGCTTTGTTTTATTTTCAAATTACATCTTTTTGGCGCAGAAGCTAAGTCAACCTTGGTTCAAAATATTTTAAATAAACATTATAATTTCTGATTTTCTTAAAATAAGTTTTGAAAAATGATAATTGATTTTTAAAAGAATTTCAAAGTGAGATTTTCATCTTTTTTATAAAATGGAAAAAAATGGATGCCATAATCAATTATCTGTCAATTTTGTTGACTAAAAAAAGAAAATAAAGATTTTTAATGAAAATTTCGGAGGTGCTCGGAACGATTAAAAATGTAAAAAAATACCCCAAAAATACTTTGATCTTTCCTCTTAATAATAACATGAACATTTAGATGATAAAATTTTGTTTTCATCAAGTTTGGCATCTTTTTCATCATGCTATGCTCTTTTTTAGTGATCTCATGGAGGTACCTACCTTAAGCTAACAAGAAATGGTTTTACTGCTTCAGGAAGCAATAGAAGCTCAAAGTGGGAGAATTGCATCAGTTTCTTTCTTTGTGGCTTTTTAATCATTTCATCCCAAGCAAGGCCACTAAGTGTCCTGGGTATGATAATAAACTACATCTGGCAGCAAGACCTCAGATCGGGAGGTTTTAAGGAGCATGGAACCACTTCTTAATTGTTGTTGTTACCAGGTTCACTCTGACCCTGGGTGGTAGTAACTTTTAGGCTCCCAGCTATGGGTAAATTGTTACCCCCCAAACTGGGGTTAAAACACTTTTAAAGTATAAAAGTAGATATTTATAGTAAAAATACCAGCAATACATTTTTGGAAAAAAAAATATTACCAGCAATCCATTTAACTCTGACATATTTTTGTAAAGAGGGTTTTTGTCCACTGAAACCTAAGCTGCAAACTGATTTCGTACAAAGAATGCATGTTCTCTTCCTGCAGGCATATCCTGAAAATCTTGCACTAAGAAACCCGTTGCGGTTGATGTGCTGTAAAACCGACCCAACCCAGGCCCTGAAAACTCAAAGGGTTGCTGGGAGTGGGGGTAGGTATTTAGTGATGGAAAAGAACGGGTTTCAGAAAGGAGGAGGATGACGATTGGCATTGTATTTAAATTTTTTTAAGTTGTACAGAATCAAGAAAGCAAAAGTGTCCCAGACTAAGAAGTGTGAGAAAAGAAACTATCAGAATAGTCCAGTTGCATCTAGCTAGTTTAACAGTAAAACAGTGAACCTAGTTGCCAATCTAGTAGTATGCTTAAATTCATGCAGTTGAAACTTCAAGGAGGAAAGCCCATCAGAACAATTGCTATGAAAATATTTGTAGAAAATACAAAAGTGAAACTACTTTATAGTGGTGGGAAAGTGATTAAAGTCAAGATGTCAGGTCAGGGTTTATTGCATTACAGACACTTCTTTGGATTTTGTCAAGAATCTTGAGATAAATAGTAGGAGCAACAGACCCTGATATGGATACAACATTCAATGCACAAATGAATGATAGATTTGTAAATATGCAAGATGGATTCTGGCAAAAGAAATCGTCTAGTGCAACACGGTGAACCCACTTTCCTAGCAGTAGATCTAGTAAGTGGTTCTCCATAGTGGTAAGTAAAAGCAGTTTTGTTTTGGGGGCATTAAAATTTACAAGCTAACCATTGATTGGAGATCATTTTCAAGAGCATCTGCCAGTTTTACTTTGTCAGACATTTTGTCGAACTTGCTACTAAAACCGAAGTAAATAGTTGCCATCAGCATAAATACCTAGCTGGGAACTGAAATGAGGAAGGTCAAAGGTCATTGAAGATAAGAAACTATGTAGGTCCAAGAACAGAGCCCTGGATTCACCCCACCCGCAGCAAATACACACACCTGAAAGCAGCACCAGTCCTCAGAAAACCAAGGCTACTGTAATGAACATGTCTTCAACTGTGATGAAACAGAACTTGAAGAAAATACTGAATCATATCTGTGTTTATATATAAGAAAACTTGGATCAATTTGTTTCTTCATTGGTTCCACAAATGTTTTCTACTTGAAGTGATTGAATTGTTTTTTAGTTTATCAGTCTTTGCAGGTTATTTAAAGCCAGAAAATATTTTTTAGATTGTAAGAATGTTTTGGAGATAATAAGGCTTTACTGTTACAAATTTTATTAATTAACCCATAGGTGGAGAGGGAGAAAATGTGAATTCTTCCTTTTCTTAAGGGTATTTGTACATAAATGAATATAAGAAACCTGACGGGACTTAGAACTCAGCTCTTCAGTATCCAATTCCGAGCTGGTATCCATTATATTACCTACCCATCCAGACTTGCAGCATCTAGCAGTCACCCATCTAGATACTGACCAGGCTCAATGTTGCTTAACTTTGGTGATCATATGAGAACTGGTATAAAACCTGAAGTGAAGAAATACCTTAAGAAGAGGCTGTCATGAAAGTAGATCCTGGCCATCCTGAATGCCTTGATGCATGAAGATGAAGATGTGCTGTTCCTGCATCCAAGCATATCAATGCTTCAGTCACTTGATGAAGGAGACAGGTAAGTGTGTGAAGGTGACACACCTGCCTTACTTTTGCCAGGATTTGTATTGCACTTATTCACCTGGATTGCAACATCATGGCTTTATACAACAGCTTCAAAATTGCTGATGCAATTGAGCTTATTGTTGTCTTTTGATACCATCAATGACTTCAGGGGCTTTCCTTCAGCCAGTAGAGAAGTGAAAATGATTTTGCAGGTTACCAGAGAAGTTAATAGGAGAAGGCTTCTTTGACGTGGTTGAGGAAAACATCAAAGAGCAGAGAGAGAGAGCATCATTTTTTATTTGAAGAGTAAACAAGTAATATATAATTAAGAGATAGAAATGATTTAAGAAATAAGTTAATAGAAAAAGCAGAAAGTCAAGAAATCCTAATAACAATGAAAGGATTGTCTATTGTTCAAAGATGACGTATTCTATGATTTATTTCAACCTGCAGTCTGCTATTTGAATTCATGAAACTGTCCTAATTGGAAGAAGGAAGAGAAATAAAGTAAAAATAAGTTCAATTCCTAGAAACCACTGATGTGTGTAATATACACTCACACATACACCCACTCACACACACACACACACACACACACCTGTCAAATTTTGCTTCGAAGATCAATGTTTCCACAGTAAAACTGGTATTAACCAGCCAATGTTGGTAAATTTTTTCCGTATATATGATCAATATGGCATGCGAGTTTCTGCTTAAAATATCCTTATTAAAAAATCTATTGAGAATAGCATTTTAGGTTTTATTATGCAAACAGTGTGTGCAACAAGTTCTTTAAATAAATCTAGAAGATATCAGCAATAGAAACATAGTTCCTTAATTTAGTCTATTCAGATACATTGTATATTATTTGACATGTTAATATTGGGTCCTTAATCTGTGACCTTCATCAGTTTTTCCAGCCATTGATTTCATTAACTTTTCTAGTGTTTCAACATCAACATTACTTGGAGCAAATTTTATTGTTTTTTTAAAGATAATCTATTCTTGGATATTCTATTCTTGGATATTATTTACCATTCTCAGGAAACTTTTTTAAGATGGATCATAATTTTTCCATTAGATTAATATATAGATTGGCTCTGTGTAAGGGGTCGTGAGTAATTTTTAAAACCTTGTTTGGCAAGGTGAGCAATACTCATTTTTGCAGAATTTGAAGAAGCATAGTCTTCCATGAATATACACTATAGTTTATGACACATAACACTTAAAAAAAAAATTTATCCAATTTTCCAAAGTCTGTATTTATCTTAGATCAGAATCTGACAATGATAAGATGAAGAAAAAATGTCATACGCACACACACACACACACACACACACACAAACAAATATAGTTTTAAGGTATATTAGATTTATGGGTAAATGTGCTCAATATCAGGGATAGATTGTATGTAAATATAAAAGTGGACATTGAAGTCAATACTGAGTGGCAACAGCCTGTTTCACTTGAGTTGATAAAATCTCTCAGATCCAAATGACTTATTATAAATATTGGTATTAAAAACAAACTTCACATGGTATGTTTATTATAAATATATCTTGAAAAAGTTTACAAGATTGGTTGTTTAAGACTAATTATATTTTGGAAATATTGATGTGCATATTAAAAACTCACAGTACAAAATGAATGCAAGAGTGAAATTTTATTGAATGTAATAAATATCCAATAGGGGTTGGAAAGTTAAAACATTGATAAAATCAAAGATGAGGATGCTGGTCTAAATAATTCTTAAAATGAGGCATTACGTTAAGGAAGGAAATTAAGCATATTTTAAGCAGAAAGATAACCAAGGAAAAAAAAAAAGAATATATATATATATATATATAATTTCTTTTTTTTTTCTAAGGATGAGGTAATGATTAACAAAGAATATATCGTGAAGTAAATCTTGAAAAATAATAATCCATAGAATGAGGTCCGAAACTTAACCTGCTTGCCGAACTTGACTCAGTCGGTCTGATCAGTTATTTGAGTAAGAAAAATATCCAGAACAAGAATAAAAACAAAAAATGTAGAAGTTTGTTCAGATAGAATGCCTGTTGGCAATTTGTTTTTCTATCTGTATTGGTAAGAATATAACTTCAAACCATGGTTATTTGAAATATCTGGGTCTTTTTTTTTTTGGTGGGGGTGCCTTGAAATCAAGTATTAGCTACTTAAAAAAATGTATTATTTATACACACACACACACACACACACACACACACAATGATAAATGAAGATGGGAAGATTCAATGAACAACTTCACTTAGAGTGTAAATTATAAATATATAAAGGCTTATATTTGTAACTTTTGTGTTGATTGTAAATAATTTATAAACATACACAGATTTTAGTGGTTTGTGTGCCATTTTATATATATATATATATATATATATATATATATATAGTACAGGTAATCGATCTGTTGGTATGTAATCCAGGTGGATCCTAGTAATATTAATTATTAAAACTGATCCACAGAGAGCTTGATGTTTTTATTTTAACAGAGCATATGTATTTTTTTACAGCAAAAAAACAAATTATCCGGCTATCATCAGTCTCTAAGTGTTTAAGACACTTAGAGACTGATGATAGCCGTATACAGAACAGCTTGAAAGAGACTATATCTATGTTGAGGTCATCTTTTTTTTTTTTTTTTGCTGTAATATATATATATATATGCACATTTCATTAAAAACGACTGACAAGGTGCTTTTAATTCTAACAGTTGAAATATAATCCTTGAAAATGGCTAAATGTGTGTCCGAAAGCGCTCGGATAAAAAGAACATTCGGACAGTTTTTATATAATTTATCCTCTGAAAAGAAAAACTTTATTAGATCGCACAAGAAATTATATAAAAAACTAAATAAAAGCACCTTGTCAGTTGTTTTTAATGAAATGTGCATGAAAGAAGGATTGCTGCCTAAATACACAAAAATATATATATATATATAGTGTTAATTTGAAACACTGTTTTTGAAGCCAAAGTTGTTGGCTTTTCAGTGGTTTATTGATAAAAAGGCATTTAAGGCAAGCAGGTTTTGTGGTAGAATGCTCAATATCAAAGATAGGGACAGTGTTAATAGAATTAATATGAAAAGGTTTCTTATTTTTTCACTTAACTCATGTTCATAATTTCAGGTTTACATAGATGTAAATACTCGTCAGAACAGAGTTAAACTGCTGATGTTCTGTTGTTGTTTATTTTAACTTGTCCTACAAGTGTTTTATTTTCCTTTTTCACTTGATGGGTGTTGATTGGTTGTTGATTTCTCTTCCTCTCCCTTCCTTTTTTTTTTCTTATTTTATCTTCTCCATTGATCTCGGGTCTATTGCTATTGTTTTCACCATGTAATTTAGGTTATGGTTGGATTTTTGTATGTGCACATATGTATGTATGTATGTATGCATGCATGCATACATACATACATACACACATATGTTTGTGTGTTTGTCTTAACTGCATATGTATTTTTAGTAGGTTGTATTATTTAGCTTAGTGTGCACTTATTGTTTCATAATTTTATTGTGGTATGAGAGTGTTATTTTCTTTACACTGGATAAGTTATTTTATGTTGTATGAAAAAGTTTTTTTGTTGATGTTAAACCAAAATCATTTCTTTTGTATTTTTCCAATGGTTTATGTTTAGTGTGCTTCTTCGTGTTTTTCTGCTGATCTCTGGTTTATGGCTATTGTTTTGACCATTTACTTTTGGTTGTGGTTGAATTTTTGTGTGTGCACATCTAACTTTGTGTGTGTTTATATGGGTCTGTATATTTGTGCCCCTATATACATTTTTGGGTTTTTTTGTTTTGTTTATTTTTCTATTTTCGTTTTTTTATATATTGTTTATTGTTAGTTTGTTTTGTTTTTTTTTTTCATTTTGTAAAGAGTGTAGTTGTGGTGATTTACTTGTGTTTTTGTGATTGGGTATTATTTTGTTGGTTATTATTTTTTTTATTTTTGGGGATGTTGTGAAGGGTATGTGTGTGTTTTTTGTATTTTGTAGTGTTGATTGTATGTGTTTTGTATGGTTGGATATTATTTTGTTGGTTATTATTTATTGATATTGTTTTATTCTTTTCTGTATGGATTAGATGTTAGGTATGGTTGTTTGTGATAGGATTGCATTTTGTGTTGTATTTCTTTCTTTTCTTTTTATATTAGTATTTAGGTAGCAAAGTAGATGCTTGTTTAAATGTCTGCATTTCACCATTATTTCATTCCTCTTGTTTAATAAGTTTTGATTTTTGAAGGTATTGAGTGTTAATTTTTTCAATACTCAACCATACCGAAACACCTGCAATCACCACAACTACACCTCTTACAAAATACAAAGTGTCTCTTGACAAGTATAATATATTTGGATCTTCTTTGAAACTGTTTTCCCTCCTTTTGTTAATATTTCTCAGTGGTGATAATTTAATACATAAAGATAATGAAACCCGTCATCCACAGGTAACAAAAAAACTGGTTCCAGGAACACGAAATGACTTTTTGGCAGTCTATTGACCTTTTGTGATTGCTACATTTAAATTGCATTAAATATGTATTAGAGATGCAGACCTAATTCTATGCAACCACATCTAACAGAATTAAATCCATTATGGGCAATCCTGGAACATATTTGAAAATATATTGACACAATGATTACATAGATTCCATGCCACATTGCATAGCCACTTTCATTCAGACATTGGGAGAAGCCACACTGAACTGTAGAGCTGTCTCTAATTTCTGGCGACTTCATTTTATAGGAGAAAGAATGCAAAATGTCAAATCTAGATACATCAATATATCTGTAGCTTAATAATGAAAATAAAGCATTTATTTTATCCAACAAATATTTTAACATTACCTTTTTTGAATTCATTGGTTATAATCATGTAAACAGCATATTATACAGTGAATATTTCCAATTAAATTTCTGCTACAAACTCCACATCAGGCTACAAATTCCTTGATCCATTCCAGTATACAGTGTTTTTAACAAAACCTCAAAGAAAGCTTCTAAGTTATGTTTTATTATTTCATGAGATAATCTTAAATTTTCATAATTTCTTTTTTTTTTCTTTAGGAAATTCTTTTGTTAATCAGGTATCAATAACCTATAGATATGTCTATTTGAATTATCTTTAATCTTTGTCATAAGTATTCAGGGTATTTTAACTTTTACACTCTTCATGTCAAGTTTTTGAACCTGGGTATGTAGCCTGTTAAGATTCATGATGATAATACACTGTTATTTGAAAATGAATTGGTTTATCTTTAACTAATGAAGTTGAATGATATTAATTTAAATGGACAGACATTCAACTCAGCTGGGCTGGTGATGTATAGGAGGAGAGGATGGAAAAATTGTCCAAATCTATACAACAGAAGAAGAGTGCCACAAATGTGATGGAGGGATTTCTATAAATAACCTTTGTCTCTTGTATTGATCGTCCCAAAGGGTCAAGAGAGGCTGTTGACTGGCCTTTTTGGTACCACAAGATTTTCCAGGCAATTTCCTTTACTACATCAATCCAGGCAGCGCAGAGGAAAGAGGAGATTATACCATAAATTTTAGGGCCTCTTCATGTTATCAACCCCATTCTTATACCCACTGCAGAAAACCCTGTCTGCCTTGCACATTAGATAAATCTATAGCAGACAAGGAGCTATCTCCTGAATCTTCATTCATGAGGCATTATCATATTTACATATTGGACAGCATGGTTTGACCTGAGAAGGTCATGATGGAACATTGTAGAATAAAATCAGAGCAGATCATATGATTTATGTTGGTTATATATGATTATTGAACTTTTAAACATGAAATGGATATTTAAAAAAAAAAAAAAATCAATGAGGTAACCATAGAAGAGTATCAGCAGGAGGAACAGAGATGATGATGACAACTTAAAACTTTTTCACTCTTCTGTGGGTTTGGATTTGGTCATGTAAAAAGATGTTTGAAGTTTTAAATGAAGAAACCTCATCCCCAGTTCAACATTTTATTCTTTCCAATCAATGTTTGGAATGAAGGGAGAACTCAACAACCAAAACTAATGTAAAAGGTTGCATTTCAGTAGTCCTGCCACACAAGAAACAATATTTAGTGGCCTGTTAAAAAGCAGGTATTATAATATATAAAATCAAAATAAACCAAGTTATTGGTAAAACTTGTAAGAACAACACTATCATAACCCTGGCAATGGGAAGAAAATAATATGAAAAATCCAAGAAAAAGAAAATGAAAGAAAAAAAAAATTCAAAAAACGAAAACACAAAAGTTAGTGGTGGGTATGGTACACACTTACCTACCTCCCAACCTACACAAAGCCTAAAGTGCTCAATGCCTCTAAAATTAAACTGAGGCAGAGCAGTAATACTAACAAACCAAACAGCACTCAAGGACTCTGATTTCAATAGTTACTTTGTTGAGTTTTCACACTAAGCGATCTGTAAATATATGGTCTGAAGAACATGATTTTAAATTTGTGTGTTTTTATATATATATAGTAATCCACATACAGGCCTGTTTTGCTGTATCACAGCTCATCAGTGTGGCTAGACATCTGGTTGCTTCAAGCTGGGATCGAAACCCTACTGATTTGGCATCAGTTGGAGATCCTACTCCTAAACTATCAGTGTACGGCAGAGAGGATTGGAAATTCTAACGTATTGTATACAAATGTAAACAAATGTCAGTAGCCAACAGTGCTTGATTCATTAATGAAGAGCTGTGCATATATATATATATATATATAACCCCCCCCCCAGAGGTTTTATGTAACTACTTAAGGAATCAAGGTAAAAATAATGAAATCACAAAGTTTGTAAAAAGCAACAAAAAGAAAGGTTTCTTTGTAACTCCCTAAAATCAAGTAAATTAAGTGTTCACATCCAAAATTGCTTTAAATATATAATGAGACAATTTCAGCTTTTTTGTATAAAGCTTATTTGGGTTTCCTTGTAATGATGTGAACTTAATCTTTTCTTGTGTTCTTAACAAGCAGGAAACATTCTTTGATGCAAATAACTTAATCTCTTGTCCCCTTCCCCTTTTAGTGCAATGGGGAAGTTAACCTAATAGCAGAATCTGAGAATAATTTTCTCAACATATGTTACTAAAATAAATGAAAATATACCCCAAAGATTTTAGGGGGTAGTGGGCCACATGAAAATATTAAGTGGGCTGCAGGTTGGACATCTTTGTAGGATATATTGGCCAAGCTGTACTAATTTCTGCCAGGTCTGCTACGAGACTTGATTGAAAATGATGAAAAAAAAAATGATGCCCTGATGGAAAATAGCAACCATCTGATTGGTCAATTCCAGATGTTTGTCAACTGTTACCTTTAAACAATCTATTTTTCATTGCCTGTGATTCTTCTTTTCAAAAATGGTTAGTTTTGTTGCATTTGAGCAGAGAATTGCAGATGTAAATGTGGTGCATTCATTTTTTTTTTTGTTTCCTTAAATAGTGAGTCATCATAGTGACTCGTGCATCCAAGTGTCTTCAACTGTTTTCCAAATACTCATATGAGATGTCGAGTATCTTTGTGATGTTATGTAACCTGGATTATTTCTAATCAACATTTCAATTTGATCATCATCAATGACTGCAGGCCTTGCTGGAATGTTATCTGATCTTCAGAACAACATTTCTACTTTGAAACCTAGTGAATCACTTTTAATCACTACTCTTAGCTATAGCACAATCTCCATAAATGGCACATGTCTTTTTACTGTTTCTAAAGTGTTTTTCTTTTTGAAAATAAGTATATTAAATGATAAAAATACATCTTTTCCTTCATTTTGACCGTTAGCAAAAAAAAAAGAAAGAAAAAAAAGTCAAATTCCACACACAAATCCTATTGAAAGATTTATTGAAATGTCACCTTTCAGAAAATGTATGTCATAAATTTCAGTCATGTGTGAAATGAAATCATGTCTTCAAATGCATCTCTTGAATAATATTAGAAACTTTTGTTCTAGCCCAACATATATAGCCTTCTCTTAAGCAGATTAAAATGATGGGCTTTTTGTTAGGGATCATTTTCCAGACAATTCTCATCTTCGCTTTCTTTATCTGTCTTTCACTGTGCTATGTAGGCAATCCGGGATCTTTTCAAGTAGACTCTATGCAGTTGATAACTTAAATAAATCTTAATGTCAAAGTTTAATTCCTTTATTAAATAATAACCTGTCACTTATTAATCTTTTTTGGCAAAAATTTAATCTTCATCAAGTGTACATTTTGTAAAGCAGGATTTTAGTTTCATGTTGACATTGTCAAAAATCTGACTTTTCTTTTAGAAATACCAGAATTCTTTAAATGTTAACTAGTATTTGCTTATTTTTTTGCATATTTATTTTAAGAAATTATTTCAAGTTGAAATGGACGAGTGGAATAGTATGTATTTTTATTTTTTAATTTTCGTTTAAAATCTTAATTATTTTTGCTCAACTGAATGAAGAAATTGTAAAGTTAAGTTGCATTTTATATAATGTCAGCAAAATTCTTACAGGATATGTTTTTATTGATGTGTGAGAATTTTGGCAAGCTACTTTCCAAGCATACAGAAGAATTAAAAACCCGTTCTATCCATAGAGTTAATGTCATTAAAAAGAACAAAAAACATTACACTTAAACATTTTTGGTCTTTTAATTAAATATTCAAATTAGTTTTGGTTTGAACTTTCTCATTGGATTCCTAAATTCTAAGAAGTTTTTCTTACATCTGACAAAGAAAAATCGAAAAAAAAAAATGTAGGTATAAAAGAGAAACTTTTATTTATTCATCTAAAGAAAGTTAAACTTAGTTACAAAACTGGGAAAATGCCAGTTTTAGGACTGAATTCAGTATTGTTCTGAACGTGATAAAAAGTTTAAATTTTAACTTTTTGTTTCGAATCTCATTGACAAAAATTCCTTGCAACTAAAATATGCTCATAAATTTTTGAAATCATAAATGTTAACATTGTGGATTTTTCAAATATTGGTCTCCCTCTCTCATACATATATATATATATATATATATATATATATATATATATATATATATATACACACACACACACACACACAGTGCTACACCAAAATTGAATGTAACTGTAGATTCTTTCTATTTTGGCTAAGATGACATGATTTATTTATGCAAATCATAAGATAGGGGAGGTAACTGGGTTGTTTTACTGCATTCTCCTTCGATTTGTTTTCTCCTAGGCTCACACAAAATCATCCAGGTGACTGGGTCTCTTGACAATTCTCTGGGATAGTCTCAGTAGCAGCTGATCTGGGCTTTCAGGTGTTACGGAAATGGTCGGCCTGAAGTATTTCAACTCGTATTGTTTTTGTCGTCTCCTTGGAGTGGGACACTCTGATTCTGAAAGCTGATTATCAGAGTCTGTGGTCGTATGCTCTCGTTTTGAAGGAATTGTTCTGGTGTCAGTCTCCGAATCATCACTATCAGGACCTTGTTCCTCAGGAGGATCCAATAGCATTATTAATCGTTACTATCAAGAAGGAGAGATATTGCTTCATGAGAGAGCTGCTCCTCCCTCTGGTTTGATAACTGACCAGCAGGGGCCAAATGCCTGAGGGAAATCTTCGATTGCCTCCCATCGGGCTACTTGATGCGTGCATAGAGTGCAATTGCCTCAAGCAGTTCCACCTTACTCACAGGAGAATCATACTTGCTTTGTCAAACATGGTTTCTAAGTAAAACTGACTGAGAGAGACATGAAGGGAGGGAGATCCCAGTTGAACTTCGCCAATGTCTAACTGGAAGGTTTTGGTTTTCAAGTGCTAACTGTACTGTCTTCCATATTATGCCATTGTATCTCTCACACTGTCCATTCCCTTGAGGATTCTACAGGGTATTCTGGCTTTTGGTCACTCCCTGTACCAATAGGAATCTTCTTAGTTGCTTGCACATAAAAGAGGTCCTGCAATCTGTATGAATATAAGCCAGCACTCCGAATATTGAGAAGAGTGAGCAAAGACAGTGTATGACCATTGTTGCACTTACATCTGGACAGGGACTGGCAAAAGGGAATCAGGAGTACTTATCAATGACAGTAAATATTTGTTTCGGGATTTAGATGGAAGAGGGCTCTTAAAGTTCATGCTAAGCTTCTCCAAAGGGTTTTTATTAGGGTTCCTGGTTTGGGTTTGTAGAACCTTGATTTTATTTGAGTGCAAATCTGACAACTGTTTGTTATTCATTTCATGTTCTCAACTGACAAAGGCAAATTTCAGCTTTGAACCACATGCACCATCCTTGTGATGCCTGGATTATTATAGAGAACATTATGAACTTTTTGTAGATCTTTGGTGCTGTTTATTGATCCACACACTCTTGGCAGTGTATCTGCCATTGCATTTTCCTTTCCTGACCAATAGAAAACATCAAATGAAAAATAGGAAAGCTCTATCCTCCATCTTGATATCTTTTCATTTTTTATTTTGGTTGATGTCTTAGGATTAAATGTAATCAGTGATTAATTTAAAGCAGTGACCAATTAAGAAATGTTACCATGTTCTTTTAGAGCCTCAACTATGTCTACATAGATAATGTGACAGTGTACAGCCAAAGGTGTCTTGTAGTTTTTCTTCAAGAATTATTTTATCGAGGACCCTCTGAAAAGTGAAAATCCTGTTAGTGACCCCAAACAAAATCAGTTGGAACTGATAAATTCATCCACAGGCTTCAAAAGCCATAAAAGGGTCCATAGCTACTTGGTGGTAATCCCTCCTTAGGTCTATTCTGTATTTGGCAGTCTCATTTATCATATCATCAATATAGGGTAGTGGGTATGCATCCAGGAGGGTGTATTTATTTATAGTTTGGGAGTAGTCTATGACCATCTTTTTTATTATTATCAGAGGACATTATTAATACTTGTTCCCTCCATGGTGATCTGCTTTCTTTGATTATTTCTTCCCTTAACATTCTTGTTAC
>OZ038482.1:3653579-3728579 GCA_964036315.1 Acanthosepion esculentum
TTTTTCTTCTTTTTTTTTTTTACTTGAACTACCGATTTGGTTTAGATCAGGACATTGACTAGGTAATTCCAAGACTTGAAATTTTTCTTTTTTTAATCCATTCTTTTGTTCTGTTGGAAAATCCAGTCCAGACTTAAGCCCAGCTTTTGAATTGAGGACAAGACACTTTCCTTCAAAATTACTTGGTATCTTGCAGGGTCCATTGTGCCATCAATGCATACTATTTTTCCTGTTTCAGCTGCAGCAAAGCACCCTCAATAATATTGCCGCCACCCTGTTTAACTGTTTACACCAAATTCTTCTCCTCAAAAGCCATATGTGGAGCTCATCAGGCACGCCACCTCTCGTTCCTTCCAAAAAGCTCTATTTTGATCTGATTCAACCAGAAGACCTTTTGCTAGACTGTTTCTAGCTTAGTAATGAGCTTTGGCATAGTTGAGCAAAGATTCTTTGTGCTTTTTCATAAGCAGTGACTTTTTTCTAGGCATTCTGCCATGAAGGCCAGAATCCATTTAGATTTTGTTGCACTGTAGACGTATGTATATTGATTCCAGCATTGGCCAGGGAGCCTTAGAGAACCACAGAGGTCACAGCAGGATTCACTTGGATTTGACAAACTAGATGTCAACGTGTTTTTGCAGTTATTTTTTGCAGGTGGTCACTTGATTGCAATGATGTCATGAAAGGCCTTTCATTTATAAATAATTTGTCACATGGCGGAGATGTGTACTCAAATTGTTTTGATAGCTTTTTGTAGCCTTCTCCATCATTGAAGGTTTCAACTATGCAAATTTTTTTTAAAGCTTCAGGAAGTTCTTTTGATCTTGGCATATTTTTTTTTTTAAATTTAGTCTCTAACTGCACACTTTTGCATACACAATGAGTTATATTGTTTGACTGCAGTATACACAGCTTACCACAAAAATGAACACATGTCATTTTGATTTTACATTTACATAAAAAATTATTTGCACTGGAAACTATGGAAAACAAAAATATATGTTCACTTACTTTTGCACATCTTAATTTTTGATTAATATTTTTATTCCAGCTTGATAAAAGTTTTTGGAAGTGGGTGTAATTTATTTAAAGGCCTTTCCTAATTATAGTTTAAAATTTCTTGATTATCTGGGAAAAAAAAACCCTTTTTTTTAATATTGACTTAGGCAGCACAAAATAAATATATAAATAAATAAAAATATATATATATATATATATATATATATATGAGATCCTCTTTGTTTTCATTTGGAAATTAGTTTTTGTTTTCTTGATCTTATACATATTTCCAACTGACTTTACAATAGAAAAGAAACCATAACTATGTTATGTTCTTAAGATCTGCTTGCTATTTTGATATAATAACTTGGTTCTTCAATATCAGGTTGGGTAAGTTTTTGAATTGGAATATCTATTTGGTTACAAATATTAAGCAGCAGACCATTCCATTTCACTTGTAAATAAGTGACACTCTTGTTCATATAATTTATCATGTCAAGTCCAACTTCCAGAAAATAATACTTATAGGATAGCCAGCTTATAAATTAAAAATATCACACCACAACATATAATTGGAACCTCTTGTAACTTTTTTCCTGCTCAAGAATATAGATTGGTTGTCTTTTAAAAGGAAAAAAAAATGAAATAACAAAATTTATTAAATGTTGTATGATCTTAAGCAAGTTTTTTCCCCATGTTTCTTTTTTTTATCATTGTTATCTTGGTTTAACTTAAATTAATAAACTGATTGCCAATAGATCTAAGGTTTCAACTCAAGTGGTAGGCTGTCATAAAGAAAAAATAATAATTTCAGATCAAAAAGGGGAGGGAGCTTGAACTTGTGAAATCTTTTAATATTATATGATAAAGTTAATCAATATTGCCAATTGTGTGCATGCAAGGTAAAATTGTTAGATATTCAACATTGATATTATGGATTTTACAAGCATGAAAGTGGTTGCTCTTGTTTGGACTTCGTGTTAACTTTTTTTTTTTTTTTTTTAACTATTAAAGTCATAGTTTTGTATGTGAAACTTCATTACTTTCAACATTCTTCCATCTCTCAACTAAACTTGCATGTACCACTTTAAAGTATTAAAATTTTGGATAATCCAAGATTGGAAGTTAGTCAAGATTCTATGAACATTGTCATTCATAAAAGACATTGATTTTTGTAAGGCCTTGTAATGCAAGATGCAAGCATATCACAGTGACTTCCCTGGTCATAAATACACAATACTTGCATTTACGTTTTCTTTTCTGAAATTGTTTGAGTGCTCTGCGCCTGCAACAGTGGAAAATATCGTGGCAGGTGCAATATTTTGCAGAAATATCTGAGAGACAAGTCTGCTTGCAAAAATAATTTTCAGCCTTTAGCACACATTTCTTGGGATGGTTCCATCATCCAGAATGGCAGAAGAAAACAAAATCACCCCCAAGTCACCATTTCAAATTCAAGTATTGACAGATACTGTGAAAGCAGACTAGAACACAGGCAATCATAATTACTGATGTGATTTTTTTTTTTTTTAAATAATTTTTTTTTTTATGTGAGTGAGTAGTGGCTAGTTGTGTTGGAAGTAGCAAAGAACCCCACCCAGTGTTAGGAAAGAAAAGAAAATCAAAATGGTTGATTTACAGCTGTTTGTGACACAGATGAAGCTAATAAATTAATGAAAAGTACACAGACTTTGTTTTTTCATGGTTTAACTTTAATTCACTCTCAATTGCAAAGCACACAGCTGGTTTCTTCTGATTCATGCCAACCATTTTTTTTTTCTCAAGTTTCCCCAAGGACGATTACATTTATTTAGAGTGAATCTTGTTTTCCGCTTTTCATTTGGTTATAATTGTTGAATACTTTCTTTTAAAATGTTTTTTTTAATTTTACTCCCTTCCATACTTGGATTTGTCTCCCCATCTCCATTTTCCTTTTCCCTTTTTGTGTGAAGGCTGAAGAATAGAATCTCTAAGAAACATTACTTACTCTGTTCTTGTGGATATAGCAGCTAAAAGCCTAGAATAATTAAGGAGAGGAGTTTTTAGAAAATTAAATTTTTGTTGTTAATTGCACCAAATCTGGATATTATAGTCGGCTGCAGACTTAGTTTTAGTTAACTGGTAACATGGCACCCAGTTTTTTAGTCTTTAGTGAGTTGCAATATTCTTTTATTTAAAAATGTCTTCATTTATTTTTGGGATTCACAGAATTCCTGTCAATATAGCAGCTGAAGTAAACATGGTTATAGAAAATGCTTAAAACCATAACAAAACAATTCAGATTTTATAATGGACTCTTTTTCTTTGGGGGGGGGGGGTGTCATTGGAGTGGAACCTAGATGGAAGAATCTTACCAAAATTTAGGTGCTTGGCTGATGAGCACATATTTTGACCAGTTTGCTCATGTAAATTAATTTGATCTTCATTGGCTGTCCACGATCGTACTAGACACAATTGACCTTATGAAACAACTGGGCACCTCCTGTAGTGCAGTGGTTAGCATCCTGATCTTATTAACCATTGCAAGTGTAATCTAGTAAATTACCCATTGCTTTATTCCATAATTATGATTGGCACTTCAAAACTGAACTTAGTTACAAACTGTAAATAATGTAACTGATGAGAACTCCACAGAAATTTAAACAGAAATTAAACTTAATAGAATATACGATAAAGAAAAGCCTACTTTAACATGGTTGTTGACAATCTCATTTTACAGGCCAGTTTGTTTGCTTATTAATAGGTGCTCTATTATTATGGCCTTATTACTGAAAGTTACTTATTACATGAAAATAAATTCTACATTTTAAAAAAGAACACTATTGAAAAACCCTTAAATTATGATACTGAAAAATCCTGATAGATATAAGATCTAACAGACATTTTAAAAATTTAATTTCACAGTCAAGATGTTAATGTGCTCTTTTTTAAGAATACTTGGAGGAAATTTTTGCTTAGCTTACTTGAGACTTTATTGAATATCAATTTAGCATAGAGGAGAAAATATATTAAAAAAAAAATCTCATTTCAACAGATGAAATAGTCCAACAATACAACCTAGGTGAGGTATTCTATATACCATGACCCTTCAAGATGTGGGTGATCGTGGCTCTCCAGAATTGAGCAATGTGTGTCTTTTACTATCCCACCCACTCCCTGATCTGCCATCCATTTACACAAGATTCTTTGCTACTTTACTCACTGTTTCCCTCTGTCCCTACTTCAGATTGCTCAGTGAGCATCAAATTCTCAGAGCCTCCTTTTCTCGTTATGTGTCCCATGAACTCCACCTATCGCTTTCTGATTTTAAACATAATTACCCTTTTGATTTCCATTTTTCTTAAAACTTCCCCATTGCTCACATGCTCCGTCCATAGTATGCTCAGTATTCTTCCATAGAACCACACCTCCGTTGCCTCAAGTCTCTTCTTCTTCATTTGTGAAGAAATTATCCAGCATTTGTTGTTATAGAGGAGAATTGATATTGCATAACAGTTGCACATTCTCTTATTGGTTTCTAATGACATTTTGCTGTTTCTTAACATTTTGCTGAGATTTTGGAAGGCATTTTTTGCTAAGCCAATGCACCTTCCGATTTCAATGTTCATTTTCCATTGTCTGTTCGAACAATTCTCCTATATTTAAATTTCTGTACTTGTTTGATTTTGACATTTCCAATTTCTAACTCAGATCTTCAACTGTTCCTCTTGCAGGCAGCCATACATTCTATCTTCGGATTAGTCTCTTCATTTTACTTTTCTAACTTGTTTAGAAGTTTCTGTAGTTTTCTTTCTGCTTCTGCCATCAACACAGTGTCATCTGTATATCTTATGTTGTTAAGATTGTCTTCAGCTCTTTGCTGTAGATGTTGAATAAATTTGCTAAGAAGACACATCATTGTCTTATGCCTCCTTTTTATTCATATGCAGACACTTTTCCATATTTAACTTATTTTATTACAATATCTTAAAGTACAAATTGAATAAATTGGTAATTTTTAAAACTGAATATTGAAATAAGAATCAATTCCTTGCAACTGAAAACTTGTTAGAATTTTGAAAACCATTTTATCTTTGATTTCAATTGGAAATTTTGGAGTGCAGGTCAACATTAAATTTGACCTTATCTAAACCATATATAATTCATTTGCTACTTGATTATGCTTAAATTACAGTTGTCCATTCAGAGGACATATATCTTTAAAATGTATTACATAATGTCTATTTACTTGTTCTAAATAGACAATTCTGAATTATTGATCATCTGAGAGTAGATAATTAGAAATGGTGTTTTTCTGATTTAGTTTTGTAATATATGATTTGTCATTATTTATTTTAACTATTAGACTAATCATGAACCCATTATAAAAAAAAAAACGAAAAAATAATGAATGTTAATTTTGGAAATTTACTATTCATCACTCTTAAATGAGAACAGTTTTAGTTTTGAGTTTACGTGTTTCAAAACTAACCAACCAAACAGTTTGTTTCTGATAATGGGTTTAAGTAACACTAGATTGCTCATGGAATGCAGTTACTAAGCATTAGTTTTTGGCATAAGGTCACAAATATTGGGCACCCAAGGAAGGCTGAACTAACTACTAACAGTCTGCCAGATCAGTTTGCCAACCATCACATCACAACAGTGCCCAAAGCCTCATGTAATGTAATAAAATATTATCATCATAAGATGTTGTCCATTTCCTCAATTGCAAGCCAGAAAAAAACCATATGGATAGATTTCAATTACCACACCCAAGATATATTTTTTTTAATGTAAGCTGGTGATGTGTATTGGATTGCAAAGTGGACTCTGTTAACATTTGAAAGATACAGTTTCCATTCACAACACAGTTGGAGAGAGAATATTGGATGGGGAGCTACTGTGTGTAACATTTTAAATTTACTCCCTGTATTCAGGAAGACTTTTGTCTGACTGAGGAAGTAAAGTCTTATTTGTAGAATCTACAATGTCAAAATAGTATTAAATAACAAAATTGTTTCGAACTTAACATTTAGTGGTCATTTAAATAGTCTCCTGAGGAATTCTTCAGTTAAAGAGAAACACAATGAGATAAGTATGTAATGCTCTAAGCCAGGGTTTTTTAAACCTTTTTTTTTTTTATTGCAACCTACAGCAAGAACCCCATTTTGCATTTCAACCCGTTATACCTGCATGTAATAAATCAGACACTCTGTTCACTAGGTTCATTTATTGACAATTTATATATATATTTCTTATGATCAGCATATATTGAATGGTATGTATCTATTTATATTATCTATTTGTATGAATATAAAATTATTACTTTTAGAAAAACAAATTTAAAGGAAATTCTGTCACTCAATCCACAACAAGTTTGATGGACAAGATACATCAGCTCAATCAGGACAGACTATATATATATATATATATATATATATATATATATATATATATAATACGAATGGTGAGAAACGAGTGATGATTTATGAATGCTGTGCAACATTTAGTTGTTTATATTCTGCAATTTGCTCTCACTTGCATATTTTTTTTTCTTTTCTATTTTTTGTTGCAACCCATGTTATTTATCTCTTTACCCACTGAAAGGTCTGGACCCACAGTTTGAAAAGTCCTGCTTTAAGGGGAGTACTTTGACTTGGACTAAAGCACTATTTCCCTGGGTAGGCCTTTTCTTTTTTTTAATGGTTGGATTCTTTTCTGGATGGACCTTGTTTAGTTTCTGGTTTTGGTCTGCTTTTGACATTTTCTTATGAAGTAATATTTGCAACCTTGTTATTTGAAACAGCTGGGTTGAAATTGATACAGCGGGTGGGGGCAGGTATTGTAGGGCTGGGTTAAATTGTTTCCTTTCTCTCAAAGCAAACTGGAAGTGCAGCTTGCAACCAAATGTTAAGGGCAAGATTTTAGCTTGAACTAAACTTGTCTATCTCACAACCCCCACAGGTACAGGATGTCATAGTGGTTATTTTTGTTGTTGCCAAAGAATGTTTGCTTTAGTAATGCCACATAGTATGCAAGAGAAAACTAATTGGGAAATAAATGTAGACAAAGTGCAAAAAGTATATCAATGTTTGTAAAGACTTATTTCAAATTTATGTGGAAAAAGAACTGAACGTCATTTGGTAATTTTATACCTTGATTATGAGATCATTGTTGATTTTTTTTTTTTTATATATAAATAAATAAATATATATATATATAAAATATATATAAAATGTTGTAGCCTCTGTCTGTTTATCAAACTCGTCCTAGGGTTTTGGAGATAGACCCCAATTACCATATATATTCTGAAACTACCCGGGGTACTTGAATAAATATATTTTATTTTGATCAGAGGGGGTCCCATGGGGGCACCCACCACACTGAATTTTTTTCCTATTTGATTTAAATTAAATTTAAATTTGAACAAGAGAATGACTCCTATCCAAAATATAGAAAGAGAAAACCAGAAGATGGAGGTCACATCGGCAAGATCAAAATGAGACAATAGGGATGACAAGTTGAGCGAGAAATCACTAATCAGTGGGTAGTACCTTAAAATACATATTTGTGACAATTCAACTGTCATAGCAATGTTGTAATCTGCTCATCAATTCATTCAATCAAATATTGCATCAATTATATATCAAAGGGGTCAAGATTTTTTGCACAAATCTGCTGCTGAAAAATATTTTTCGTTTTGATTTAAATAAAATTTAAATTTGAACAAGGGAATGACTCCTATCCAAAATAAGGAGAAAGCCAGAAGATGGAGGTAACCTCAAGAAGATCATTGAGTAATATTGAAATGCACCATTTTTCTCCATGAATTTATAACAATGATTTAAAATCAATCAACATTTTCTTACAAAAAAGATGTGACATGCAGGAAAGGTGCCGGTAATTCAGCTAGTATGTATGTGTAATATATATATATATATATATGCATCATATCTTTCAACATTCCTTGATAAATTTCAACTTATCAAGAAGCTAATTAGAGAACTAGAAAGGCTTATTATAAAGACATATGTCTATATTATTTAATGAAACATGCTTGAATATATATAATATATATATATATATTTGTTTATGTCAGTAAATAGCTTAAGGATCAAAAAGATCTGGAGCACATAATGAGAGGAGGGCTTTTGGAATAATTGGTCATCACAGAACATTGAAGGTAAAGGGACAAGAAAGAAACAAGTAACTTAATAAACTTGTGTAAATTGCAGAACAAATATAGTAAAAAGACCAACCTTACTGAGAGCTACAAAGGGCAGGAAATTGTGGAATACCGTGATTGACTATATCCTGAAGGGATATGGCACATGGGTATTAATCCTGAGCACTCCCCCCACTGATAAATATAGCAAATTTTGAGCAATACGTAGCTGGTTTTAGATTTACAAACTGAAAGACAAGCTTTTATTTTTTTTTCTAATTAAGTAGTAATTAACAGAGCCTACAATGTGTGTCCAGGATTTGTCATATCATTTCAAATTCCTCATAACTATTATAAATATTGACAGGTGCTCTCAGTCTGTATAAATATATTTTTGGAACAAACTTCCCCCAATCTACATGCATTTACTCTTCATCATACCCTGTGATGGCATCTTTTGATGGTAAACCATTCCATCCAATCAGAATGACTTGTGTAGACCTGTCCTGGCTGTAGTAAAAAGCAAAATTCAAAAGATTCTTTAATTTCATTGTTATCAAGTCTAAATCTCTGAAGAAATTGGGTATTAAAAAAACAAACAAAAAAAACCTAAATGTTTTAAAATGAAACAACCCAATTTCCTGGATCTCATTTCCTTTTTTTTTTTTTTCTCCGGAAATAAAATGTTTGTCTTGGGAATGACCATGTGTCTTAATAATTCATTGCAGGATGAAAAGATAAAAATAAAGCCACATGTCCAATTGTTACGTATCAAATATCTGCTTGTAATAATTAACCTCTTACCCTTAAAAAGAAGTTTTGTTTCAGCTCAAATTCCTCTTGCAATATAAAACTTGGAAAAATTTTAATTTGCTATTTAACTAATATGAATATTACAGGCTTCTCAGTTGGAAATTTCCTGGTGTATCTTTTCACAGAAAATATTGTAATGCTTATATTTTGGTAATGCAGCAAAAGCAATAGCTGTTTTAAATAATGGTTTGTTTATAAATTTGATAAAAATATCATTGGCTTTAATGTTAAATTTTATAAAAGATAAAACTTATAAAAACTGTTGTGGAGTAAATAAGACACCCCTGGTAACACAAATTAACTAGGAAAGATGCTTTAAATAAAAAAACTCAAAGTGAGTCAAGGGAAGTCCATTGGAATCAGTTGAGAAATTTTAGTGACGTCACATCAAGTGGCCTAAGTGAGACATAATATAACTGCTAGTAGCAAGTTATAACAAAAATATTCCTTTTGTCTTGCTATTCATTTCTTTAAAAACATTTCTTTAATCTGACTTTGGAAAATGCAGCACGACATTACTTGTGGCTAAATATTGTTTGTTTAGTGGCATATGAATTCCTCATGGGTCATAATGTTTTTACACTAGTTTGGGGGTTAACTATTTGCCTATAGCTGGAACCCGAACAGGTGCTGCCACCTCTGGTCTGGGTGAACCTGAGAACAGCAGCAATTAAGAAGTGGTTTCCAATCAGAAGCTTTTCTGTCGGATGTAGTTTATTGTCATACCCAGGACAAATATTGGATACAGTTTATTCTCTACGATACTAATTGCATTTATGGGCCTCGTATAGATAATGGATCTGGGTATAGAAATTATTTAGCAATAACATAGCACCAAAGAACTGTTGTAGATTATTCCAATGGAAAGACAGCTTGAAAGGAAGAAAAGACAAAAAAAAAGATTAACTTTCATAATGCTTCATCTCATATCAAACAATTGATGCGTCCTGTAGAGATTTGCTGAAATGAAGTAAAAATAACTTCTCTCTGTTCAAATGTCATTTGCATGGATATTGTCTTTGAATAAAAACTTACATCTTCATAGATCCAAATTCTAAAAGTGCTAATCACTGCCAACATCTTGTAAGTATAAAATTCCCATAAATAACTAAGATTAAACACACACACACAATCTTGAGTACCTACTTACATTTGCTGAGAACTATTGGAAAATTCTAAGAGAAAGCTAACTATTAAGATGACTAAAGATGCTTTATTACAACTGCAACTTTGGCAACTACTCTGAATATCACAGAAACTTTGGAATTTTAGATTTAATATCTTCAGTACAATACATAGTATGAATTTTCTGCTACCTTCATGAGATCCCTGTGTGCAGGTCTACAGGGTTAATTTCAAAGGAAAATGCAGAAATTAATTGTTAAGTGAAGCATTTGTATTTGACAGCATAAGATGTACACATAGATTTAGACATCCCACCCTCATTTAATCAGGGCATATTCAAGAAAAACATTTGTTTAGTGTATTGTTGTATGGTACATAAAATCTTATGTCCATGTACCCTTATTTGGTCCCATTTAAAACAAGTTTCCTTTTCTACATAAGAAATTCTAATATTTTTACTTCATAATCAGCTGCCATTTGCTGTGCAATAAATGTTTTTGTACACATTGCCAAACCCCTGCCAATTCCTAAACTGGTAATGCCAAGCTTCTGATCCTTCCTCTGTTAATCTATCTGGCCTCATTAATTTTGGTAGAAACACTTCTTTCTGAATTCCCCTGACTTATCACCTTTTTTTTTTATTATTATCCCCAAGTTCAGGCCAATGTGACGCAACCAAGATCATGTTTATAATGTTTGATTTTTTTTTTTTTTTTTTTTTGATATTAACTTTTCTTTCCTCCCTCTCCATGTGTTGTATAATGATTGGCTCCTCATTTTTAAAGTATGCCTGTTTGCCAGAATAGCAAAAACACTTGTTTCTTCAACACCCAATTTGTTTATAGTTTATACTACAGCTCTCCTGAATAAACCTTAGATACAGTTTTTGAGAGAGAGAGAGAGAGAGCACACACTTATTGAACATACTAGTTCACTCAAACTCTTGGTCATGATAACTTGTGATTTGGTGCTAACACAACCACTGATGGCTTCTAAAAAGTTTTGTCTACTTAATTCCACTGCCAAATTTAGGGTTCACTTGCAGTATGGCTTTCAAACATTTCCCTATGGTGCTGCATGCTGGCATTGTCTTAGAATCATTTCCCTCAAAAATTGACTATATATATATATATATATATATATATACACACACACACACACACACATTCACATTCATTGGTGTTGAGCAACACTTGCTACCTTGCCACCTGATGAGACCTAACTGTTGAAACCAAGGTAGTGTAGTAGGATATAGTGTTTTACCTTTTCTGTTGTAGTATACATATATATGTAATTACAAAAGGTGGTGGTGGGGACTATATAATGCATTGAATCCTTCAAAAGGACTTCATCAGACTAAACTGGATGCCAATAATTTAAAATTTAAGGTTTAGAATCTCTGCATCATCAGTGTTTCCTCAGTGTGTATAATTATAAACATTTTCTTTTTTTTATATTTTCACCACCTCTTTTTGTGTGTGTGTGTGTGTGTATATATATATATATATATATATATATATACACACACACACACACATTTATTTTCATATATATATATACACACACACACACACACACATATCTCTCTCTCTCTCTCTCTCTCTCTATATATATATATATATATATATATATACACGCACACACACACACACATATATATATATATATATATATATATATATATATATATACACATACATACATACATATATATATATAAACAGAATCAGGTCAGCTCAATAAAAGATTTTGAGTTGGTTGTATGTGGTACTATAAACACCAGGAGTTGCGTCCCCTTGCACAATGGGCTGTTGAGAGAACATCTGCTACTTAGCGTAGGTGGTGCTGCCTATTTGTATATGAACGATACTAGGTAGATGTTAGCCAATAGTGAGTATGGGTCTGGGACTGAGAGAGCTATATAACAGTGTTTTTTCTCAGTCAAGTGGAGTGCACTCGATGTGTGGACACCAGAAAAGATGAACACACACACACACACACATCTGAAATTATTTGGCAGCTGTCAGTCAGATTGTAAATGTCTTCCTATCATGAGTACTTTCCCGATGATTTTTGTTAGTCACATTTATAGTAGCAAAAATGCTATCTCATTGTTATTATTTTTTATGACATTCATTGCTACAGCTATGATGACAACTCTTTCCACACCTGTTCATTAATTTTATAATTACCACTTCTACGACTGTCACATCTGCACCCATTTTGATCACTACTACTATTACTTGCATTATTTCACTAACATAAATTTGTTTTTGTGTAATCACCAGAGATGCCCATGACACTACAGTAGTAGCTGCAGACATTATATAATGCCTCTGTCCTTGAAGGGAATTTATATAGTACAGTCCATTGACAGGACTAGGAGATATTTATTTGATGATGACAATCACCACTATGACTATGATTATACAACTGTGCTTGTTGTCCGTATGCCTCCAGTTACTGAGTATTTGCAGTAAATATTCAAAGTTTGACAATTACCAGATCTCTGAAATCTATTAGACAGCACACATTATGTTTAACTTGTTTGGCGTCTGTGACTTTTTGTCCAACCATCCTCTTTTGTATCAATTCTGTATCATTATCACTGAGCCAGAATTCTTTCAATGGTTTCTTGAAGCCAAACATCCTTTTCCAAACAGTTAACATAGCATCTTTTAGAAGGTGCCACTATTCCATTGTCCCTGACATCCATTCAGCTGACACTAAGAATCTGTTCAAGAAAACTTAGAATTGAACATCTTTGAGGTAATAGGATCTTTCCGCTTGCCCATATGCAGGAGATGGTCCCTGCATCCATCTGCCCTCAGGTACACATATACATGTAGACCATGTGCCCCCTACTTGAGTCTCTCTGCAATGTGGGTCATCTGTGTTTGGTCATTGGAAGTTCATATAATCTGAGGGATATTGTAATATTAGATAATTTTTCTTGTCAGAATCCATCTTGCACATTTCTAAATCTACCATTCATCCATGCATTGAATATGACTGTCATATTATGTCTGGTGCTACTACTATACATCTCAAGATTCTTGAAAAAAATCAAAGAAGTGTCTGTAATATTATCAATCCTGACATCTTGACTTTCTCACTCATATGATGTGGCTTCCCTCTGCCTTTTCTACAACAATTTTCTTGGCAATTGTTCTGATGAGCTTTCTTTCTTGGTGCATTAATTCAAGTGTGTTACTAGATTGGCAACTAGGTCTTATTTTACTATTGAACTAGCTAAATGGAAGTTCTATTTTAATAGTTTCTTTCGTCACACCTATGAAACTCTGTTTCAATTTCTTGCTTTCTTGTCAGCTAAAATCTTCAAAAATTTAAATAGAATGTCAACAGATATGTTTTCCTGAATTCTGATTTTTTTAAAAAGTCCTTCCTTCCTATTAAAGTCTTATTCTTTTCCTCTCCCAGTAACCCCTTGCATCCTAGTGGCATTATTGCTTTGCATGGGGTGAAAAAAAATGGTTAACACTGTCCATCTGTTATGTTTGTGTACCACAGATGTGCTCAAAAGTAGACAAATGTTCTCTGGTCAGTACATTCAAACTTTCTGTCATCAATATGTCATAGCAAGGAATTTTCTCAACTCCGTTTTGGAACTACTGATAAAAACATCATTGACTCTTAGATGGCCAATGACACTGGACGAAGGCGACTTTTGTATGAAAAGAAATTGGACACCTTTAATATGAGATACCTTTTATAACATCTTGTCAATCAAATTGAATGTACAGGGTGCAATGGGTAAATTGTCACCATTTTATATTTTTAATTTTGTGCATGTGCTTTGTTTGTTTTTGATTTTGTCAACTGCACAGTATAGTAGGGTCAGTTGGACACTCTGTTCACTCTGCCAGAAATTTGGAAATGGCATGCTTTACTGCTTGGCATTTGTGCTAGAAGCTCCAATACAAACATTTCAGAGCTCTTGGCTGTCAATCTGAAGACAGTGCAGAGGATTCAGAAAGAGTTGGATGAGTCTAATGGTGATTACAAAGTACAGCAGCTCAGAAAACCCACTCTGATCTTTTCTGATAAGAAAAGAACTCCCAGATTTGTTGATGAGGGCCTCAAACTTGACACAAATACCTGTATCAAGTAACCTGAGAAGGTAGTGCTGCCCTGGGTCAAGAGGGTGGCTGCTGGAAGACCCTATGTCTAGCAACAGACTCTGCCCCATGCCACACAGGCAGGAGAACCCAGTCATGGCTGTCAGACAATTTCTTCAACCCCATCACCCCTTACATCTGGCCACCTAACTCCCTAGACTGCAACACCCTTGATTATTATGTGCAGTTGAGCGAGAGATCAACAAAACTCCTTGTGACACCAAAGATGAACTGAAGGCAACAATTATGACAGCATTCACCAACATAAAGAAGGAAACCATCTTCTGAAGTCATCTGGAGGCCAGGGTTGAAGTCAATGGCAATTTTTACTGAATAAATTTTCTCTTTAGTATTTCAAGATATTTTTGTGTGATTTTGGTAAATATATATGTTAAAATGAGGTGTTGGTGTTATTTTCATTTTTTGCATAATTTATACAACAATTTATCCATGGCAGCCTGTATGTGTAATGAAGACAGCAGCTAGAGCAAGCCATTAAATGGACACTAGAAGGCCAGAGAAAGAGTTGGCCTAAGATGAACTAACAGCACAATAGAGAGTAATCTTCAAGTGGTTAGCAAAAAGTAGGATATTACTAACAGACTGGACAAGGACGATACATGATCATTGCTTCACAAGTCATGAAATGCGGGAGAATCTGATTTTTATTAATCCTTTTGCTTTGGAAATTTTTCTTAACTTCCTAAAAATAAAGTTTAATAAGCATTTCATATGAAGAGAGCTTCAGTCTACATTGATACTTTTTGGCAAGTATTATGATATCTGAGATGAGCAAAGAGAAAGCATGAGTCAGGCAGTCTCAGCATGACCAAAACTTTATTGATTTGTGCTCGGATCTTAAAGAGTGGGGAAGTGTGTCGGAAGGGAGGAAAGAGACAAAAAGAAATCACAGTTCAAATTATAAAGATACTTTTCACAAGTAAAAATGATCCAATCGGATCAATGGTTGCAGAATCAAGACCGACTTATTCATGTTTCCTATCTTAGCTTTGCTTATATCAGGTAACAAATACAAGTTGTGATTTGATCACTTTAGTTGAGCAATATTGAACTTTGCCATTACTTTGAAGAGTAACCATTTGGCTAGAGCCTCTATCAGAAGATGACAGGTTTTTATTGAGGATAAATCTGACTTTATATTTCTATATATGGCAGCTTATTAACATTTGATGACATTACCTCACCATGCGGAAAAGCTATCTGCACAGGCTTAAAATGACTTTTGTTCAGTTTATGCTAATTAATATAACCAATATTTTTTTTAAACCCTGGAAAGCCTTCTGTCTAATAAGGTATACTTTGGCATCACTGCTATATATTCCAAGTATAAATAAAGTACTTGAATGTTGATTGTAGGGACCCCAGCCACAAAATAAGAGGTCATTTTTAAGCATTGTTACTCATTTTATTTTGATATATCAAAATATTGCTTAACCAGTATAGGAGTTGATGGCTATAATTCAGTGCTGATTAAATTTAAACTGCATAATGAACAGCAAATGCTGACTTTTAAGCCAGACTAAAATATGGTATATTGAGTGTTCTGCATTGCTTTGTGATGTTTTGACATCTGTTTAAATACAATCCATCTTCCATGATGAAGTTTTCATAACAGTAAGCAGTGGAGAGAAAAAATCATGGCTTTCTGTTGAAAGAAAGTTCTGTCCTTTTACAGAAAGGACATATTGCTCATCCTGTATCTAATGGAAAATAACAAAGAACTTTTCTATGGTAATGTAAAGGTTTCCAGCAAAAACAGAATACACTTTTCAATTGAATATTCTGTTTCTAATTCTGAAAAAAGAACACTAGGAACATGGTGTAAAATGTGTGTCTTTGTAAGGTTTTTAAATGTTAGTTTACCTACAGTTTGAATTAATCATTTCTTTCAATGGTGCGGGGGGGGGGGGACTTTTCAGTACCCCCCTCCCCCCAATAAACACTGGCTGGTTAATTCAGCAATATCTTAACTTTTTTAAAATGTAGTTGTTCAATTTTTTAAAGCTTATTTGGGTCATGTATTCTCAGCTTTTGAAGGATAACTCTCTAAATTATTTGTATTAAGATGGAACAAAATGACATTTTAAGACTCGGCATCTTTTCTGAATGTTGTTTTGAACATTTTTGATTACTTTTTGTTTTTCATAGTCTATTCAGGTAAGGATGAATAAATGTGATGTTTGCATTTTGCCAATCCCACCCACAATATAAACAATGCTTTGGGGATTGGGAGTCGACTTCAAAATGGACTGTGTTGTTAATCTCGTTCTTTCTAGTGATATAGATCTACAAAATAAGTCTGGTTATGGCAGCAAATCATCACAATACTGAAGAATTGAGGGTAGCTATGGAGACTGATTCTAAAACAAATATTCAGCTATGAGGATCAAAGATCAGAGCTTGTTTTAAAACCAACTCTTTTTATCGTGTGCTTAGGATAGATAAAAAAACATGGTTCTGTATTATAACTAGAAACATGGCTTTTTTTTTTCTTTTTTTGTTTTGCTCAGCAAATTTGATCTCTAGTCAACTTTCTTCAAAAAGATCCCCTGACCATTTGTCGGTCTGTAATAGAGTAACCATTACAGCTGCTTTCAACTTGATCAGATCATCATGGCTTAGTCCTGTTTACATGATTTAGAACTAATGTCATAAATATTGGAAACATTTTGTCCAGCAGTGATGAAAATAAAGGAATGTAGCATTACAGGTTAATGCACGACATATACTCTTCACAAACTGATGCAGTGAGGCATCAAGGCTCTTCTCTACCCTCACTATTCCCTGTCTGCCAACCAACTATCATTTCTTTTTTCTAAGCCTTAAATGCATATATATGCCAGCAGGTATACACTAACGCAGGCCAAGTTGAAATGTCTTCTGGCAGTTTATCAACTGCAGTGACCCCTGTCTTTACCCTGATAGAATAAATTGCTGGTTCAGGAGCAATATTCTGTTTATTCTAATGGTTTTTATTTTTTTTATTAATAAAGTTGTTTCAACATCTGTCTATATTTCTGAGATGAGGTATTGTAACTCTTTACACTATTTACATCATTCAGACTGTTGTCCTCATCTCTATTGTCATATTCACATTGTTTCAGCTGTTGTACACTCTGGCCTTCTTCAGGTGATATGTTTGAATTTTGAACCAAACCCTTTATTTATAAAAATGAGGACAACAATACACTAATGACATTATTCGGACTATTGTCCTCATTTTTGTTGCCATATTTATTACGTTTCGGCCATTGTACGCTCCGGCCTTCTTCAGGTGGTTGGAATGTCGAACTGAACCCTTTATTATCTGTCTATATTTCTGAGATGAGGTATTATGTACATTATTTACATTAATCTGACTATTGTCCTCATCTTTGTTGTCATGTTTATCACAAACAAAGATGCTCCCAACCTATTCAACCAGATGGTGAGCTTGGACGTGGTGAGTTTGTTCACCAAGGTACCCACGGAGGAAGCACTCTCGGTAGTCAGAGACAGATTGGCCTCTGACTCATCCCTAGAAGAACAGACCAGTATTCCAATAGATAATCTGATGGAGATGTTGACTTTCTGTACAAAAACAACACACTTCGGAATGGGATCACACATATATCAACAGGATGAGGGCTTAGCAATGGGCTCACCATTATCACCAGCAATGGCTAATATATACATGGAATACTTTGAGGAAATGGCATTAGAATCTATATCTCTAAAGCCAACTATATGGTTAAGGTACGTAGATGACACCTTCATATTCTGGCCACACCAGGAAGATGTTCAGGTTCTACGGGACCATGGGAACTCAATAAGACCTTCGATACAGTTCACAATGGAGAAAGTAACAACACACTCCCTTTCCTGGATGTTCTAATATCTCGAACGGAGCATGGGTTCAAGACATCCGTATACCGTAAACCGACATTCACCGGACAGTACTTCAATTTCAACTCCCACCATCCATACAGCATAAAGAAAGGGATTGTCCGTTGCTTACAACACCGAGCAAAAGTCATAAGTGGTGACCCAGTGACATTAGATAAAGAATTGGTCAGTATAAATAGTACCCTACAACATAACAACTACCCTGGGTACATGGCAGCAGCCCCCCAAAACTGGGATAGGCGGGTACAAGAGGAGGAGGAGGACAACAACACTCAGAAAACAGCCTGCCTGCCTTATGTGAAGGGGTTATCAGAGAAAATACAAAGGATCTATGGTCCATATAACATCAGGACAACCTTCAAAAGCTTGACGACACTTCGCAGATATCTCTCCCGAGTAGAACCCCCCCCCCATAGAGGAAAACATGACTAAAGACTGTGTGGACGCTATCCCGTGCAACTGCAGAAAGAAATATAAAGGGGAGACAGGCTGCCCCCTTAAGGTGAGGCTTCAAGAACACCAGAAAGCTGTAACATGAGGGAAAGTGGAACAATCAGGCATGGCTGACCACATATGGAGAGAAAAGGGAGATCACCGCCCTCTGTGGGATCAGGTTGAGATCATAGACAAGGAACACCATTGAAAAATTCGCAAACTTAAGGAATCAGCACATATGCTAGGCCACAAAAATTTCCTGAGCTGACCAAGCATAGAAATTAATACAATATGGGAACCAGTAATAAGCAGTGCCAGAGAAAAGCGATAATAACAACAAAGTTGCAATATGAGCTCTGATAAAAAGTATGGAATGATAACAGCAAAAAATTGCAATATGAGCACTGGTAAAAATGGTTGCTGAAGACATTAGGTTTATAATACCCAGAAATTCATACACAGATGTCCTCAAGGACACATGGCACTGTGGATAAAGGTGTTGGTTAGATCCAGTGACAGGACCCAAAGAGTGTCAGTTCAATACCCGGATTTGAGGGAAATTAACAGGAGATAACTGACATCCATTAAACATGGCACATAGAACTAGAACAGTCTACCCCAGTGAGTGAAATAAAGGGTTCAGTTTGACATTCCAACCACCTGAAGAAGGCCGGAGCGTACAACAAAGATGAGGACAATAGTCCGAATACTGTAAATAATGAACCCTTTATTTCACTCACTGAGGTAGTTCCACATGCTATGTTTAAGGACACATGGCACAGTGGATAAAGGCGTTGGTTAGATCCAGTGACAATACTCGGTTAAGGCAGAGGGGGAATTAACAGGAGATAAACATGGCATGTGGAACTAGAACAGTCTATCCCAGTGAGCGAAATAGAGGGTTCAGTTCGACATTTCAACTGAAGAAGGCCAGAGCGTACAATGGCTGAAACATTGTAATAAATATGGTGACAAAGATGAGGACAATAGTCCGAATAATGAAAATAGTGTACATAATACTTCACCTCGGAAATATAAACAGATGCTGGTGGACAACAGTAAACAATGTAAATGTAAATTATTTGAACCAGGTTATGGCATTGTAAAATTTCTTGTTCAAAATGGATGTTTTTTTTCTAACCTGATACTCATTAGCTAAGAAAGTCTTCTTGTTTTTTTCATTTCCTAATTATTTGCCACTAAAACAAATGTTTGTGCACATATCTTGTTTGAAAAACAAATTCAGTATCTGCTCTGCAAAATTAAAACCTGTTTGTTTTCAATTAACAATTCTAAACAATTTTGTTTTATAATTATTCAAATGGGTTATTTAGTTTGAGCTACATCCATACATTAATGTAACCTATCAAATCTAAAATCTTGTCTTAAATGACTTCTCTCTTCTTAGTGTAAAATAGAATACCCTTACACTTTGGTAATTATCCCCTCCAAAAGGGACAACTTTTGGGTAGATACTTTCAATCTTGGGCATAAACCCTAACCTAATTTTGTCTTTTTGATTGTGGTGCAAACCAGACCTGTGAGTGTCTACTATTTCCCCCCCACCCTAATAAGACAAGACTTGCATCCACTATGAAACCACTCCACAAGGTGTGGTGAAATCATTTGTCTGAGAGTTGTTTTTTCTTGTGTTTGTTTATAAGGCAAAAGTGACTGTCTGAATGTTTACTGGATGTTGTTATACTTGAATTATTTGAGAATAAAGTAACAGGAAAGTTGATGATAGTAGTAGCCAAGATTTTATATGACAAGTATTTTAGCCGACATGAACTTGGGTAATAAGGTAAATAAAGAAGTGTTAATTTAAGCATGTCATTCATCAGTGTTTGAGTGCTAACAAGTTCTCAAAAGTTTTTTAGAGAGATTTGTTGAAATGGCTGCCTGTGTGTGTGTGTGTGTGTGTTAATTGTTGCGTTTACAGCTAGATGAAAGATAGTCAGCTTTGCTGCTTGCTTAAGACTCTAGTGCAGGCCATGAGTAGTAAGTTTTGAAAGCATTCTTCCCTATTAAGAGCTCCCACTGTCCAAAGCTGTCTACATTGTGCTCATCTCTCAGCCTTGGAATGATAACCTGAGATTGCCTGTCCATCTTGTCCTGTTAGACATGGAATTTCCATTTTATCATTTTTGTTATACAAATGAAAAATAAATTTAATGTTGTGTATGATTTTGTAACATTACAATAAACTTGTTACCAAGTGCCTCTTCAATTTTTAAAGTCATCAACATTTATGGTATTGTGGCTTGTAAACTGATCAGCCCACTTGGATGAAGTTTCAAGTAAAACTACCAACATCTTTTTGTCTGATCACAGCATGTTTGTATTGATGACTTTGTCAACCTTCCTTTCAACACAACATGGGTGCAATAATTGTTGTTGGAACAAGACCTTAAGACTAACTGATAAAGTTAAAATCTAACAAATGTGCTACACTAAAAGGCCTGAGCAAAATATTCCCTATATTCTGTGCTGTTGAGATGAGTATATGTTATGGCCTTGTTGGAGCCAAAAGTGGATTTGAGTTAACAAATATATTGACGAAAATCGGTAATACAATAATATACAAATGAGTAAGAATGTTAAGTCTGAATTGTCAGAGCTGACTGTTGGGGGGGGGACTCTACTTCTGACAAAAGCAGTACCTGCTTTTATTTGTAACTTGGAAGAGTCCATCTGTGTATGGGTAATTTACCATAACAGTATATGACCCTGGAAATCTCCATGGAACAACCTTGAAGGCCACAACAACTACAGACCAACCAATTGTTGCAGAGTTCATTAAATTAACCAATCATATCAGCCCTCATCTGATCCTTGTAAGAATGAAAACCAACCATTTTTCTATATATAAATAAAGCACAGTGTGTCTGCTCGTCTGTTTTTCGATCTTGGCGAATCATAAAGAACAAGATATTTCTAAAATGTGTTTAACTCTTCTCTCCCAACTTCTGATATTTAAGCATTGGAATATTGATTTTTGGGTAATGGATTAGTCCCAAGAACTGTTAAACACCCTCTCATAGGACAGTAATTAGAAAAGTCTGGCATCATTAACATTTAGTATTTTAGTATTGTCAGAAGAGACATAATTGGAAACACTTTTATCAAGATGCACCTGAAAAATGCATTGAGCAAGACATTAAAATCACAAAGACAACAATTGCCTAGAAAAGCACATGGAATAATGAAAATACTTTGTCTCAGAAAGTAGAATGTGAGAATATTCAGTAAGGAAAATAATGAAAATTGTCTGCTATTTAGATTAAGAAAGATAATCATGAATTGCAATGACTTATTAAAATGATTTATTTTACTGTAATCTTTAAAAACTCTGCAACTGGTTGGTTCCCCAACTTTTTTTTCTCCAAGAATTTTTTTATATATCTATAAAAGTAAATAAATTAGAACTAAAGTAATTTTAAAAAATTCTGAACGTTAAAAGTTATCTGATATGAAAAGACCTCCCATCCACCAAGTTTTCTGCTTTATGTTCTTACGTGACCTTGTGGGTGATGAACTATTTTCTACTTTGCAAACCTTATCCCACAGACGAAATATCCCCAGCCTTTCACTACTATATTGCTATTAATATGGCAGATGTTCAGATGAGTTAGATTCCTTAGTGCCACCAGTTTGGACCTTTACAGCTAGGACCCGACCCGGCTGTGTTTATCATTCTCTTCATGCTCCTTTGATAAAAAAGAAGCAAGTTCTGCTTAGACAGCTTCTTCCCTAGAACTGTTAGTTTGTAGAACAAACTTGAAAAGAATGGTTCCCTGACAATTACAATCTTGATATCTTTAAGTTCAGGGTCAACTGATATCTATCCTACTTGTCCTCATAATAACTTCCCCCTTCCTTACAATTTCCCTCGGTAACTCTTTACCTTGAGTTGATCTTGTATTGGGAGAACTATCAATAAATAATAATACAAACAAACAAACAAATAATAAAACTAAGTTCATGAGGAGTAATGAAATATACAAAGAGTACCAGGAAGAAATAAAATCCCTGTTAATTGCTTGCTTGCTTTGTATGTTAACCATTAAGCTAGCGAGTGCTTTGACCTTGCTAGTTAATAAAGAATTGAATTTTTCTGTTTGAGCACTATTGATATTCCACTGTCTGTATCCAATTTTTTGTTCTGTTCTTGCCTGCCAGTTATCATTTCGGTTGGGGGTGGGGAGTTACTCCTGGTACAAATTGACGATTCTCCATTCAGGCAGTTAATGGTTAATGCCTGTATGCAGAGTAAATTTGCCAGTATAATTCCATTTGCAATCTGTAGATGAGGAATAAAAAGACGAATAAATGACAAGTCTTTCAGTTTGGATTAAAAATCTGCTGCTTTACAAAATCCGTGGATGTTGCTTAATTATGCAGCAGTGGTTCAACATCGGCCTGTGTGATTTAAAATTGCAGAAGTTAATTTTCTGTCTAAATTTCTACTATGAGGAGTTATCATTAATTAGTCGAAGAAATCTCCTCATTTTTGGTTGTTGAAACACTGGTTCCCATGTCATCACCTAAGTTAAGCAACATCTAGCCTGGTCAGTACCTAGATGGGTGACTGCTTGGGAATACCAGGTGCTTTAAGCTTGGAAGTGCAAGTGGTATAATGGATAATAGCTTGGAACTGTTAATTGGAGAGCTGAATTCCAATTCCATTTGGGATTTTTATATTCAGTTATGCACAAATGACCTTAGAAAATGTATGAATCCACCTCTTCTCCCCCAAGATATGGGTTAATTAGTAAGACTTGTATCACTAAAATCATTATCTAAAAAAAATTTTTTTTTAAATTCTTACAATTTAAAAAAATATTTTCTGTCTTTAAATAACCTGAAAAGGATTGATAAGCCATAGAAAATGAATCCTTTTTGGTACATTTTGGCTGCCTTGTTCTCCAGTCATCTTCAGGTGTTTGTTGGTCCAGGCAACCTTCAAGGAATTTTGAACAGAACCTTTTATTAACAATCTATAGGTAAGATTGTTCTCATTCCACTGTCCTTCTCAAGGGATGTCTCTTCTTGCTTATCTGGTTTCCACCAAGTCTATCTGTATTACCTGGCTTGGGGATTGAACTCACAATTATTGTCACTAAATTCAAGAAGTTAATTTTACTTTATCATCTTTGGGGGTAAGATATATTAACTTTTTTTAATTAAAGGTACTCTTTCATGCCTAATAAGTTGGGTGTGGTGATCAGATATGTGGATAAAAAAAATTTTGTGAATTCTTAGTTTGGGATAAAGCACAAAATAAGTTGATCTCACTAGCATCTGTTTTAATGTATAAGTGAAATTTAAGGTGAAGATGTCATCATAAGTGGATATAATTGGGCTATTTCTTTTTTTTATTTCTAATGGCAGTGGACCGCTGCTTTATTATGCAAGGGAGAGTCATTTTTTAGTTTGAATTTTTAATCTGATATTATTTCTTCTTTAAATGTGTTTGAGTCGACAGCTTTACTTTTATTTTCTTAAACAGTGAAATTAATAAGAACCAACATCAAGAAGTCCTAAAGAAAAATGTGCCCCTGAACAGAAATCTAACTTGCTGCTACCAATTTGGCCATGGGAGAGCATGAACTTTGCTTTATCAAGATGGTCAAATTGGTAATGGCATACTTCAAATATAGGAGTCGTTTCTCTGGTGGAAAAAGTGTATACAGGTTAGATTTCTGTCCAGAGGCATATTTTTCTTCTGTAGGGATTTTTGGCCTATAGTAGTCATTAATTTCCCTCTTTAAAAAAATAAGAAAAAACAGGAATAGTGATTCATATACATGTACCCACTAAAAATAACAGAGTAATTTGGTAGAATATCTATTTACATCATGGGGATCTTGGAAATTTTACTTATAGTATTTGGAATTCTCTTGAATATTTAATTTTAACTTTTCAAGGGTAATCGGATTTTTAATGCTTCTCCAATTTTTTCCTTGACCCGAATGTTTTTGATATTCTGTAATAGAAGTGTTTGTACCTTATTAAGGCTGTAAGTGAAAGACAAAAGATACGTGTGATGAGCGACATTTACGGGTGAGGCATACAGGCTCCCGCATATTTGCTTCTAAAAATTTGTGGAAAAATTGTTTTTCAGCTGAAAACCTACTCTATATTCATTGAGCAATACTGTTCCTTGCAAATGTTTTACTTTTCATGGAAATGAATAAGATGCATTACTTTTAAAGGGTCCTACCAAATAAATGAAACTATATTCACTTGAAGACTACCAACAGCAGAGATAACTAAAATGGATAGCACTTGTAACTCGGAGAGAAAATGACATAACTAGGATGATAACACACTACACTACTTCAAACAAAATGTTAGGAAGGAAACTGTCAGCAATACCGGAAAGATCAATAACAACTGCTGGATTTGAGAAACCTATTTCTTTAAAAAAAAAATTGTTTTAAGAGAAAGACTATAAATTTCAACTAAAAGCAGTACTAGCTTTTTGACCACTGAATATCAAATGTTTCCTTATAAGGAAACACATAATACTACCATTATCATCATAGATTTTAATATATCAAGTTGTCTGAAGATCATGTGTGCATGAAACTCAAGTCATGACTAGAGCCATCCTTTAATAGGATTTAATTTTGGTAAGCATTTTTTTTTTTTGCTTGGTCTAGGCATTTGGCAATTTACTTTACAGAGTAAGTTTGCTTTCAGGCCTTTTTTTTTTCTTTTTTTCAGTTTTGTCATCTTTATTCGAGACTGTATCTAGATAAGAGTTTAGGTTTTGGCAAGCTGCCATATATATATATATATATATATATATATATATATATATGCATGCATGTATGCCTGTATGTATGTATGCATGCATGCATGGTAGTTTGTAACCCTAAGTTTCACGATCTTCAGACAAACTGGTTTATTTTTTTTTTTCAATATATGTGGTTGCATGGATAGTAGTTTGTAACCCTGGGTTACATAGTTTGTAACCCTGGGTTACAAACTACTATCCAAGCAACCACATATATTAGTTCTATCACAGATATTGAGCACTTTCCACTAAATACTGTGCACGCGCACACACGCACACACATTAAAGTGGCATACACATTATGTATTTTCTGTCACTCTGGCATTTTATGAGTATAACATGGGCCACTGAAAATAGACTTTTCTTTTTGTTTTGACATGGTTTTCCTCTTTGTTGAGTAAAATTAATGAGCATCTCTAACCTGGCATTGAACAGGTTAGAATATCTTGAAACTACCATGCTATACCATTCAAGTGAATGACTTATGCACATCAAGGTTAATTGCTCTTAAGTTAAATTGTATGAGGCTTTTTAGAAGAATAACTCTTTATATGAATTTCTGTTGATTCAATTTCTAAATAACTGTTGTGTAATTTTTCTTTGTTTTTTTTTTTAACAATAAGCATAAAGAACTTTTAAAAGAAAAATGTTCATTTATGATGAAGTAAAGCTGAAGTGATTCATAATTTTTGAGTGTAGTTAAAAAAAAAAATAAAGTTCAAGGACTTTGGTGATTCAAACACTTTAGTTTTATAAAAAAAGAAAAAAAAAAGTCATATATATATATATAACTTTTTTTTTTTTTTTTTTTTTTTTTTTTTTCGGGGATGGAAGAGTTAGGTTGTTAGCCATAACTTAGTTCTTTTTGATTTATAGTCGGTACACACAAGGATATCAAATGTGGCCACTTTACTAATCAAATTACTCTTCTCTATATAAGAAACCAATTTTTTTTTTTACTCTTAATAGTATTTAAACTTAGAATCAAAACAGTACCTCTTGAGTCTCCGGACTTAGATCAAGTAAATATATGAGAGGCTGTAATAGAAAATTACCAGACTGTGCTTGTGATGATAAAGTTCAGCAGAAATTGGCATCCACTTAGCACTCATTCGCCTACTGAGTCAGTATGAAGCCTATTGACAGATTATCTACTTTATGCTCAATTATTATGTAAAGTTTCATTAGATCAATATAGCCCTGAGGAAGGCCAGAAGGCACAGTGGCCGAAATGTTGTGATAACAACTTGTATAAAGTTTTACAATGTTTGTGTTGGAATGGCTCTGCAACCTTTTATGATGCCTGATAAATTCAAGCATTATGCCTGCATCAAATAACCTAGTAGGTTAAAGCATTGGTCTGTGAATTTGGTAACACAGTGGTTGTGAGTTCAATCCCTGGGTCAGGTAGTGTGTCCTTGGAAACAAGCAAGCAGTAACTGAGCAATTCTATAAATAAAAACTAAATATTCCCAGACATGGGCAGTGGAACAAGAACAGTCTACCCTGTAGATTAAATAAAGTGTTCAATTCAGAATTCCCCATAGGTTACCCAGATCAATATACACCTGAGGAAGGCCGGAAGGCACAATGGCCGAAACGTGATAACGACAACAACCTGAATATGAATAGTGTAAATAGTGTTAATCTATTATTAGGGGTATTCAGTCAATGTTTATACTGTTGTCTATTCCTGTAAATGTCTCTAATGGAACAGAGGTCTGTAATGACATCAAGTAATGTAGCTATGGTTCTCATAGGAGTCAAAGTACAAACTTAGTATCTCAAATGGACACTACCCTAAAAGGTTTCCAAATGTCCTGAAATTGACCCACAGTTGGATGCAGAAGTATCTTCTCTTTCTCAAAGGCATCACTGCAAAATAAAATTTGTCCCAGCCTAAATTTGAATTTGCTTTGCAAATTTTATCCTCCATTAACCATGATGTCATCCTCATCTCCATATATGACTGTTAATTATTGATTGATTAATGAATGTAACGTCTTTTGTATATCTTTGAATTATTTAATCAATAATTGTGTTGAGCAATTTAATCTAATTTCTTTCTTTTTTTTTATAAAAATATTTCTAATAAGCAATTAATATTTTAATGTGACAGTTTTGAATACATTTGCAGAACTTGTAAGCAACAGATTTTGTTTATTGCTGTTTGATTTCAATAACACATTATTATTTAATCATTTTATAAATATATGTATATTGAATTAATCAAGTAAATAAACAACTAAGCATAGTTGCATGTGAAGCTGTTGTTCACTTCTGAAGTTGAAATAAGCTTCAGCTATTGTCTTCATATAATCTCCAATCTTCTACTTGTATTGGTTTTGATGGGCAGATGAAGACACTGGTCAATGGGGTGATGGGTCACCTCTGAGATGGACAGACCCTGAAACTTGCACTTAATAATTATAGGCTTCAGCTGGTATTCCTGTAAGGCATCTGAACCATTTAAATGCCTGCTGCTGGAAATATTTGTAGATGTGTATTGTTCCGGCAATTTCTCTGATCTTCTCTTTTTCTGATCAGATTCCTTCTTGTCTTGCAGGTTCTTTGGTCATCATAAATTTAGAGAACCGTTTAGTTATTATCAAAGAAATGCTAATGACATTTTGATTTGATGAAAAAAGAATAACTGATGCGTGACTTGTGCCTGTCTGTTCTTTGTTTCCTTCTTGTGGCTTTTGGGACAATAACCTAATGGATTAAAATATTGGTTCATAAATGTGTCGGCATATTGTGAGTTCAATCTCTGGGCAAGTCAGTGTGTACTTGGACTCTGTGAAAACTGTGTAAGCAGTAATAGAACAGTACTAAAATAAGAACTAGTTGAGATGTCCCTAAACACGGGCAGTGGAACAAGAACAATCTACCACCATATATTAAATAAAGAGTTCAGTTTGAAATTCCCTGTAGGTTACCTAGGTTGACATACACCTGATGAAGGCCAGACAGTACAATGGCTGAAACCTAATAACAAAGATGAGGACAATAGTCCACATGTAAATAATCTAAATAACATTTTTGTTGTTGGCCTTTATGCAAAATATTATAGGATCCATTGAATCAAGTAAATTATTCATTTTTTTTTCTCTGTAAAACTTTAATGAAACATTTATTGCCAGTGTTGCTTTTGAAAAGCAATAGGTTTGATCATTGTCTCTCTGTATGATAAAGTAGGTAAAAATGGAGCCTGGAAACTAATGTTGCAAATATTCACTTGTTCTCAGGTTTAAAAATAATCACAGCCTTTCTCTTTATAAATAACAAAAATCTATATAAAATGTGTGTGTGTGTGTGTGTATATATATATATATATATATATATATATATATATGATGGACTCTCCTGTCGAACTCGACGTATGAGGGTCAGACAGATCAGTTCCCAGAAACTGAAAGCCCAACACCCGCACAGGATTTGATTATAGTGGTGAAGGCTTTGTGCAGGGCCATCCACACTTTTTGGAGGGACGAATACAGGGACCTGGTGCAACGGATGCCACAAGGTCCCCAAACGACCCTCCGCAGGTTTTGAATTCAGAGTTGTCCTTCTCTTAGACCAGTTGCCATCCAAGGCTATAGAACCCAGTCTGTCCTGCTATTTACCCATAGTTGGAGGGAGAAGAAGAGGATTCACACCTTTCCCAAGGGTAGTAGCACGTAAGTGAATGTAATGGATTCGACTGGAATTCGAACTCGGCTCTCCGATTCCTCAATCCAAGCTGTTATCCATTACTCCATAATATATATATATATATATATATATATATATATATATATATATATATGTGGCAAGACAATAGATGCACACAGGTCTTGTGGTGATAAACATTTTAGATGGGATTTTGCATTAAAATGCATAATGTTTGTATCACCTGATTAGAAATTCTCTGACATTTTTAATTTTTTTTTTTGTAATTACTAAGTTTGTGACAAAACATATCTAAAATGAAAACTTTAAAAAAATCACCTTTTGAAATTTGAATAAAATTTTAATAATAGAAATCAATAAAAAAATTATCAACATAAGTAAAATAAATAGAACTTAATTTCTTTTAAAGTGAACAGAATTTTTGTCAAGAAAGTGCTCAATAGAAAAACAAAGTGATAAGAGTCCATAAATTATCAAAAGATAAGTCAATTGAACTTTTATTAATTGACAAAAATTTGATGTATTTTGTGTGTGCTTTATTTCCTGGCCAGGAAAATAATTTTTTTTTTTTTTTTTTTTTTCTTACCATAAGAAAAGTAAACTTTTTCATCAGCTATGATAAAGCTTTTTATTTATGAATATTAATCTTTTCTCATTAAACAATGATCAACTTTTAGCATTACACCCAAGAATGTGTTACAGATCTTGAGAGTGTAGTGGTGATGAGTAGAATAGATGCTATCATTCCAAATAAGCAATGCAGTTATGAAGTCATTAAAAGTAGTCAGCTGTCCTTTTGGTTAAGATAGGATCATTATATGTTTAGTAGTTAAGTCTGAATCATTATCCTGGGGCAAATACTTTTCCACCCAAAGCTTGATGAGTGAAATGTTTCATAAACTAGAGGCAGGTCATCATCATCATGACTGCTACTACCACCATCATCACTGTCATTACCATCACAACTTTGGCTTTCTCAAGTTTGATACTTGTGAAATTCAAGTTCTTTGTACATTTTAACATTACAGTAAATTTTATTAAATTTTTTCTTTTCAATACATTTTTTCTTTTTTTTTTTGTAAGATTTGTATAAATGCAAGTTAAAAATAGAAAAAATACATATTTTCCTCTTAATGTTAGACAAAAAATTAGTATGTCAAATAAATTATATAAAGTGCCTGCTTTTTGATAGGTTTTCCTTCTCATATTTAGGTTGTCTGACCTACCTGCTTATTTAAAAACATTTACTGAGCTATTGACCTGATACAGGTAACCTAATTTTAGTGATACTGTTTAATTGTAGATGTGTTGCATATTGACAAATATTTTTATGCTTAGTCTGGTACAAGGCCAATATTGGGGGGATGTTTCTCCAAGCTTTCAAATGAAGAGTGTTTGCATGTTTGCCTTAAAAAAAAAAAATCAATATTTAAAATTTAGACATTTTATCCAGTTTGAAACCATTAATAAGATAACAAATAGTGAATTAGGATGTTTCAAAGCACAAAATAACTATTTTTAATAGTTACCATTAGTAAATTTAAAAATTTAGTAGTGATGAACTTTTTTAAAAGTATCTCAATCTGTGGTGGGGGGATATGGAAATTTGCAATGATCTCAGCTGGAAGGCAGGCTTTAAGTTGTTCTTTCTCTGAAAGATGAAACTTTTTTTGCAGTAAACTGATTTAAATTACATTTATGCAATCATTAGCTAAATACATTTTTTTTTTTTTTTTTTTTACTGCATTTAATTGAACTTATGCAAAAACAGTGTCCACCACTTTCATGATAAATGATCCTGAGTGCATGCACAGGTATTTACTAAGCTTAATCCATTCATGTACACTGTCCAATTTTGGGGAAAGTGACCATTAATAGGTTATTGGTAGAATAATTAATACCATATTTTTACAAAACCTATAATTTATACTGGATTTATTAATAACCTATAATTAAAAAAGGATTTTTATCTTAATTTTCATAATTAATATGGGATTTTGCAGTGGGGCTTTAATGGGGTAAGTTGGAATAGTACAGGACCAAATAGTGGTAAATGGGGTAGAGACAGGAAGAATGTGCTGCACCAAGCTATGAGGGACTGCCTTTAGAAAATCACTATTCAAACCATTGATTCCTATTAAAGCTTCAAATATCTTACATAGACACTGCAACCACCTCAACCAATGTATTCACACCCACCCACACACACACACACACAGTATCTGTGTCCTTGAACACTTGTACATTTTACAAGCATAGATTTGATTCATCTACTTTGCTCATGAGCTCAAGCCCTGACTACATTGTAAAAGATCAACATGTTTACAAGATAAACCATGGGATTTACCATTTGTGAGTGTTGTAAATAATCTTGATACATTAGACATCTGCTAAATCATCAGTAATGTTGGATCAGCCTTTATTTGACTGGGTAATGATTTTTAAACTGATGGCAGAAGTTGATATCATTTTAGTATTCTTTAAAATAGTTTGGAAGAAATCTTTACAGTGCAATGTTGTTTTTTTCTTTTCTTTTTTTCTTTCTTATTCAAAATTTCTAATGACTAATTTTATAAAAATGAGTAAAATTAAGACAAACACTTCTGCAAGACATTAAAATGTTTAATGTTTTTACTACTCAGTTCTACCAGGTGATAACCGCACATACATCTTTGTAATTTATTTTGATATAAGAAATAGTTATAGATACTTACAGATTGTGCATAAGTTTGTATATGCTATTACAGGAATAAAATTCATAAGTTTGTAACTAGTAGATATTTATAAAAATTTGTATGTGAGTGTAAATACTATGTAAGCTACTATTTATTCTGGATCTTTTCTAAGTCTTCTTTCTCATCTACAGTTAGATAAACTCGTTAGAGCTTCACAAGTTAAATACTGATGCTATAGCTGGTCATCTGTTAGTTTGAAGATGTTTGCTTTAGCTTTAAAAGAAAAGAAAAGACTTTAGTGTACATGTTGTGATCTTCTCAACAGCCTTGGCTTGAAATCAATAAAATTAAGAATCTACTTTCTTTTTAATCTTCCCCTCTGGTCTGTTTTAGTCTTTTCTCTCTCTTTCAATTGGTGTCTCCCCCCCCCTACTCAGTTTGTCTTTTTCTTCCCCACTCCACAACCTTTAGTCATTCTTTTTCTTTTCACCTCCATTTTCTTTTCTTTTTTTTTCCTACCCGATAAGGTTTCTTGTCCCTCTTTTCCCCCCATCCCACTCTGTATTTTTACTCCCCACTGCTTTCAGATCTGTCATTTTTCTGCACCCCCCCTACTGATAATATATACCAATTTTCTACCTCTCCACACTCTGGTCTGTCACTTGTTCCCGTCCCCACCATGCTCTGGTCTGTCACTGGTCCCCCACCCCCGACAAACACCACCACCATGCTCTGGTCTATAACTTGTCCCCCCCCACCACCACCACACTCTGGTCTGTCACTTATTTTCTCTCCATGCTCTCCTCCCTCCCACACTCTGCTCTGTCATTCATCCCCCCCCACCTACGCTTTGGTCTGTCACTCGTTCGTCAGCCCCCCCCCCCCGTCAAATCCTCCACATCTGGTCTGTCCTCCACATCTGGTCTGTCCTCCACAACTGGTCTGTCACTCGTTCCGTCATTAAAAATTTGGTCTGTCACTCGTTCTTCATTGCCCCCCCCCCAATTTGGTCTGCCACTCGTTGGTCAAAGCCCCCTCCCCGCCTCCCTTGTTTGTCACTTTTTCTCCCCTTGCTTTCACTGCTTCTGCTCTGTCCTGTTTTCTTTTTTTGCCGTTTTTCTTTTTTTTAATCCACTCCAACCAACTCTGGTTTAAGACTTTGTATTGCCCCTCCCCCCTCTCTGTCCTTACTCAACTCGTTCTGCTTTGTCCTTTTTTATCGCCTCCCCTTCTCGTATTTTCTTTTTTCATCTTGCTCTGGTTTTTCATTTTTTTCCCTGACCCCCTCCGCTCCCCGGCGTGTCCTCCCCTCCCCTCAGTTCTGGTTTATACTTTCCTCGCCCCTTGATCTGTCTTTTTTTTTTCTCTCTCTCTCTCTCTTTCCTTTCCTTCTCCGCTATAATGTCTTCTTTTCGTCTTTCCGTACTCTATCACCCACTCCTCCTCTTGGACGATCTCTCATCAAAATCATCCGCGCCTCATCATCCATGACAACCAGTTAGTACTTTCACTGTTACTGCAAGTAGTAACCATTACTACAACTACTGCTGCTACAACTGCTCATTCCACGCTGTTGCTGTTTTCTCTCTCTCTCTCTTTCTCCCTCGCAGAAGCAGGCGGGCAAGCAGGCAGTTTGGGGGTTTGTTTATCATGTAGACCGGGCGCTAGAGATATTCCTCAATATTTATGTTTTCAATGCAAGCTCGCATCTATCTGGACACACACTATACGGGGGCGGCACGAGAAAGGTGGCAGTAATTCTGAAAAAATTCACGAAGACCTTCTTTCTGACAATTTCCTTGTATCTGTAACACTTGAACAATATTTTAACAGTTAACACCTTCAACAAACTATCTGTCGAATTTCTTTTTAAACTTAAAAAAAGGGACAAGCATGATAAAAAAACATTAAGAAAGTGTATAGGTTTCTTGTTATTTTTGTTTTTTTTTGATGTGACAATCATGAATAATGGAGACAAGAACATGTCATGTTCAATAGATTCTGAGACTGAATCCATGGTATTAGTAATTTTAGTTTAATATCGCGGCACATGTGCTTTTTGTCTTTGAGAGCGGATATTACATTGGGGAAAAAACGTGTAAGAAGTTGTCGGTCGGCAAATGGATTGTCTAAGCCTGGAATTCTGTTGGAGAAGGGTCCATAGGGCCTTGCCTGTGTCCGCTGCTAATACCAAAAGGCATTCTGTTTATCCGAAGGATTACGTAAATTCCGAGGAACTTTTACCAAATGGTCGCTCATGTGACTATGAACGGAAAAGATCGAAATCCGGTCCAGAGAATCTAAATCAGGCAAGACACAAAAAAAGCATGCTTCTTCATGTTACCATTTTTTTTTTTTTTTTTATTAATTTTTCTAGTTTTTAAATTGCTAAGTTATTGTTTTCTTTTTCTTTTATTCTCGAAAAAAACTTATGAATTTTTTTTTTGTTGTATTTTGTTTATTGTAAGTTTCTGAAATTTATTTAAGTTGGCCGTAGTGCAGAAATTTCACTTGCCATTCGTAACACACTTTTAAAAAAAATAGGATTCATTAAAAACTTTATTTTATTTCACTTAAGATTTCAAATTGACAAAAAAAATGTTTCCCTTTTTTTGGTGGGGATTTGTTTTTTGTCATTTTAAAAAAAATACATCAATTGATACATCGATTTTTTAATTTTCATTTGTTTCATTTTTTTTCTAAGTTAACGTTTTTGTTTGTCAAGCATTTTTTTAAATTTTTCAATTCCCTAACTTTTCTTTTTTAAGTAATTGTTTTATAACATGAAAATAATAAATTGTTTTTTTGTTATGGTTATTTTTCAAATACTGCCGATCCATGCAAACTAAGAGAAATGTTAGTTTAAATTTTTCTGAAAATGTTTTCTTGTATCTCTGCTGAATGAAAGACTAAAAATTTCAACTATTTTCTGTCGTCTTATAAATTCTTCTTATTCGATTTTTTGGTTTTCCTACAAAACAAATTCTTCTTGATAGAAGCTTTTTTCTCCATTTTTAGAGCAGTTTTTTATAGACCACGTATATTTGTCATACTCTTTTCTATTTTGAAAAGATTTCTTTCTTTGTGACAATGAATGACAATTAAAATAAGAAGACAAACTAACACAAACATTGTCACATCGCGTGTAAGTAAAAGAAAAGAAAAAAAACTCCAAGAAAGACATCGACTGATAAAAATGGACTTTCTTTTCTAATTGAGATTTGAATATTGTAGTTAAAAATGATGGGCTTTTCTTTCTCTTTTTGACTTTGTCTGTTTCTTCTTAATTACATCTTCTTATTCACTGTAGCTTCCTTTCTTTTCTTGATGACTGGGAAAGCCAAACCAATTCGATCTTCTTCTTCATTCGGTAAATAATGTTCCTTGAATTGATTCAAGTCAGCTTCTTCAGACTTCATCTGTTATATGACATAACGAAACAATATTACAAAATGTCACTTCTTTTTTCAGTGATGTTCAGTTAAATTTTTCCTTTAATAAATTATTGAGAATTAAATGAAAGATAAAAATGTTTTCTTTTTTTTCTTTTCTTTTCTTTTTAGTACATTGCTATGATGTTGTAGTCAGTCTTCTTCTTACCTAATCCGATGGAATTCTTCTTGAAAAAGGCATTCATCGAAATATGATTTTATTCTCAGAACCGTCTTGAAAATTGTCCCGGTTCTTTCATTATTATTTTAATTTTATTAAAAGACGATATTTAAGTTAGGTGTAATAAAACAACACATCATTCATTTCCTCTCTCTCCCTATCTCTCTTTATATTCGTTCTCTCATATACTGTCTTTCTCTCTTTCTTTCGGTTTTTCTCTTTTTCTCCTATTGTTTGTTTTTCTTTCTTTTTCTCTCTCATATTCCTTCTTCTTATATCTCAATTGTTGTAAACATTCTTTTGCGTGCGTGTATTTGGGGGGGGGGCAGGGTGTATATATAATACACACACACACACACACACACACACACACACTGACTGTATCGCTGTATAGTATGTATCTTTTAAATTTGTATTGTTAAAAATAAAATAGAAAAAATATTAGTAACTAACTAACAATTAATTTGAAAGTTGTTTACTACTTTCTTGGAACAATTAAAACATAATTCTTTTTTGTCCTTTTCCTGGAAATTATGGAACTTGAAATAATGTCGATGTGTAAAAAAAAAAGTTGAATGAGTCTTCTTGATTATAGGGATATGATATATTTTTAATTTGTGCTTGGTGCTGTCATCCAGTTTGGGGCCTGGGCAACTATAGTGAAACTTCATTTACTAAAGGACTTCAGTAAAAAAATAAAAAGAATTATTCTCTTCTCAGACAATACTCTGAGGATCACTCCTTGTTAAAATTTAATTTACTATCTGAATTGTAATTGCATTCCTTAAGGTCTTCGAATAGTGACTAAATTAAAATTCTGAATTGAAAAATTACAAAACTAGTTCTGCTGCTGCTGCTGTGTTTTTCTCACTCACAATGAAGATAAGGAAGTCAAACTAAAAAGGATTCTGTCCAAAACTTGTTTTGTTACTGACACTTTTAAAAAAAAAATTAGAGTGGAATGGAAATCTTTATTTTTCAATTAAATATTCAAGATGTTAACGAACCTGTCTAATTTGATGATGCTATATAACTTTTAATTTTTCTATTAAAAAAAATTCTCGTTGTGAAAACTGAGCACTTACTCATCATAAATGTTTGAGGGGTAGATAATCAAAACCACTTGGACAAAAGAAAGAAAGAAAGAAGCATCTGTAAAGAAAGTAGGTTTTTGTTTGCTGATAGCCAAAGGCAATAAAAAGCTGTCTTTTTGAAAAGAATTAACGAGTGAATAATATGTGCACAATTAAATGTATTTTTATTTATTTCACTGATCTTCTTAACCTGTTTTTGCATAAAGGTCCTATCCCAAAGTTCCAGAACTTTGGACAGCGTACACTAGTGTTCATCTGTCAAGTTGTTTCCCATGTCTCGCCGGATATTTTACATAGTACAGGAAATCACTTCAGCAGAAAATAAACAACCTCATTTTTTTTTTCTTTTTTTCTGGAGGACCTATTTTATGCCTGAAGTTTCCCGAACATTTAGATAGCCCCCTCTGTATGCACACACCGAAGGAAATTGATCTTCTCGTGTGCTTCTTCTTAAATCCTTCCTTTCTTAAGAAGTGCCATGCATGATACATGCTTTTTGGGTGTTCAAGTCTTTGATTTATGATTTGACTTGACAGAAATTCTCACACTAGACTGCCATTACTTTCCACGGTAACCAATGCTATAAGAGCCGGTCTCTCCGTCTTTTCTCTCCCCAGCAATGGGTTAAAAAGCAGAATTCAAACCTTTCCTATTGCATGTAAGTTAATGTAACGTCTCAGCTCCCCGGTGTCTTATTCATTACATTGCACCACACATGTCCAAGCTTATATTACCTGTTATTCCCAAGCGGTCACCCATCTAGGTACTGACCAAATTCGATGTTGCTTAACTTCGGTGATCAGATGAGAACCGGTTTCAACGCAATATAAACATGAATTTAAAAGCAGCAACTGAATGTATAGTTTTTTTTTTTTTGTCCGTGTGCAGAGAGGGGGTGTTGCATGATTGCAAATTAATGTATATTTTATTTTTATATCTGTCTGAAGCTGACTCATAAAAATGGGGGGAAAAGGATGTAGGTTTTATTTACTTTATTACTTAATCTCTCTTAAAATAAGTAAGATTAGCCTAATCCAACTACAATTATGGTGCACTCGGTGAGGATCAAATTCCTGAGCTAATCTTACAATGCATAACTAACCAGCCTTTTCTGACCTGTTCTATATCTCTTAGTTGCCTGTATGTCTGTATATAATCACACACACATGCACACAGTTTTTTTTTTTCTTTAATTAAAAGCATAATGAGATGGAGACAAACTCAAATAAATATCCTCTGATCAGTGATGTTCTTCTGTTACATTGTAAACTCTTTCTTTCCTTAGTCTTGTACTGAATAATGACAATAGAGGCTTACTTTTTAATGAATCATAGTCATTTGGTAAGTGGGAATTAATCATTATCACCATTGTCATATATTTTTTGGGATTTCTATATTCTTTTTTAAGCATGAGAATATTTAGGAAATTTTAGACACTTATATATATATATATATATATGTGAGCCTTTTTTTCATGTAATGATTTCAAGTAGACCACCCTTATATCTCCCTATGAAATTTCAGGCTTTGTAGTAGGGAGAGGAGTCATAGGTAATTAATTACTTTGTCCAAATGATTATAGTGTCTCTTCTAAGCAGGAGCACCTCAGATTTTCTCTAAATTGTAACCCAGCCTCTCCACATCCGGTTGTACTTTAAACAATGTTATCTCCATCCTCACCACCCCCACATGCGTATCTGACTATTTACTTATAGAGTGTTTTCACACTCTGAATTTGAGTGAGAATACTTAAATCACAAAATTTTTATCCCAGATCTGTCAAGTTACCATACTTGCAAATCTTTTTTTTTTTGCCTGCCTTTTACTCTTAAAAAACAAAAACACAAACTCCTGAAAGTTTTTCATATTTTTTTATTTATTTTTATTGAAATAATGTAAGTTAAAAACATGTCTACCTTATTGCTTTGCAGATTATTTAAAATTAAGTTGCTTGTTAGGCAATGTTAAATAAGATGTCTATATATATATATATATATAAAAATGTAGACTATGGCATTATACACGGCGTTATTCCAACTGAATGGACAGCAGTAGCAGCAGGAGGAGAACATCCAATCCTAGCGTCTGGATTGAATAAAGGGTTCAGTTGGAAATTCCAAGAACATAAATAAATAATGTAACAAACAAAGGTCAGAGGGTACCAAGATGTGGATAACAGTTTATTAGGAATTGTCCCCACTATTATAATATCAAAAATGCACATTGGATGTGAACACAGAAAATGCTTTTAAAAAATTCCAATAAAATATAAAGTAAAGAACTCTGAAGTGTGTATGCTACACAGGCACATCAGAGAAGCTAAGCCCAATGCCATATTAAATGGGAGAAAATTAACATTTCTAAATCAATTCCCAGTGAAAAGTGGTAGACCACAACTAAAATTTTCATATACTGTCTGATGATTGCATGAAAATACATGAAACATTTAATTGTGGTTAACCACTGTTTACTAAGAAATATATATATATATATATATATATATATATATATATAGTAAGGTTCGCCCTTTACAAGGCCCAAGGGTCCCTCAAGGTAGAGGGGTATGTTAGGAGGCTATTTGTGCATATAGGGTTGGAATATAACGGTTAACCCTAGTCTTGAACAGGTTAAGATTGTAGTGATCAAGGAAACCTACTCTTAGGAGTTGGTTCCACAGGTCAGTGGTTGATGGGAAGAATCTGCCTAAGTGAAACGTACTTCACACTGATGGAATATGGAGGGAATGTTTGCTACTATATAAGTGACATGGCATGTTCTTGCCATGAAGGTTTGACTTGGCAGGAACAGGGAATGTAATTCATCCAAGCACTTTCCATGGAAGTTAGCAGTAGATTAGTGAGAGGCATGCCATATCCCACCTGTAGGAGAGAGGTCGAAGGATGGAGGATAATTTGTCACCCACAAGGGCTCGGAGACACTTTTGAACTTTATCAAGGCTGGAGAGTGAGGTCTGGGCAGCTCCCACCCAAATATGGCATCAGTACTCCAGTTTTGGATTGATCTGGCTCTTGTAGTAGGATAGCAGGAGGAGTCGGGTATTTACTGGAGTGGTATAGGGAGCCAACCATTTTACACACACAATGTTGATCTGAGGCAGAAATGTTAATCTATATGTAATTCTTTTTTAATGTGTGTGTGTACATACATACATACATACACACACACACACACATATATATATATATATATATATATATATATATATATATAAGGAAAATATCTTGCCTTGGTAAAGTCCCTCAGAGGACTAAACATATTGGCTAAAATAGCTTTTCCTTTTGTCTTTAATCATATTTTTCTTTTACAGATATACTCAGAAATTTTTACACACACACACACACACACACATATATATAAAAGTGAACATTGAAGTCAACACTTAGAGGCAACACTGTTTCATGCTAGACACAATCGTCAGGCCACTTTTATATTTACACATGCTCTATCTCTGATATTGAGCACTTTATCCCATAAATATAGCACACTTTAAGACTTTATATATATATATATATATATATATATATATATATATATACACACACACTTGTATGTAATATGTATGTGATCTATATTTCTACTGAGGTAGAACTAAGTCAGGCATATCATAATGAGGAAATAATTCTAAAATCAAAAACTCTTTAAAAAAAATAATTGTTTTAAAGAATACATGTAAAAGTAGCCATTAAATATTGCAAACAAGAATAAACTGAGTGGTTGATTGAGATCATTAAATGGTCACATAAACTTTTGACGGTGTTGTTGACCTATTTGCTTTGTATGCAACCAAGAAAAGTCTCCCTAATTACTGCAAGAAAAATATCTTTGCTTTGGTCAGTTTGACGTCTCTCTTGATTCACATCTGCTGAAATATTAAGTGGTGGATGTTAAAATGTAAACTATTTACAGGCAGACAGCTTTTGCTCATATGTTTATCTATGTGTACAGACTGCAACTTGTGTTGTTCCAAATTATTTTGTTTATTCAGTTACTAAATAATATACTTTTCTGCCTTGGCACAGAAAATAAATCGCCTAAAAAAAAAAAAATTAATGTTGAATTGAAATGAGTTAAAAATAAATAAAGGGAAAAGTGACTAACAGATTAGTATATAAATAGTATGTAAGAATTGGTAATTTGTTCTTGTTTCTATGGTAAAATCTTTTTTTAAATCCCATATTTATTCCGAGTGCAAAAGATTGATCTGTAATTAAATCCCATGATGAGAAATTTTAGATATGTACACAAGTCTTCAATGCAAAGTATATTATGCTGGAAAAATATTTGTGTAAATGTTTTGCACATAGATGTCTTTTTATCATAAGGTTATGAACTTGATGTAAATATGTCGTGTCTTGGGATTGTGAACAAAGATTTGGTGGGAGGGGGGTTCAATTTCTATTTCAACTCAAGTGGATCATGAGGCCTATAAAAGAGAGGCATGAAATTCTTCAACTAAAGGGATGGGTCAAGCAACTTGTGTCATCCAATTTTGCAGAGCCGTCTATTGTTTTTCAAATGTTTGCTCCTGTGCCACCACCTCTCCCAATTATCTTCCTCACCTGTTTCTCACTGATGGAGGTTGGGTCCACAGGAGATGAAGGTCCTTTTCAAGTATTTCTTCTGTCCTTATAGTGTAGCCCTATTTGCCTAGAGATCAGTTTGCTGAATTAATTCCTGGAAGGGATTGGTTCTTCATCCTTGCCACCTGGCCAAAACCCACTGCAGTTGAACCTTCAGTAGGCATCATTTTAACATTGATGCTCAGAGCTGAGTGTGCAACCTCAATGTTTGTGATAAAATATCAATTCCAATGTACTTTTAGAATTCTGCTGAAATCAATACTGATGTAACCATTTCAGTAAATATTGGTGGGGCAGGGATATCATTTAGAATTCAGCATCATATAACAGGATGGGCAACAAAATGGCTTTGTAGACTCTGTTTTTTTTCTTACTCTAGACACATTTGTATAGTTGACCAACATCTTGATGATCATTGGTCAGTCATTTTTCCCCATTTTTCTACATTCTGGCATCAAAGGATGTGTCTGCCTCGGTAGAAGGAGAGTCTTGTTAAACTACTTCCAGCTTTGTCAGATTAATGGCATTGAAAGGCAGGTGATACTTTTGATTTGGTGCAGGTTGATGGAGAATGTCTTTTTAAGATTAACTTCTGTCTTCAGATGTCTTTTGTTGCAAAGCAGGATATTATCTGCTGAAGCATGTTTCTGACTGACTTAGTAAATATATATATATATTTATTCTTGTCAGTGTTATAACTCAAGCAATCTTCAGACTGTGTGTGTGTGTGTGTGTGTGTGTGTGTGTGTGTGTGTGTGTGTATATATATATATATATATATATATATATATATATATATATAAGCTTAAAATTGAGAAACCAGTTTTGGAATTCTTTTTTTTTTTTTTTCTCTCTCTCTCTCTCCCTCCCTAGCATTACATTTTAATGTGTTTCCTTTGAATCTATCTTCAACATGTTTGATGAACGATGTTTTTAGTTTTGGAAAGTGTAGAGTTTAATATTCTGCACTATTCACTACAGCTTATTGTTGTTCTGTTTTTAAGTAGTTCAGGTATTTTGTCTGAAAGTAATTGAAAAACTGCAAGTGAGAAAAATAAAATTGAATAAGAAACATATGAATGGCATGTTTAATTATTTTGTACTTATAAAATTGTTTGGTGTTAGCTCATTAAAGACTTGAATTTATTGCTTAGCCGTTGTTGAGGGAAATTTTACATAGCATGTAAGAATGGAATTAGTTTTTATTTCTAAATGTTTTTATTGTAAACATTAAAACGAATGTGTCTGTTTTTCAATATGCAGCATTGTACCAATTCCACAATATCAAATCAATAAGTTCCTATTTGAGAATTGATCAGACCCTTGTGAAATGAACATGGGTCACTACAGTCAAACATGATGTTTATCAATGGATGAATAAATGCCAAACTTCATTATTCATGTCTTCTTTGATTCAATTCCAATTGTGGCTAATTAAATAATTTTGTTAGATGAAGCATTGTCAGTCATTAATTTTTGACTAGTATTTACAGCTATTGTAATCTTTTAATTGCTTTTATTGTCATTTGACTTGGGCCATCAATCTACGGCAATGTGTGGACAGATAATATAAAGTGAAGATCTTTTAGCTCAACAATTCAAGCAGCTGGATGTTCATCAGGTAAAAGAGGTGTGAATTTGAATCTCATTGAGAGTTTAGCCATTATTTTTGATCTTGTACTATCTACTCATTGCCATAGAGTTCATAACCTGATTGAAAAATGAACAATAATGGTTAACGTTTGTTTAAACATGAGAAATATAAAAATGGTTTCAGAACTGAGAGAATTGTTAATATGAAGAGAATTGGGTGTTTTTTAATCATTCCACCCCAAGCAAGGCAATAAAACCACTAAGACACAAGAGGTTACTGAGTGTGAGAGAATGAGAGAAAAAGAAAACATTAAGGAGAAAACAAAAGAACAGGAGTTAAGAAGACAGTTAAATTGACATTGCAATTAAATTTTTAAGATCAAATTTGACTGGAAAGTAACAGCCAGAAACTTTGCCTCAAGATGTTTTATTTAAAATATTAATATTTTTGTTGGTTGTTGCAGGCAAATAGAAAGAGGTTAATTTTTCTCTTATCTGATTAATTATCACTGATTTATTTTCCAATTCTGTGAAATGTTTGATATAATTTTAAAAATACTTTTTAATCTTGGCAATAGAAGATCTTAACATCAGTTCAAATGAATTAATAATAATAAAAATATACATAAGATTTCCAACAGACCTTCCCTTGCCTGAATTGTTATTGAATTCAACAGAATTTTTTCTTCTTCCATCTTCAGTTAGAACCAAATTTAAGACAACTCCAGGGCTGTGCAATAAATAATCATCATCCCCTTGACTTTTGTAATTATAGGGCGGATCCAAATGCAAAAAATACCCTTTTTTCCACAAGGGTCTATCAATGGCAGCCATCAGCAATTCTGGTACAGTCATTCCTGTCCATTGTTTGACATTGCCCAACCAGTTTTTGTGTTGGAGTCCTCTCCTACGTCCATCTTCAATTGTGCTTTGCATGATGGTCTTGCAAACGCTGCCGTGCCTTGTAATGTGTCCAAACCATTGCTATTTTTCTCCATTTGACAGTGGTGAGAAGAGATTCTTGGTGTCCCACAAAACTTTCAACTCTTTTCCACACAAAATCATTGTTTTTTTTGTTCCCAATAGAAAATGCAATAGATACATCAAGCCTAATTCATTCATACAATGTAAATATATCTCAATAAGAGCCTTAGGATGGAAAAAAGCATTTATTTTACAATAACAAATATCTTTATTTTTATTTTTTATTTTTTTTCAAAACAATCTCCTTTCTTGTAAATGTACTTATTACAGTGTTGCTGTTACATTAATTACATAGGTGGAAACTTATAACATGAAAATTTCAGATTAGAATCCAACTTGTATCAGGATATGAACTTATTGATCCATTCTTGAAAATTGCAAATTGATATTAATTTAATTAATATTAATTAATTAGAAATTAATTCTTCATCATCAAATGACATCCAAAATATTTTCCATCTTGAGCCATGTTGAAATATTCAAATATTGCTCATTTCATGTTGAGAATTTATATTTTTAAAATAATTTTCCTCCAAAAAGTACAAATGCTTCATATTTTTTCATTTTTTTATATTAAAATGATCTTGAGCACACACATACACAAATTATGGAATTTGAGAACAGTTTTGTTACTGCAAGTTCTGCCAATCAAATGCTTTGTGTGCTGATACCAGGGGATTTTCTGGATTGTCAGAAAAGCATGCACTCCATTTCAAGGCCGGCTTCTCGACAGGTTTAACTGTGTACTGGTTCTTTTCACTGATGTGAGACCGCACCACCTAATTCAACTGTTATTCCTTGTCAACTACTATGCATTCTTTTAGAGATCATTTTTTAGACAATTTTTATCATTTCTTTTGAGCCAGATCCAATGTCTCACCTTCTCAGTTATTGCTTGGATATCCTTTGAGGTTGTGCTTACTTTTCTCTTCTGGATTCCAATGAATCCCAGCCAACCTTGTATCCTCTGCAACCAATCTCAACAGGGAAATATTTAGCCTGCCACTCCACATCTTCACTAGTTCTTCATACTGTCATATAGATTTGTGCAGCATCATTCATGTTGAATTGTAAGTTCAACTAGATGAACAACCTTTCTCTTGGAACACCAGGTTACCAGATCAGGTCGCTGGCTGATTGGTATTGGAAAGAATTTTTGGCAGCCAGACATCTGCTGCTGTCTCTCATTACGGGTCTTGTTGTTCTCAACTTTGTTTTTTGTTGAACAGAATGAAGGAATGTGATAAAGACGTGTGCGCTCTCTGTCAGGATACGAACCTGCATTCCCTTAGTAGAGAGCACATATTTTCTTTCTTTTAATAAGATTTCTCAGATATTCAGGCTGCTAGACGATAAATATACTGTTTAATAAATAAATGACATGTCTTCTCCAATATGAGTATCCACTAAAAATAATGTTTATGTAATAAAATCTGTTGGATTAATAAATAAAAAAGCCATTCTTTTCTTAGAGATATATAATCAATTTCGTATTTCATTTTGTGATGAGTAATTTTTAATATTTTGTATTTTCATTGATATTAATGTTATTATGGATGTAACATTTTGATAAAGTATTTTCTGGTCATCATCAATTGTTCATTGATTGGTTGATATAGGATATCTATTGATTATGGTGTTTTCTTGTCTAACAAATGAGAGTACATGGCACTCTGTCTGTAGGTGTGTGTTAAAGATATCTGCATTGTAGTTAATTTAAAATATTGAATTATTTTCTCAGTTAATTCTTGATATAAAGCTTAATTTTTTTTCTTGGTCTAAATAACAATCTGATCACATCTTTTTCTGCAGACACAATAGAAAATAATTATGGGAGTTGACCCCCCACCACCACCACCACCATTGTTTGGGGGAATTTTTATTCTTTTTACTTTGTATAATTGCATAGTTGTCACCAAATTTTGATTATAGTCATTAAAAAAAACAAATGTCAGGAACTTGTGTTTTTCAATAGTCTTTGTCTTACTGATAATCATCATCCCTTAGAGAAACTATATATATATATATATATATATATATATATATATATATATATATATATATATATATAATGTGTGTGTGTTTGTACCCAGTTATTTTAGGAAAGATCTATAATAAAAACTTTCCCCACTTGAAGAGGGAAGATGTAGGTGGGCATATTTAACCTTAGCTTGCAATCATTCTAATAATAAATAAAAACAGCTGGTCTTGTTGGGGAGGGTGTGGATTGTGAGCATTCAAAAAAAATAGCAATATTTTATTGTAAGAGCTGACTGCTTTTATTTCGTCAAAATGTCATTTATGCCAAGATAGAGAACATTTTGCAAAACTTGTTTGTGTCCATTTTCTTCTACTTGATAGTAAATTAGTCTCCCAATTTAGTGCGTCTGTTAATTGGATTTTGACACTCTTTCTCTCTTCCAGATATGTGTGCTGTGAATGACTGGTATACATAAATAGCTTCCAAAGACTTTTCTCAAAACTGTCAATTTTTAAAAAGTTCTACAAAAATTATGTGTAGTGTATAAATCCAAGAAATTTTTGCTTTTGATTAATAAACATGTTATAAAGTTTGTATAACGCTTATAGTTCTGGTTAATAATACTGTAAGGAAACACTGGAAGAAAAAGCTGAGTGCAGAACAGGTTTAATGACACAAGAGACCTGGATTAATAATACAATAATAGAGAATACTGTAGTGTAGCAATGCATACGGCTCAAATGCTATGCCTTGTGACCCACATTGCAATAACCGTTGCTACGAACAGACGTGTTCTACTCATAACAGATGCATGAGTCCATGTTCAACAATTACGGTAGAGAAGGTCAGTCGTCTTTCTACACAACAAAATGACAGATGCTGCCTTCATAATTACTATCTTATGACTTTCAATATTTACTCAAATACACAAATATGGGAGTCACTAAAGTAATACTTCCTACTTATTTTGGCCTACACCATTAAAAGTAAATGTTGGTACTATGATGGTAAGGGTTGAATCTACCTATCAATATCTTTTTTTTTTTTTTTTTTTTTTTTTTGCCTTTTAATAGGAAGCAGTTAAGTGATAGTCTGACCAAATGCCATCTGACATGAAAGTGCATTCAAAGCAGATATATATCATTGAATTGCATGCATTGATATTATCAGTGCTTGCTGAACATTTACAGAAACCAAGCAATGGATGTATGCATAGTTAGGCAGTAGGTTATGCATTTCAGCATTCAAGACCATGATTTACATGACAAGCCACATTCTTGGTGTCCTTGCGCAGCTATCATCCCATGAAATAAAGAGCATATATCAATCTGTTTGTCTGCATGAATTTGTAGATTAAAACCAGGGAATTTCATATGGCACTGAATATTGGCTTCAAAGCATTGGAAAGGATGTTGACATCACAAGATATTGCAAAGGTTTGACAAGTGGATGCTCAAAGAAAAACCACTGAAAGCTAGTTTGTCAGAATGTGTTGTACTAATAAACAAAAAGAAAAAAGGTTTCATAGTTAAAAATTTTCCATATTCAATAATAATAATGTTAAACTCTTAGTGTTAAAACAGAATCTTGCACAATAAATTGAGTGACAGCACTTTACCAGACAGATAGAAAAATGTAATTATTTTGTGTAATACAAAAATGTGGCACAAGGCCAAGAGGGGAGATTGGGAAAAGCTGGTCTTCAATCTGTCTTAAACTTAGCTAGCAACAATTACTGACCCAAACATACCACAGTATTCCTTACACTAAGACAACACATTCTCACTACAGCCACCATAATACCTCAAAGTCTCTCTCATCCTAACTAGATATGGACAATTTGTCTGTGGGGGATTGGGAAATAAAATAACAATATTTAAAAATGAAACCCAAATGAATATAATTTACCAGAAACTAAATAAAATAGTGTTAGTAATAATACCAAATCCTTAATTGTGGCAGAAAAATCAGTTAACTGACAAAATTAATGCAGGACTAGGTAATTAACAACAATCATTTGACAAAACACTCATTCAAACGAAAAAACAAATATGAAATACACACTCGAAAAATGAAAAAGGCCCCTCATCTATCAGAGAATTGACATCTCTGTTACCCAGGCGCCCAAGGCCATATGGAGTGAGCCTCTTGCTTCGTCAGACTGAGCTCACCTATCAGATCATCTTGAATGGATCTCCTAACGAACACATGATTTAATGCCTTGTGTGACACGGCCTGGATGTTGGTGTAGGCATCATTGCTCTCATTTTTTTCAGGGTAGCTGGCTGGGTTATTGCCCTTGGAACTGGTAGAAGTAGTTGTACCTTTACCCGTGGTGACTTCCTGGGACCTGCCATTCTCTTCTCAACTGCACAAGCGGTGGGCAAAGGCTTTTCAGGGAATGGGGGCTAGTCCTGTTTGCTGGTATGCCCATTACAAGTGAGATGGAAATAACAAACTCGGCCAAAGGGAGAATTTAGTCAGCTGGGGCCAGAACTCCAGAGGTCTTCTTTGGGCAGGAAAAGGAGAGGTGACCAGTCTCTCCACACTTCCATCATGTTTGCTTATGCCTGGTCACAATGACTGGTATTTTATGACCCTCTACATACAGACAGTTGGGGATGGAGATGAAGGCTTTACAATCTTGAAGTTCCATCCCCCATTCAGTTTGTCAGAGGTATCACTGGGTATCTGTCCAAATTGAAACAGATAAGCACCCAAGTGTTCCCCTAAGACCTGAGGAGGGACCTTGATATGTTGGTTCATCACCTTCCCTCATATTCGGTTCTTAATCCTAGAACACTAACCATGGGTATATAGTACCCAGCGCAATTTTCCTATTTTTAATTACAATTTTCAGTACCTGATTTTCTTGCCTAAATAATGTTTTTCAGTTCCTATTAATGTTAACTCAAATTACAAAGTTTGAAGTGCCTGCATATAAAATATTTCAAATAAAGATTTATATTTAATATTTTTTTTTATATTTTAAAAATTGGGTATGATATACCCATATTTAGTAGTGGTGTAACTTTAATTGATGGTTAGTGTTCTAGGGTTAATGAGTTCATTCATAATTAGATCCCAACTTGACACTTCTACACAATCAGCATGCAAGGGCAACAGTATGTCCCACATGAAGTATCCTTTGCCTCTTATGACATTTTGGGGCTTAACCCCCTGGGACATCAAGAATTTTATAATGGTGTCTTTTCTTTATTTTTTTTAACCTTTCTTAACTCTTCCAGATCTACCAAGAGCCCACATTTGATAAGATGTGCATAATTCTGTTTTCTCAAGGAACTTTGTCATGTTGATTAGGGTGAATCCTCAGCCACTACATTGTCATTTTTGTTGTTGCTGCTTTTGTTGATGTTACTTGTCTCAGTTGGTAACACTTTTTCTTTGTTTTGAATTTGGCTATTCTTGGCGTTCATACTTTTTCTTATATCAAATTGGTCTTCATTATTTTTTGTAATGGTTATATTCTCACTAGTCACTGTTGACTGAGATTTAGTGTTTTTATTGCTGGTGGTGGTGGGGGGATCTTTCTTTCTTCAACCCGAACAGGTCTTTTTTTATCAACCAACGTTTGTCAGCCATTTTAGTTACTTCTTTGAATTACATTTTTCCCCCCAAATGAAAAAAGGGAATTTTAAAAGGAAAATTAAATGGAAATAAAGTAAAAAAACAAAAAATAATCTTAAACAGATATAAAAAAACAAATTTAACAAAAATAAAATAAAAAGACTGACACTAGATAGTTTAAAAAGGTTGGCATGTTAGCTGTTAACTTAAAAATATACTCAAATTAACAAAGTCCTATGATGAGAATAGAAAAAAATAACAAATTTAACAATGTAGAAATGAGAATTAAAAAAAATGGGCAAAAAAAAAAATTTGATGTATCAACTAAAATGAATAAATTTACTCAAATGACACAATTAAATAAAACGGTATAAAAAATTTTTTTTTTTTTAAATACAACAGCAAAATAAAACAAATTATGAAAATATAGTCATGCTAATTAAACAAAATGGCTGACATCACACAAAAATAAAAGGTTTGCAAAATTAACAAAATAAAAAGAATGAAGTAACATGTAAAAGATTAAACAAAAAAAAAATTAGACAATAATTGAAGGTAAACAAAAGCTGGAAGAGGGTAAAATAAGAAACTTGAGTCGAAAAATAACTGATGAACAAGATAGAGGCAGTAATACAAACAAGATTAAGCAGAAATGCGAAAAAATATAGTACAAAAAATAAGAAATTTAGCTTACAGTGGTTGTTAAGAAATAAAGAAGAAACTAAAATTCAAACAATTTAAAGAAAAAGAAAGATAAATCAAATGACTAGTGAAATTAAAAAAATTATGACTTACAATCGAGGTGGGTGAAAAATTATAGTAAAAAGAAAATTCAAAAACCTCTCAAAAAATAGTAAAAAACAAAAACATAAGAAAAATTAAAGACAAAATTAGTTTTTGTGGACAACAAATAAAAATATTCAGTAGTGTGACAAAATCTGTTTAGTGTGTGGCAAAACTTGAAATGGTCTAACAAATAGACAATTGTTTACTGTGAAGAAATTTCAATAAACATTTGAGTTTAAATGCCTGAAGGTTAAATTCATTTTTCCAGGAAGGGAGACAAGCCACTGCCACTGCTTAGAACACATCCATTAAGCTGAGGAGTGGCAGTCTAATCTCTTCAGAAATTAAAAAAAAATCTGGCGTTGAGTCACATTTTTAGATGTTGGTCTGAAACTTTTCAGTATGCCCTTTTGTTTGCTTCTGATGATAATTGATGTGAAATATCCAACAATACAACCAGTTGGATATGAGATTTTTAATTTACATTACATAAGCATTTTCAAAACAGAAGTGAAAACTCTAAGGAAAAAAGCTTTACCATGGCAACCATGCTCCCTAAGTGTTTTTGGTAGCAAAGTTGTCAGGGTAAAGATTTTCCCTTACTTTTTAGTTAATTTAAAAATGTTCATGTAAAGTAGTGAAATGTCAATATGTAAAAAACAAAAACAAAAAAAAATACCCCTACAAAAAAAAGACCCAGTTTTTACATTTTATATATATATATATATATAAAATTTGTCACTTATTGATGTTATATTCACCCCCCCCCCCGCATGACATCTGTCAGTCTCGATTGCAATGAAAGCATGTAAAGATGCTCACTCCTGATGTTGCCATGTTGTTTTCTTTCCATTCAGTATGCTTCTCCCGACAGCAAGCCTCCATTGCTCCTCTCCTGGCTCAAACCCTAGATGTAATCATGTCTCCAATATGAGCAATTGTTGCCATAATCTTCTCATCTCTCAATGTCCATCACCCTCATATTCCTTTTGTACACTTCCTTGAAGTGAAGATGAGGTCACCTCCTTGCCAGTGGTCAGTTCCCCATATGGAATGAACTTCTCCCATCGAGCATATGATGTGCATGTTCAAGCCAGTGGATCCGGCACTGTTAAAGAAGGGAGTAGGCTGGGCAACTGGGCATGATTGAGAACTATAGCATTGGTGACCTGGTCAGACTAATTGATCCCCAGAATGTGTCTTGGTGAAGATGAAATGCACTGAGGTGTATCTCCTGTCTGGAGAGAGGCTCCAAGTCTCACCACCATAGAACAGCATACTGACGATGCCCACAATATAGATTGCAATGTTGTTATTTGTAGTAAGTTCTCTGTTCCCCTGGACTCTCAAGGTCAACCTGGCAAACATGGTGGCAGTTCACCTGATCTGTCTCTTGATCTTGGTGTCTAAGGAGAGGGTGTCTGAAATAGGTATGTGAATTTGATGAACCATCTCCAAGTTGTAGATTTTGATTTTTATTGGTTGGAGATTGTTCAACGCCTTGGCCCTGTTGAAGCCCTTAGAGCATCTTTCAGCATGACAGTGAGGAAGATGCTGAATAGGGTAGGTGCAAGTACACAACCCTGCTTCACACTGCTGCAGATATTGAAAGCCTCTGAATAAGAGTCATCAAATTGTATGACACACTTCTGCATTGAACACCCTGAAACCACACTTGGATTTGGAATACATCCTTTCAGTGAGCTTCTGTAGTCTACCCAGGACTACATAAGCAAAGATCTTCCCAACAATATTCTGCAGTGAGATTCCTCAGTATTGACAGAGTAAACTCACCATGTAGTCAAGTAGAACACTTTTTGCATATTTGATTGCCTCTGGTGGAATGCCATCCAGTCTTGGTGCCTTTCCTCTGGGTAACCTGTTAGTGGCTCTGCTCAGCTCCCCTGTAGTTGGCAATATGTCCAGTCCCTCCATGACTAAAGGACGAGCTACTGTGTCTAATACATCATCCAAGATGCTGCTTTACCAGGAGTACAGTTCCAAGTAGTGCTCCACCCCCCTCTCGGTCTGTGTCCTTGATAATCTCACTGTTCCAGGATTTCAGTGGGGTACTGTCTTACATTTGGTTGAGCAATGTCTTGATTCCTTGATACTTCCTGTGAATGTCACCAGTGTCAAATGAGAACTATATTCTCTCACTCAGCTTGAGCCTGTAGTCATCTGGCTGTCCTCAAAGTTTGCAACATTGCCTGAGTAGGTTGGTGTTTATGTTCCAATAGGGCAACTTGCTTTTCAATGGCCACATTGGCTCAATCATATTTGCTTCAAACCAGTTCAGTGTCTGACTCCTATTCTTCCTGAAAACGTTCAGTTCAGTGCTGTTGATAGTGTCTCTGAGAGTATCTCGTCTCTGGTGAACAATTCCTTTAGGTGGGTTTGTGGGCAGGCCATCCTTCAGAGACTTGATGATTATTGCTGATTTCTGGATTGGGGTGAGATTGTTACACTGTTTGCCTGGAGGCTTAGCATAATACATCCTCTTTGGTTGGAGTCTGAGTTTGCAGCAAACCAGGGAGTGTCACCATCGGTGCTCAGAAAGGATCACATCATGACCACATTTTTCAGGTATCTGCACCTGGTGAGGATCAAATCTAGCTGATGCCAGTTTAGAGCAGGCAGGTTGCCAGGAGACTTTGTGTTGGGCTTTGGCCTGGAAGTATCTATTGGTGACACATAGATTGTGAAGCACACAGAGCTTGTGCAGTCATTGACCATTCTCCTTCAGTTTACCAACTCCATACCATCCCAGACAGCTGGGCCTTGAGTTGTGATAAGAACACACTTTGGCAGTGAGGTTTCCAAGTATTAACAACTGTTTTTCTTTCAGATCTGACAAGGTTGACAGTGCTATTAGAGATATGCAGTTGAAGTGAGTAGATTCATTCTGATCTGTTCTTGCAGAGTTCTACCATCTTCAATGAGTCTTTCACAGCAAGGCCAACACCATGCTCTCCGATCTGATTCTTGCCTTTTCCCTACCAGAAGAAAGCCAAATTAGTTTGTTGTTAATCACTGCTGTTTTGCAGATGTTCTTCATCTCATAATGGTCATCTGATAGATCAGTTATAATGGCTGTCAACTCCTGAAACGAGTATGACAATCACTGATAAGTTTGATCAATGTCCTTAGTTCTCTAAAAATAGTGACTCTTGAAGCCTGCAAGTCACTTGCAAAGCTTATTGCAGATGTGGCAAACTAAGTTGTTTAGTATAGATTTTATTTTATTTTTTTAAAGGCTTATCATCCTTTTTGTAGCTTATTTAAAGCCAGAAAATATTCCAAAATGTTAAGAATTTTGGGGAGATAATGATTTTACTGATACAAGTTTTACAGATTAACCAATAGCTGGGGGTGGGGAGCTGGATTCATACCTTTTACAAGGGTATTTGCACATAAGTGAATAACTAACCTGATTGGAACCTGCTCTCCAATTTCCAATTCGGACCCATTATCTATTACACTATCTTCATGTCCAAGCTTACAACACCTGGTATTTCCCAGCAGTCACCAATCTAGGTACAGACCAAGTTCAACATTGCTTAACTTTGGCCATCATATGAGAAAGTTTCAATGTGATCTGGTCATAAGCCATTTTATACAGAGCCTGTTTTGTAGTGTGTGTGTATGTATATATATATATATATATATATATATATATATATATATATAAACAACAAAATTCTAAATTACCTCATGCGGAATAGCTTATTTTGACAAACATAGATATCGGTTGTCTGTCATATCAACTCTGGTGTGGACTGAGTTCATGTCTATACAGTTAGGTGGTAAGTGGGAAATAGAATTTAACTGTGAAAGCTAAAAGTTTCAGTCAGATGAAAGTCACAAGACTGGGGTCAAGGGAGAGTGGAAGGTATTTGTCTTAAAGGGAAGAAGTTCTTTAAAATTAAACCCAAATATTGACCTTATGACATTAATTCGGGGTTATATGAAGAATGAAATTTTGATTTAAAATTAAAAGATCAATAAAAAGGGGTTTAAAAATAAATTTAAAATAGATAAGAGGATGTAGGGGATTAATAGAAAGAGTTGGGAAAATATTAAAGGATGAGAAAGTTTATAAATTATAATTAATATCGTTTAAAGAGGTTGTAGTGGGTGGGGAATATAGAAATTAGAATTAGTTATACATTTGACGAGTTAGAGGGGGGAGTGAATATTATGGAAATATAGTAGGTAATTAAGTTAAACCTATATTATGGAAATTTGAATTTGGCCAGTATTATTCAACTGGACATTTTTATTTTATATATATATATATATATATATATATAAAATGTTATATAGGAATAAAGTGTTGCTGTCGGCACTGGAGTTTGAACACAGATCACCAGAGAGCAAACACAGGCGATCCCATTTTGATTAAGTAGATCATGTGATGGTAAAGGAAATGTATATATGGGAATAAGTGTGGCATCTAAGGGATCACTATTCTGTGGTTACTTTTCAAGTGAGTATTATCAAGCAAGTACTATAAGTGTGAGTGTTATTCAACACCAGTATTGTTCAACTGCGTTACTATAGTCGTATCTGCGATTACAAAGTCTCTACTACAATGAGCATTATGAAAGTGACAATGTGTATTTGTTGACATTACAAAAGTGGCAACGAGTGTTTGTTGGTATAACAAAAATATATATTTTCAAATGTCCAGTTGAATAATACCAGCTAGTTCTGTTTATCCAATTTAAAAATTTTTTTTTCAAGTTTCTGAATTGTTTTATCAAAGTCCATATTTTTATTTCGCTTTTTCCTCCTGAATTACTCCAAATGTTGCTAAATTTTATTTGAAGTACTGTGGAATATCAACATCTTCATTATTTTCTTTTCGAGTATTATGTGATATCCATTTTAGCTGTTACTGCTGCTGAAAAGTCATTAAGTGATTTTATTATATGGTATAGTTATTTGTTTGTTATTCTGTAGTTCCAATCTACAATGTTCAAAAAAAAAAAAAATCAAAACCTACTGACTTCATTCACTTACTCAAAACTATTTTTAACTGTTGATCTTAGATCTTGTATGCAGGTGACTGTTTATATATTTTTGAACAGGTTTGACACCATGCGTAACATCCAAGACTTTTAAGAACATAGTTTCCAGTTTGGGTTTTGTCGCAATTTGCAGCCTATTCTATGTTCAATTTCCTTCCCTCTTAAACTAAATTTGTTATGACTGATCTATACCCAGAGGTATTTCAATTGTTTAGTATTTACTAATTCCACATTTGAATTTTTATGATGGATTCAGAGTAAGTGCCACCACAGCTTTCATGCCGATTCCAGATCACAGTTTCTGTTTTTGGAAAGGCTTATCTTTACTCATATTTCTTGGAACACTTGGTAGAGGATTTGATTATTTTTTTTTTGTTCATGATCATTCTTATGCCTATTATAAATAACTATGTCAATAGCTTCACCCTCTCACCCATCATTTGTCTATTGGCCTCAAGAGGGAAAGTGGGATTGTTGTCTTCTATTAATAGATTTATTTGGGATATGATATGGAACACTTAAAGTGCCAGTCTCTTCACATTTATGCTTGTAACTGCACAGGTTATAGTCTAGGAAAAGATTAAATAGATTGGGGCTCTTGTTTCCTTTTTGTCATACTCCTGATGAGGTTGGAAATGTTTCTGTATTGTGGTCCTCACCAGACATGTAGGATTTTGTGGACTGACAAAGTTTCTCTATTAGATTGATGCATTCAGTGGATTCAGAGCTTGGAATTTCTAATGGATAAGAGGAAGTCTCTATTGATGTGATCATATGCTGCTGTTAAGTTGACATAAGTCTACTATTTCCTATTAGAGAAGTAAGCAATTTCCTGGAGTTGTTTGATAACATGTATGCCATCATTACATCTCTTACCAGAATGAAAACCAAACTGGATTGCGAAATAATTGCCTAGTTATTATAATGTTCTATAATACTTTCACTATAATGGATGTCTCTGATAATTATTTCTATAATTATTCTGATGCTGAGTTGTTGTTAATTTTTGAATTTTAAGCATTTTCACCAGTTGTTGACGTGCATGGATTTTTCTCTGAAATTGGGTCTGGTCAGTGTTTGTGTTTTGTAGAGTTGAAATAAATTGATGTTCAACTTGACACAGTACTTTTCAAGAGTTCATTCTTTAATGATTGCAACAATATCCTTTTTCTGTTTTTGAGATTTATGGAAGACCAAAAATGTAGGATTCCTGTTGTTGACAATGAGGTCATTATTGGCCAACTATAATATAATTTTTAAACATGAGAATAAGATGCTTGTTTCTCTGTTAATGAGTTTGATATGAAGATCTAAATTTTTCTTCTTGCATGTAGAATATTGTGTATATCTCATATTCACACACATTTAAAAATCAGTTGTTGAAAAGTTCTCAGCCTGAATAAGAAAGGATATAAAAAAAAAAGTTTATTTCAAGAAGTTGTACAAACCAAGAACTTTACAGCACTCCTTTGTATAGTGTCCGTGAAGTGGTTTAATATTTCAGTCTTCTTACTATAAATTTGTCATATAAAATTTTAAGTGATATATTTTTAGACATTTATGTGTGTACACCTACACACATTATGAAAGATCTTAACGAAACCTAAGAGCATTTCTTGGATTTCTATTTCTCCTAGTTCTTGGAAAAGACTTCTTTCTTAATTAACAGAATTTAATTTTCCCTTTTGGAAGGGTGTGTTAATTTGGACACAAGTGAAAGAGGATTGGGGGGTTCATCCCAGATTAAAATTATTAATTAATTATAACATTTTCCATTGAGCAACAAGTTTTTCTTTTTTGTTTTCTTCTAAATCTTGCAGTTGTTTATTTCCTTTTTAAAAATAGACGTCTTTTCTGAAATTGTTGTTTAAACAGCAGAATTTTAGAAAACATTTGGTATTGAAGAACTTGTTAACACAACTGTGTAGATCATGTAAATATGAAATTGATTACTGAGAACATGGTTTGGTATCTATCCTTGTATATTGTAACAAGCCTCATTTGCCTTGCACCTTATGTGAGTTATTGATATTTACTAACCTTAGCTTTGAACAGGATAAATAGAGTCAAAAAGATTGGCATAACACAATCTTTCCAGTAAGAAGGTCAACATCTGATTCCTGGTGTGTTACTGAAGCACGATCACTGATCTGTGACATTGGGATCAGAGGAAATATGTATGTCTTGATTATCAGATCTGTAAAATTAACAAACTTATAAATTCTTTTAAATATATTAAATGAAAGAAAAAGATTGTGCTTGTAACCTTGTGAATATCATTGAAGTTGATTTCAAAGTTTTGGATGTTGACTTGAACGAATTGTAGAAACCAAAACAGTTCAATATGTTGATTTAATTATAGATGCTTTAAATGGACTCATTATCTGGGGTGTGTCGGTTTTTGTGTGCATTTTTATAGCAACTGTCACGATTCCTAAAAAATCTTTTACCATCTGTTTGCTGAGGCAAGTGGTGGGGGAGCATAAATTCCAAATGATTGTTACTTTATCCAAAACTACAGCAGAGATTATTTTAAAATTGGAACATGCTCAACAAATAAGTGAGTGGTGGGTGGTCTTCAAGATGCTATAAACAATATTTTTTTTTTTTTCCCAACAAAATTTCTTTATTTACATTTCAAACCGTTATCCTCATCTTCATTGGCATATTCACAATGTTTCAGCTGTTGTACACTGGCTTTCTCAGGTGATTGAAATTTTGAAATAAACCCTTTTTTTTCGTCCACTGTGGTAGATTGTTCTAGTTCCATGTGCCATGCCTCTTCTGGATGTCTCAGTTATTTCCATTTAGCTCAACTTTTCAAGTTTTTGTTGTTTCATTTTTTTTTTATTGCACTCACAGCTCTTTGAGTCTAGTCACTGGATCTAACAAACACTTTTATCTACTGGGCCATGTGTCCTTGAGACATGTGACCCAGTGGATAAAGGATAACTGAGACACCCGGAAGAGGCATGGCGCGTAGAACTAGAAAAATCAACCCTGGTGGACAAAAAGTGTTCAGTTCGAAATTCCAATCATCTGAAGAAGACCAGAGTGTAAAAGAGCTGAAATATTGTGAATATGGCAATGAAGAGGAGGATAACAATATGAATAATGTAAATAATCATAATACCTCATCTCGGAGATATAGACAAAAACTCTTTATATAAAATCTGTTAATAAAATTCCTTCAATAGGTACCTATTTAGTTTCTTTAATCTTTGAATTGCTTTATTCAGATTTTGTTGTAGATGTGTAGAAGAAAAAAAAAAATTTTTAAATTTGTATTTCACCAAATGTTTGTTTTATGGCAGAAATTTTGAGACTACTTATCATTTAATGATTTTTTTTTTTTTTTTTTTTTACTAACAGTCATTTGATTTGTTTTCATCCAGTGGATCAGTTCTTAAACCTTCTTTAATATTAGTTTTATTTATTTCTAACTGGACAGGATCATTCATAGTAATAATAATAATAATCACTATTAATATTAATGAAGTTTCTATTTTTGTAAAGCAGTTATTTGAATAGTCCAATTATTGAGTGGACTGAGATATTTCATTTTCCATTTTTTGCTCAAAAAGAACTTTTAGCTTGCTTTGTGAATACAAACTTATATTGATCAACCAAATTAGAAAAACTCAACTTTGATGATGAAAAATCCATTCCACTTGTGCTTTGCAAACTGTTTACTGTACATCGTCCAAATGAAGAAACTATTCATACATCAAAAGTGCACATCCCACAATCAATATAGACTTTCTAAAAGGCGCTGTCGACTTGATTTGAAAGTATCTGTCCAAGACAGGATAAAACAATCTAGATAGTTTTTTTTACCTATTTCAGTGAATCTTGTCTCTCTATGTATATATATTTTTTCTATCCATTCCAAGAATTGTTTAGACTATGAAACTCATTTAATGTTTCCATAGCGTTTTAGCTTATCTATTCTGCAGCCTTTTTTCAGTGTTCAGTGTATAAGAAGTTGGGGAGCTCTTCTTTCCCCACCCACCCCCGAAAATGATGGCAAATATACTGACCAACTTTGCTCATTCTGGGTGACTGCATTCTAAGCAACCCATCTAGAACAAGTGATTTCATATCTTTATGCGAAGGTGTTCTCTAACTCTTTCCTTGCAGAACAAAGAGATACATACTAACTTGACTTACACATCAGTCAGGTGAATGTATACCACTTTTTTCAAACTTTTTATTCTCCAGCTGTGTTCCTTATCTATTATTTGGACCTCATCATTTGTGACAGTAATATAGATCTTTCATCACTAGATTCAGGCTTGTATCATTTGTAACAAGATCGTTTTACTCTGTTTACTGTTTTGGAGGGGGAAATAATTTGGCAAAATGAAATTAAGGCAAGACATGAAATACAAATTAATTCTTAACCCAATCTAAGAAACCCTTAAAAAAAAAAGAGAATTGATTGGTTAAATTTTGGGAAGTGGATTGGTCCAAGAAGTTTTCAGTATCTTATATTTGTCAGTATTTTTTTTTTTTTTTTTTTTCTTTCTGCTAAGAAAACAAATGAACAGGGAAAACTTCATTGGGAGCCTAAAAAATGTATAAATAATGAATTTTTACCTTGAGTAACATCAACTCTCTGAAGTTAGGATTGTAGATTGATCTACTTTTGAAAGCAGAGCATGACTAAGTTTTGAATTTTGCAACCTGAAATATTTTTAGGCTACTTTTAAAATAAACTAAGCTAATGAGAATAAAATCAGATTAAAATTGAGCTTTCAAATGTTGCTCAATTCACTACTCATAAGCCAATCTGACAACCTTAACCCAGATAAACAACCCTCAGGGCATCTTGAATGAAACCTAAAATTCAAGATGCTAATTATTGTATTACAATCCATGGACAACATCTTCATTGCGCTGTAAAATACTAATGCTGTTATTTATAGTTTCAGATTTGCATGTAAGATTCTTATGAAAAATCTGAAGCTAAAGTAGATAATATTGCAATCAATATACATAATATGTATCTTAAATTCCATAGGGAAAACGTTACCTATTGACACACAACAATTTATTAATTGGTTATACTTTCAGAAAAATAGCTTACTAATAGTGGATTTGATTAAGGGTCAGAATGAGTTAGGTTCAATTCTGTAAACATATTGAATCAGAACTTTCATTAACAAAGAAATTGAATTTTTTGTACTAAGTGTTTTCATGTCAATGCATCTGCAATATATTTAAGAATAATGGCAGCCAGGAAAAGGCTTATTTTGTAACTTAAGATAAAGATACTGTACATGATGAACAGTTAATATGATTCTTCCTTCCCCTTCTATTACAACTATCTCACTCAGTAACCCTCTACCTTGAGTGGCTCTTGGGCCTTGTATTGTGTGAACTAATAGTAAAAAAAAAAGGTAGTCAAGTCATGAGGCTTTATTATTAATGTTAAAATGTTTAATCTATATAAATGCAAATGTCAGTGTGTCACACATTTTCAACTTCATTCCAAGAGGCTGTAGCCCAACATATTATATCATTTTCGAATCAAGCCAAAAAGCAATTACAATAATGAAAATTTGAGAATCCACAATTTCAGGTTTGTGGGTCTGAATCTGTCCTGGAATGATGTTTTTAATTTGCTTACGGAGATGGCCTTTTTTTTTTTTTTTATGTGATTTTTTACAGCATTCTTTTGTATGATAACCATTTTTATAATTGGAAATAAATTTGAGAATGATCAAAATTAATTGCGAAATCCAGTGGAAGCCACCCATGAAAGAAAAGTAATTGTTTGTATGGAAAGAAAGGACCTACACACATCAAATTGTTTTTAAATTAAGTGGCAACAGAAGAATTATTGTTAAAAGGTAAACTTATGTATTCATGCAATCATCAATTTTCAGTTCTTCTGTAGTTTATTGTTGCCTATCGCATACAGCAGCAGTATGTCTCGCAAAAAGAAATCTCTACCAACAGAGGACGATATTGCAATCAAAGAGCCAAGGATTCAGTGAGAAAAAGAAAGACCCATGCAAATTAAAACTCGAATCAAACAGAAGCCAGGAGAGCTTCCAATGCTGAGAATATGCAAAGACTTAGGAACTCCTGAACAATCTGAAGGAAGCAGGCTCAATCAAGCGCCCTCCATAGGAGATAGCTTATTTGCTGCCTAATAGGGTGGCTTTTAAGCTAGTTTTTAATATTTTACATAAAATGTAAAAGTAAATATTTGAGTTTGTATGAAAGAGATTCAAGATTATGATTGAACTTATATGAACGCTAAATTTAACTCAACACAAGGTTCAACAGCTACTCAATATAAAGGATTTAAGATGGATGAGGTGTGTGATATGAATGGAAAAGGTGGTTGAAAATGATGATTGGACCTTTGAATAGACCATGATTGAAATGTTCAAGGAAGCAGCCATGTAGGAGTCTTTCATAAAGTGGCACTTTACACTATAATATTTCATGGAAGTCATGACACTGAGACAAGGGAAATTCTTAAATTTAGGATTGGGCAAAGCTATGCATCTTCATGTCCTTTTTTTACTGAATTCTTTTTTTTTTTTTTTTCTGAATTTCTTTTTTTTTTTTTTGCTGAATTTCTTTTTTTTTTTTTTGCTGAATTTCTTTTCTTTTTTTTTTTTGCTGAATTTCTTTTCTTTTTTTTTTTGCTGAATTTCTTTTCTTTTTTTTTTGCTGAATTTCTTTTCTTTTTTTTTTGCTGAATTTCTTTTCTTTTTTTTGCTGAATTTTTCTTTTTTTTTTGCTGAATTTCTTTTCTTTTTTTCTGAATTTCTTTTTTTTTTTTTCTGAATTTCTTCTTTTTTTTTTTTTTTTTTTTTTTGCTGAATTTTTTTTTTTTTGCTGAATTTCTTTTTTTTTGCTGAATTTTTTTTCTTTTTTTTTGCTGAATTTCTTTCTTTTTTTGCTGAATTTCTTTCTTTTTTTGCTGAATTTCTTTCTTTTTTTTTTGCTGAATTTCTTTCTTTTTTTTTTGCTGAATTTCTTTCTTTTTTTTGCTGAATTTCTTTCTTTTTTTTGCTGAATTTCTTTTTTCTTTTTTTTTTGCTGAATTTCTTTTTCTTTTTTTTTTGCTGAATTTCTCTTTACTTTTTTTTTTGCTGAATTTCTCTTTACTTTTTTTTTTGCTGAATTTCTCTTTACTTTTTTTTTTGCTGAATTTCTCTTTACTTTTTTTTTTGCTGAATTTCTCTTTACTTTTTTTTTTGCTGAATTTCTCTTTACTTTTTTTTTGCTGAATTTCTCTTTGCTGAATTTCTCTTTGCTGAATTTCTCTTTTTTTTTGCTGAATTTCTCTTTTCTTTTTTTTTGCTGAATTTCTTTTCTTTTCTTTTTTTTTTTGCTGAATTTCTTTTCTTTTCTTTTTTTTTTGCTGACTTTCTTTTCTTTTCTTTTTTTTTTTGCTGACTTTCTTTTCTTTTCTTTTTTTTTTTGCTGACTTTCTTTTCTTTTCTTTTTTTTTTTGCTGACTTTCTTTTCTTTTCTTTTTTTTTTTGCTGACTTTCTTTTCTTTTCTTTTTTTTTTTTGCTGACTTTCTTTTCTTTTCTTTTTTTTTTTGCTGAATTTCTTTTCTTTTTTTTTTATAATCTTACAAGAGAATGCTGAAAAGGCTTCCCAAAATCTGACCAGTAACCAAATATCAGAATTTTATTTATTTTTTACCCTCTTCTTGAGTGAACCAACTGAGAATTTTTCATCACTGCCTTCCTCTTGTAAAGCTTTGAACCGAGACTTAAAACATTTTGAAAGTGAAAGTTGAGAAGCAGGTGGAGGTTGTCAAATCCTGACCCAGAAGAGACAACTGATGTTAATATCTAAATTTTGATCTTTTTGAATTGATTTTGGTGTGATTCAGGGATTCTGATGCTGTCTGTTTGCAATTTTACCCTCTTGATATGCACTCATGACTGCACTCTACCTAATGTAGGTCAATACATAGAATTTCATGCCCTCCCCACTCCCCAACTCCTCCACCGTTCCCTATTCCTACAAACACACACAATCACACATCACATTCAATGGATTGGTTTTGTGAACATTTTTTGAAATCTCTCCTCACTCTTTCTCACATCCTCTTCTTTTTTTGGTATTATTATTATTATTATTCATTGCCATTTTGTAACAATAGTAAATAATAGGAAATGAAGGCATCAATGAATTATGGGAATTTTTTTCCCTGTATTTTTGAAAGAGAAGTAGTAATTAAATGAGGAATGTTTTCTATTGAAAAAAAAAATTATAAATTTAATAAACTTTTAAAATAGATGTTTAAATGTTGATTAAATTGGAAGAATTTTTCTCATGGTGGTAGAAACTTAAAAAAAAAAAATCTTTCGCATTAATCAAATTAAAACAACTTTTACTATTTTTAACTTCATTTTGCTTGATCTATATTTAAAATAGTGAATTATGAAAAAAAAACATTAAAACATTTACTAAGTTTACTTATTCCTTTTTTTCTTAATCATTTCACTCCAAGCAAGGCAATACACATGGGGTTACTGAGTGTGAAAGAATATATATAAGAAAAACCTTAAGGAACAATAACAATAAAAGAACAGACATTAAAACAGGTTTAGTTTTTAACATCTTCTTTTTCTGAAAAATAAATTGTTTGCTTTAGTTATATTGAATGTCTAAACATTGGGATCTGAAAGTTTTTTGTGCCAATAATAATAAAAATCCAGCTGTTTTTATAATTTCCATAACAGGATGTTCATCTTAAAAAAAAATGGATTCTTTATACGATATTCATTCTTCCAGATGGGTCTTAAATAAAACATTCATTCTCTTCTGAAAATGTTTATGCTGTGCCTGATTTAAAAGTTATGTTTTTAACTGAAATGCTTACAATTATCTTGTAACTGATAATTGTTCAAATCCTTGGCCAGCTAAATAAATGTCTGTGCTAAAGATTTATTTTTTTCCCTCCTTCTTCTCTAAAAATTATCAGCAAAAGGTACTATGTTTAAAATCTGTGCTCATTAATTTTGAGGATATTCAACAACTGCTCTTTCATTGTTTCAATAAGTGCAGTTGTTTTATTGCGGGAACTATTAAAACTATAATGGCTTTGGATCAGTAAATGTCCTTCATGGGCTCATTTTAATTTTTACTGTTCCATATTTAATGCATAACCAGAAAAAAATGAGTAGTTAAGAAATTAATTTGAGAAAATGATTTGTAATTCATTTTATTATAGATCAAAAACCTTTCATATTTTTTAAAAACATTATCATTACAAAATTAGCATTTCTTTGTTCTTTTCCCTCCAGAATATTAGTACCACATCAAGGAATATTATCTTGACAACTTAGAAAATATTTTTTTAATTACAAAAAAGGTTTATAGAAAACTTATTTGTTGAGAGTGGAAGATGAACCCATTTAAAATTGTGAAATATTTAAAATCATATTAAGACATTTTAGATTTAAGAATAAAAATTTCATTCATCCTTTGTTTGTTCTCATATCCTCTGTGTGTGTGTGTGTGTGTGTGTGTGTGTAAAATATGTTGCATACACATACCTTCAATTTCTCTACTTGTTCAAATCAATCCTATTGTTTTTGGAAATTAGCTCGGAGCAAATTTTTTTCTCCCAATTCCACTATATTCTATGACATATCAAAGTAACTTGGTAATCGAGATGGTACAAATGATTTTTTTCATAGTCCATTTGGATATTTTATATAATTGACAGCAATTTAAAAAAAAAAAAAGACATAAGAATAAATAGTGTTAAATGATGTGGGAGACGCATCGTATAACACTATTCTTAAGTAATGTCTTATTTTATTTTTATTTTTTTTAATTGCTGTCAACCTCAACTGGTCTCCCCAGACATGGAGCATCTTTCAGAAAGAAATCATCAAAGTTACACATGGCTTTTGACATGCTTAGTCAGTTACAGTTTATTTTTGTCAAAGAATGTTGCATATTTTCCTCTTTAAAATGAATGTGATTGAAGAAAAGTCATTTTGTAAATCAGCTAACATAATTAAATGCAACTCTGATGTTTTAAATTAAAAAAAAACTGCTTAAATATCAATTAAATAATTTAAATGTTTTTTGAAATGAATATTTCCAAGTACTGCAATAATAAAATACATGACACATGTCAAAAAGGATCAGATTATTTACAATTTTTGTTGCAGGATAGCATGTGTGTATTCGACCTAAGATTCAAGTGTCGCTTTCTGTTTAGAATCTGTATAATAGATGTGAGCTTTGGGGAAAGTGTTACTCCCTCTCATTCATATATATATATACATATATATATATATACATATATATATATATATATATACATACACACACACTTTCTTACATTTTCACATGACAAGACAATTAGGTGGAAAAACAGAAGTGAAGAAGGAAAGAAAGCTAAAAAGGTTGAAAAAAGTGGAAAGCGATGCAAAAAAATGGAGATTTTTTTGTTTTTTTTTACTTAGATCTTTTATGTGAAATATAGATTCTGTTTCTTTTTGATTGTGAGCCACCATTTCCCTAGGAAGTGAAGTAGCTTATGAATATAGATTTCATTGAGTATCTCTTTTTATTTATGAACATGACAATTATTTGCAGGTAAATTACACATTTGAAATGTCATCATTGTGATGGAACAAAATAATAATAGTACTTATCTTACTTGCTATTCCCACAATACTTTTTGCAGTTAGCAAATTAAATATATATGCAAATATCACAACTGTTATTGGACTGAAATATTTTTTAAACATCAGAGACTGTCGGAACACCGAGGATGTTAATTTGACATCAGAATGAACTTTGATCATTCTTGTTATGCAGAGAGAAGAAGAAATGGTATAATCTAAGTATTCTTATATTTCTTTCAGATAAGTAATATGACTTTTGCAACACTCGGTCAACTGTTGCTGGAAGAGGAATTAATTCTTTAAAATTTTATAACAACAACAAAGGTGTAAATAACTCGTCTCAGAAATTCAACCAGAAACAAACTAACATAGAAATTAGTTATAACTAGCTATTTCAACAGTAAAATAATGAGACCTAGTTGCCAATCTAGTACTGCACTCTTAATTCATAAAGTCAAGCTACCAAAGAGGAAAATTCATCAGAACAATTACTATGAAAATATTTATAAAAAAAAAAATTAAAAAAAAAGTTAGAGAAGCTGTTATGGCCATGGAAAAGTGACTGCTGAGATGCCAGATAGAACAAGACCTGATGTGGCAGCAATATTCAATTGCTACTACATCTGATGTGGGGCCTCTGATATATATTTAGAGATTCTTGATGAAATTCCCAAAATCATCTGTAATGTTATCAGTCCTTACCTGGCATAGGGGAAATGTCTGTTAAAAGCAAGAGTCCACTTGATGAATGAAGAGAAAACCAAGTTGAATGAATAAAACGTAGAAGACAAAAACAAGAGGGAAGAGGAAGAAGGAAGATAAAGAAAAATTCAAGAGCAAGTGGGAGCGGAATGAAAAAAAAAGAAAAATGAATGTAGGAAGAATAAATGAATGAAAACACTGAATAAAAAGAGGAAAATGGACCAAAGAAAGAAATAATCAAGAGAATTGGAATAAATAAATGAAGGGAAGTGTTGATGAAAGAATTGAAACGGAAAAAGAGATTAAAAAGAATTTTTAAAAGAAGAGGACTATGACTACTCCAGAGATTTCATTAGTCCCAAAACATGTGCAGATGCTTTCCACTTTAAGAGACATTCATATGCCAATGTTGTATTTAAGGGGAAAAAATCCTTTTAAACCAATTGGCTTACAATGGAAAAAGGAGAGATCATTTTCAAAGGCCAGTAAAAATGAGGAGTGGGAGATTCTGGCATATTTATACAGCTACAAACTTCATTGGAATGTACCCTCCCCCCTATCCATCTACTGCTTCCTTCTTTCTAAAGGAAATAGTAGGGGTCCCTTTCTTCCTGTTATCAAATTTGCTTCCTTGTATAAAGAATTGTAATTGAAAGTCAGGGGCTTCTAGATTATTCTCACATACATTATTTTTCTCTCCCCCCCCCCTCTTCCCCGTTTTGTTTTTTCTAAACCAAGAAAGTATTCCTGTCAAGAAAGATACCCTATGAAGTATTAAAACAAATGACCATGTAAGTAATGGCTTATTGGTTATATAGCCTTTGGATTTTATTCCCTTCGTCCTTCATTGGGAAAAGTTAGAAATAACAAACTTAATAAACCTGGGGGTTTTGGGGGGTGGGGGGTTAAATGTATTCACTGCTGCCTTACATATGGTAATATTAGTTGTTTCTCTCCAAGAAAACATTTGGCATTCATTGACCAAGCAGCTGGTACTGCTTTTGGTTGCAATTTAAAATATTTCTCTTAAAATAATTTTTCCAGAAAATAGGTTTCTCAAGTCCAATACTGCTTTTCCAGTAGTGATGGGGGGTTTCCTTCCTAACCTTTTATTTGAAGTAGTATGGAATGTCAACATCCTGATTACAACATTATTTTCTCTTTGAGTTACATGTGCTATCCATTGCTAAAAATAATGTCTTCTGTTCAATAGTGCAAAACAAAAAATAAATAAAATCTTCTATAAATTTAAAAAATAGCATGTTCCATATTGTTTTTCAACATACATTTGCATTGCTTCCATACTGTTAAGACAATATAAATAGCTCTCTGGCAATGTACCAGCCGTAATTTGTTAATTTAAAATATATAATTAATTAGTTCATTAAAAAGATTATTTCTGTTCGGTACTATTATGTAGCATTGTCCCCATACACACTTACGATATTGCAGAAATACAGTGTAATGTTTGCTAGTGTGTGTTCAGTGTTTTCAAAGAAGGAACAATTGCCAAGACTGAAAAGTGTACAACAAGCCTTGTTAGCTGATCATTGAAGATAATAAAATTGTACATTTGGTAAAGGCTTTTAGTCTAATCAAAGCAAACAATATCTTTATTTGAATATTTTTACGTTTCTGTTATGATTTTTTTGGTCTGCATTTTGAATGATTAACACAAAAATCTCAAAGTTATATCTCCAAAATCTTAGGATTATTATTTTTAGGAATTATTTTTTAAATCAAAGTTGGATAAGAATAGCTTATAACTTTGTCTCTAAAGGTATCTTTGGGGAAAGAAATTGCTTAATCTTGATGGGATTTTTGAAAAATCCTATTAGTTCTTATTCAACTTCTAAGTGCATTATTTACATTATTCGGACTGTTATCCTCATCTTCATTCACAATGTTTCAGCCCTTGTATGCTCCAGCCTTCTTCAGGTGATTGTAATTTTGAACTGAACCCTTTATTTCATCCACCAGGGTAGATTGTCCTAGTTCCACATGTCATGCCTCTTCCTAGAACTGTAGAATAACAACACTTATCGGCGTAAGGGTCCCAGCTGGCAGACAAAAATAAAGCAAGTTGTAACTCAATACAAACCCTGCAAACTGACTGATGAATCAAGCTGATATTTATACAGAAATACCTCCACTCATGTACCAGCAGCCAATCACAGCCCAAGCAATGGACTATCCCACTTGAGCACAATGAGATGCTCCATGGCACCATAAATAGCTCTCTTTCTCAAGGTGGATTATTCTTTTCTCAGCTTCTTCCACAACCGAGTGCTTATTTTTGACAACGTAATTGTTCTACAAAAACAATCTACCCCGTTGGATGAAATAAAGGGTTTGGTTCGAAATTCCAATCACCTGTAGAAGGCTGGTGTATACAACAGCCTAAATATGTGAATATGTCAATGAAGATGAGGATAAGTCTGAATAATGTAAATAATGCAAGTAAACATAATACCTCATTGCAGAGATATAGACTAACTTCTAAGTGGTTAGATTTTGATAGATTTCTATGGTTACATTTCCAAAGATATATTGCTGTTATTAGCCTTATCAAATCTAGACTCTTATGTGGATGTCACGTATGGCATCAAACTGAAATATCTAAAGTATTAGTTCTATACAGCTTTTTTGATGATTAAAAATGATTTAACGTGAATGAATCCTAGAAGACAATCCATCATCAGATTTTATGGACTGGCACTACACAATCACAAGAACTTTATCAAATAACAAAAACTACATTACTTGAAGGCTTCCAACAGCAGCAATGACTAAAATGGATAGCACATGTAACTGGAAGGAAAGATGATGATATAATCATGATGTTGACTTTCCACACCACCTTAAGTAAAAGGTTAGAAAAGAAACTCCTATGAATGATTGAAAGACTAATAACAGGGGACTAAGTTATTTTTCTTTAAAAAAAAATCATTTTTAATAGCTTTTAAGAGAAAGCTTTTATAAATTTCAACCAATGTTGATGTTTATTTTTGGCTCAATGAATATCAAATATTTACTGCATGGAAATGGCTTGTCTCCTCATTACCATCTTTGCCTTTCATGTCAGTTTTACAGTATTTTTGTTGCCACTGCCTGGCTGGTAAATTAGTTATCGAAGAGTAGTTTACCTAAATTCTTATTCTGTTCTTTGCTTTATCAATAATTATAGAATACCAGTGATAAGATATTTTTCTAAAATATCTGGTGTGTTGGGTAAGAAGTGGATTTATACACACTTCCTAAAGGCTTTAATTTAAAATGAATAAAAATAGTGTCAGCCAAAATTCACTCTTGCAGATTTCACTATACCTACCCTGGACCTCCAGTGCCAAATAGAATGTAAAACCCTGTCTTTTATGATAAATGCTTATTATTGAGAATAGACAAATCATTTGAAAATCACAAATACATGAATGTGAGTCTGATCTAACACTACTGTTTTTCAAATGAATTAATTCAATAAATATTGATTTATTTTCTCTAGAATTTTATGTAGGTTTATTGTTGGTCATTAATGTTTTTAAAATGTTATTTTGCTAGACATTTTTATGGTAGAATACCTAAAGTTTGTTTTTTGTTTTTTTTTGGGGGGGGGTTGTTTTTTTGTTTTGTTTTTTGGTTTTTTTGTTGTTTTTTGTTTTTTGTTGTTTTTTTATTTTCCCATGTAAGTGGGAGAAGAGTTGAAACATCCTTTGACCAACCAAGTAACCTTTCTAAAAAGTAAATTCTTATATTTGGTGAGATTTTGGGAAGCATGTTAGGCTGAGAAATTTTCAGCACCCCATTAAATAAATCTTAGCAAAGAAATTATAATGCCAGTTATTTTTTAAAATAGATTTATTTTCCTTTAGAAAAAAATTTACCCACCTCCCAAAGGACAAATTGGTCTATCATTGCTTTTTAATTGCTACAAACTATTAAGAGGTTTTGTATCTGTAATCTTATTTAATTACTTTTCTAAGTGGTCAGATTTATAAAATACTTACAAGCTGAATTACCCACACCTTGCTGCGGTGTTACACATTTTTTCATTGTAAGAAAATGATTGATTTTAAATCATTGGTATAATTTGTGGAGAAAAATGATGCATTTCAATATTACTCAATGATCTTGCCGATGTGACCGCTATCTTCTGGCTTTCTCCTTGTATAATTTGGATAGGCATCATTACCTTGTTTAAATTTAAATTTAATCTTAAAGGGAAAAAATTTTCAGTAGGGTTTCATCAAAATGAAATATACAAGTACTCTAGGTAATGTAGTTTCAGAATATATATGGGTTATGGAGGTCTTTCACCCAAACCCTAGAAGTTTGATAATAAACAAACAGACAGGCTACAACATTATATATATATATATATATATATATATAAAGTCATTTAAAATACAGTACCACTAATGGTTAAAACAATCAATAAAAAAAACTTTGAATAGTAATTTTATTAGTCATCTAAGTTAAATGTCTACTTATTAAATATCAGAAAGTTTACCGTTTCAGATTTATTCTTTCTCCAGGAGAACTGAACAAAATATAAATATATGGTAAATTAAGGAATAATGTTGTTTTTTTCAATTTATATATTTTATTAATTGGCTTATTGCTTCCAAAATGTCCTTCCTCTCTTTGGAATTTTTTTAGTGTCTCTCCTCTTGACAGCTGAAGAACTTGTAATCTCCAACTTGTAAGCATCTATCAGTATACTTCTGTTTGAAAATCTTTCACTTGTCTTTGTTGGTCCCACCTTGATTAATGTAGAGATAATTGGAAAAGTAAGAAAGTGCATGTGTTGGAGTAAAGAAAATGAGCTGACCTTCTCCGAGATGATGGCCTAACATTGGCTGCCAGCCAAATCTCTATCTTTCTCTCTCCTTAGAAGTGCAACAACAATAAGGGTGTTTCTGATTCCATTAGAAGAATTGGAATCTCTGCATCATTCCTTAAATTGATCTATTGTCATATGATCTTTTGTTTCCAATTCTTAGAAGATAAATTCTGGTGACTGTACAATCATCAGACAAATAAGTTGTTGGTGACGGTTGGAACATGTTTTTACTTGGCAAATTGTATAAGGCAACATTCAACAGTAGAAGAAGCAGACATTTTAAACATTCAAGGCATGTTTGGTCAATGGGTCCTGAAAGACATTAAGGATTAGAATAAATATATTAGGGTATAAAAAATGTTCTTTTATTAATAGTAAAACATCTTTTATTCATTATCTATCTATATTTCTGGTGATAAATATGGCAACAAAGAAAGATGAGGACAATAGTCCGAATAATGTAAATAGTGTATCTTTTATTCATATTGATATTTGAAAGAGGTTATTGATTTGTCTTGACTAATATTTTTATTATTGCAACCATCATTAAGTAATTCATAGAGTCTAGAAGAAACCTCAACAGAATGCAGAAAGCACTGGATGGCCGTTTCGTCCTATATTTGGGACTCATCAGCAGTGCGCATCCACTACTGAGAATTGAAACCCGGACAGTTAGGTTATCAGACAAACATCATAGCAACTGTACCAACGGGCCTCGCTGACAAAGAGGTAGCAAATTAGACTCTATATACTGCCGTTCGATCACATATTCAGTGGTGGAACTCATCCGAGTTTCCCTTACCCATAGGACTGTGCCCCTACAAGCCACTACTACTATCTCCAAATTAGTATTTATAATATGATATATGAGTAGTTATAATGTTATAAATATTATTGTATTATTTCTAGCTTTTATATTGTTGGTTTTCATGAATATTGTTCTGGCTTTTAAATATTTTCAATACGATAGTGTGTATTTGTGTGTGTATATATATATATATATATATATATATATATATATATATATATATATATATATCTCAAAGATTGTTTTAAGATGTGCTATATTTATGGACAAAAGTGCTCAATATTAGATGTGTGTGTGTGTGTAAAATTGGACACTAAGGTCAACACAAGCAGTGACAGTCTTTCATGTTTGAACAAAGACCTTTCTCCCAATTTCTTGTGATGCATTTCATCTGTCAGGATTTCACCGGCCAGATGAAATGCTTCACAAGAATTTTCCAGTTTATCTCATTTTTTATATATATATATATATATATATATATATATATATATATACACACACACACACACACACACAAATATACTAAGTGATATTTATTATTTATGTATGAACCTAGGCTTCTGTCTTGGATTCGAGTATTAATCAGTGAAAACTGTTTTATACACTACATTTCAAGTTTGAAGCCACTCCTTGTAATCTTTTTAAATTTACCCAAAAAAGTAGTTGTTTTGTACTTTAAATAAGAGAAAATTTTCATATATCATTAAAAAAAAGTGAGACCTGATTTTTTTTATTTTTTTTATTAGAAATTCTATTATGACAAAAAGAAACAAAAGCATTTTATGATTAAATTTTTTGTTGTCAAAAAATCCTCCTTCAGCCTTGATTACTGCAGATCAAATTTTTGGCATTTCTTGCCAAAGTTTCTAGAAGTATAAGTTTGAAAATTGATTCCATTCTTTTTTCAATGACTCAAAGAGCTCTTTTTCATTTTTTTTTTTTTTTTTTTTTTCCTCACTCTTCTGTCAAGTTCATCCCATGCTAATTCTTGGGATGACTTAACTTTTCAACTGTAGTGTGTGTGTATATATATATATATATATATATATATATATATATATTATTTACATTATTCAGGCTGTTGTCCTCATTATTATTGTCATATTCATGACTTTTCATCCATTGTACCCTCCGGGCTTCTTCAAATGATATGGTGGAATTTTGAACCGAGCCCTTTATTTCATCCACTGGGGTAGATTGTTCTAGTCTCATTCCATGTTTTTGGTATATTGGAAATTCCAACATGTATCACTTGGAGAAGGAGTGTACAACAGACGAAATGTTGTGAATATGACAATAAAGTTGAGGACAATAGTCCAAACAATGTAAATAGTTACTATACCTCATCTCAGAAATACAGACAGACATATAATGTGTGTGTGTGTGTGTGTGTGTAGACACGCAAACAGCTTTTTCTTTTTTGTCTGCATGGTTTATTGTTCTTGCTATCAGTTTTTCTTTTGACAGCAAAATTGGATATATAAAATAATCATGTGATTATAATTGAAATTCTTGTATCAAAAGAGGGCAAATAATTACCAAAACTGAAAAAGAAAAGGATGCAAAGTTTAAAGAAAAAAGGAAATGAGTAAATTTTCTTTTTAGGATTAGGAATCATATTTAAAAAAAAAAAAAAATTCTGTTTTTAATAAAGAATTCAATTTTTTTTAAATCCATATGTTTAATATATGCTTCTTATTTCAGTTCAGTCTTTTTATTTTAAGTTTTTTTTTAAAATGAATCTTATTTATAAAAGGTTTAGTCATTCAAATTATGGACCAGACTGTTCCCTATTTCCTAAAACCCTCACTCTTATTATTCTTTTCACTTGATGGAAAAACTCGTATTTCATTAAGCAGAAGACTTTCAATATGACATTGCAAAGTTTCAATGGGGTTTTGTAGAAATTTAATTCATTCAACCAACATGGTATGCTCCTCTACCCATTTCTCTAAAAAAAGAAAATGCTGTCAGAAACCATCTTCACGTTCTCATCTCTGTAATTTCAAATTCAGGGCTTTTTAAATTGTTAGAAATGTTTATGAAATTAGATAAGATTACTTAAGCAACCAGGTCAATGGAGTTCTTTCCATGATGTTCTCAGGTTTTACTGCATGAGATAGCAAAAAATATATTCTAAAAATATTAGATCTTTTTTTTTGTCATCTACTTGTATTACAAGGTGTCATGGGGAGATTCTCTTGTAGCGTTTTTACTTGAGCAATTTATTTAATCAATTTCCAGTTTACTTTCTTAGTTTAATCTCTTCATCAGAATATTGTAAGCCATTTATTTCAGAAACTGACATTAGCTTGGCTACTGGAATTGCTAGAAAGAAGTCAGTGGACATCCAACCACACCCAGAGGCTCCTCTCTTGGTTGTTCAGAGATATCCTTCACCTAGACCGGTTGCCAATCAAGGCTAGAGAATCTGTCATTTTAACCATTTCTTCAGATTGGTTTGTTAATTGGTCCTGATTTACAAAATGGGTTTTTGGGTCAGGAATATATTTTCATTTGGAATAAATGTTTGCACACACAAACACAGAATAGTAGCAATTTGAAAAAATTTTTACTTTGACATGTTTCACCAATGAACCAGTCAACATCACCAGAAAAAGAATTTCATGGAATGAAAATGTACATTATGGAGGTGAAATTTGATTTGTGCCAGAACACTTGATTTTTATTTTAACTATATCATTGGAGAAATTAGATTTAACTAAATTAAAGTCAGTTTTTTTTTTTTTTTTTCCTCCATGCTTGTTTCAGTAATAATTTAGTATGAAGTGGGTGGGGATAAATTAAAATAGCCCATGTGGCATATTAATTGGAGTGGGGTAAATTTTCACATGATGATACTTTCACCGCTTCTTTGAGTAATTCATGTTAACTTTGTTATTGGAATAATTTCCCAGGTAAAAAGTATGATCAAGTGTTGAAAGACTTAACAGGAATGATATATCATCTCAATAATGTAGATTTTTGTTCTTGTGAAATAAATATTTTTTTTCTGATGATGCTGGTTCT